>CM073588.1:84247589-84316016 GCA_037074715.1 Magnolia kwangsiensis
AACCTAAACGTAACCTTTCCCTAAACCTATAACCTAAACTCAATTCCCTAAACCTAAACCTACACCTAATCTTAATCTCAACTCCCTAACCTAAACCTAAACCTAAACTTGAAAACTCAAACTTAAACCCAATCCCGAACCTGAACCCGATTTCCTAAACCTAAACCATAACCCATTCTCAATTCCCTAAAGCTATAACCTATAACCTATAACCTAAACCTATAACCTTTCCCTAAACTTAAAACCTAAATGTATTCTCAAATCCTTAAACCCAAACCTAAACCTATCTTAATCCCAACTCCTTAACCTAAACCTAAACCTAAACTTGAAAACCCAAACCTAAACCCGATCCCGAACCCGAAACCGATTTCCTAAACCTAAACCTTAACCTATAATCAATTTCCCAAAAGCTATAACCTATAACCTAAACCTAAACCTTAACCTATAATCAATTTCCCAAAAGCTATAACCTATAACCTAAACATAAACCTTAACCTAAATCTAAACCTATAACCTTAACCTAAACCTATAACCTTAACCTAAACCAAAACCTATAACCTAAACCTAAACCTATAACCTATAACATAAACTTAATTATATCACATAGCCTAACCTTAACCTAAACCTATAACTTAAACCTAAACCAAAACCTATAATCATATGGTGAGATCATTTCTTTTGTGTCAATTTCATTCTTCTCTGAGTTTTTTTTTTTTTTTAATTCATTAAGGAAAAAAAAAAGTGGTTATACATGATGCACTTCTTTCACTTTTTCTTTCTTTTCCCCAATGGGCATTCTAATTTATGAATGACATGACTGTTTGTAGGATGATGGAATATACGAAGTTGTTGAAATTTCATGGTGAAGTCGAGCACGTTTCTCTAATGAAGCCAAAGATTTATATTTTCAGCATTATTGTAATTGTAATTGTAATTGATTGAATGAATTGGATTGTAATTGTAATTGATTAAATGAAGAATTTTAATTGATTATAATTGAATGAATGAATTATTGTACAGGTGGTAATTAAATGAACAAATGATTATATATAATTTTTTTAATGTACAAAATAACAACGGATATTGACCATATCCACTAATCTGACGGGTGTAGCCTTTATTAAATTTGGCATATTGCTACGGACTTTTAGCTATAAATAATATCCGTAGCTGTTAGAATCTATAAGTCTATGGCTACAGATTTTATCCGTATCTTTTGCCCATTTTTCTGGTAGTAAGCCTATTGCTACGGTTCTTGCTCAACTTTTAGCTACAGATATAATCCGTAGCTATAAGTACTTTAGGCTACAGAAGCAATGGCTATCCGTATCCATTGCTTCTATGGCTACAGATAAAATCCGTAGCGATAGCTCTTTGACCTATGGCTACGACATCAATGGCTACGGTCGTGCTATGGACGATAACCGTAGCCATAGGCTTTTGGCTACGGTTTTTATCCGGAGCCTTTGCCTCTTTTTTTGGTAGTGAGGGGCCTATAGTGGCGGGGTCCCTCCGCTACTCCGATCTTCTCTCTCTCTCTCTCTCTCTCTCTCTCTCATTCTTGTTTAGTGATAATAAGGCCGTGTGGCCCAACTGGATGGGACCCACTTGAAGTATGCATATTATCCAAGCCGTCCATTGAGTAGGCCCACCTGACATCCCATAACTCGCATGCTCGGATGTAGGGAAAACACAAATATCTAATGCATCTAAATCAGGTGGGCCACGTCTATGTTGGACCCACCATGATGCCTGTGTTGTATCTCTACTAAACGCTGGACGTGGTAATGCAGTAATGTGAGTATTGACGGTGGAGTGTACTAGTCAGCTAACCAAACAAAAATATAATAAAATATATAATAATATAATATTATAATATATATAATATTATATACATGTTATGGTGGGCCCTGCGTGGGACCCACCTTTGTCGTCGAGCATCGTACAACAGCTATATTGCAATTGCACTGACGTCACATGGTACCCGAGATCCCTGCTGATGTGGGACCCAGCTGCTTGTGGACGCCATCCACACCGTCCGTCCATTTGCATGGGACTCCACCGTGATGTATTTTTTATCCCTACCGTTCATCTATTTTTTTAAGATGGTGGGTCCCACTGCTGACTGACATCAGCAAGTACTGTGGGGCCACCATGATGAATGTTGTATCCACCCAGTCCGCCCGTGGATCCCAACCTGATATGTGTTTTGATCGCCATCCATCAGGGGGCGGGATTTCATGTGGCACGTGTGGTTTCCACACCGTCCAGCTGGGACGGTGGGACCCAGCATGATACATGTGTTTTTCTAATACCGTCCAACCATCTGTGGAGATGAAGATGGGTCCCACACGTGGTGCACGTGCTTGAAATCCAAGCGATGCAGATGCTGTGAGACGTAATGTGATGTAATGTTTTATCCATACATCCATTTGCGAGACGAGCAGCAGGGCAGCTGTATGGACGCTACAAGTTCCGGGGCCTAGAAATGAAGGATGTGTTATATCCCAACCGTTCATCTGGCCACACCTTGATGTATATGTTTTATCTAATCATTGGTCAGGTGGACCACAATAATCAACTTGGGATTGATCATCCACCATTGAAACTCCTTAGGAGCACAGAAGTTTTGAATCAAAATGATATTTGTTTTCCTCTTAATCCAGGTCTTTGTGACCTTATGAACAAATTAGATGGAAAATAAACGTTATGGTGGGGTCCACCTTGATGTATGTGTTGTACATCGATGTTGTTTAACTGGTGGGCCCATTTGTGAGGTGCAGGCCCCACCTGCTAGTTGAGAAGGGCCCACCTACTGTGTGAACCAGCGTGATGTATGTGAGGCCCACTTGATGTATAGGAGGCCCATTGGCGCGGCCCATTGATGCGGCCCACTTGATGTATACCCAGCCCATGTGTTAAAGCCCATTGAGATGTATTTAGGGCCCATGGGTCGAGGCCCATTGAGATGTATTTGGGGCCCATGGGTTGAGACTCATTAAGATATATTTGAGGCTCAGGTATGAGGCCCACTTTATTGTATTAGGCTCATGTGAAGGGCCCACTTATTATGTATTTGAAGCCCATGGGTTGTGGCCCATTGTGATGTATTCGAGTTCCACGGGCGAGGCCCATTGTGATGTATTTGAGGCCCATGGGTGAGCCCCATTGTGATGTATTCGAGGCCTATGGGCAAGGCCTGATGTGATGAACTTATGGCCCATGTGCTGAGGCCCATTACGATGTATTTCCGGCCCATGGATGCGGCCCATTGTGATATATTTTCAGCCCATTGTGATGTGTATGGTGATGTATATCAGGCCCGATGTAATGTATATGTGGCCCCTTGAGTGAGGCCCATTGTGATATATATGGCCCTTGTTTGTGGTCATGTGCCCATTATATATGTTTGGCCCTATGAGGGTCACTCCTTGGGGGCGATGTTGGTTAAATATCCATATTGATGAGCAATGAT
Source organism: Magnolia kwangsiensis (assembly GCA_037074715.1). Classification (NCBI taxonomy): domain Eukaryota; kingdom Viridiplantae; phylum Streptophyta; class Magnoliopsida; order Magnoliales; family Magnoliaceae; genus Magnolia; species Magnolia kwangsiensis. Next base: position 84,251,065 of record CM073588.1, read on the forward strand.
GGTTAAATGACCATATTGTGACTTTCCCCTAGGCTTTGTTAGGCCGATTCCATTTGATGAGGCCGATTCCGATTATCGAGGTCGATTGTTGAGGTCGATTCTAATTGTCGAAGCCGATTCCATTTGTCAAGGCCGATTCCATTTGTTGAGGTTGATCCTGATTATCGAGGCTGATTCCGTTTGATGAGGCCGATTTGATTGTCAAGGCCGATTATCGAGGCCGATTCCGTTTGTCGAGGCCGATTCCGTTTGTCGAGGCCGATTCCGTTTGATGAGGCCAATTCCGTTTGTTGAGGCCGATTCCAATTGTTGAGGTCGATTCCGATTGTCGAGGCCTAATGTAATGTATATAAGGCCCATGAGATGTGACCCTTTGTGATGTGTATTAGGCCCATGTTAGAGACTCATTGTGATGGATTTGTGGCTCATGTGATGCGACCTTCTTGATATATATGAGGCCCAATGTGACGTATTTATGGCCATCCATTGAGGCCCACCTTGATGTGATGCATAATGGACTTGTGCGAGAGGCCCATTGCGATGTGTTTGGGGCCCATCGGTTGTGGCCCATTGTGATGTATTTGGGGCCCATGGGATGTGACCTATCCGATGTATATAGGCCCATGTGACGCGGCCCATTATGATTGTATAAGCCCCATTGTGGTGCATTTAAGGGCCAGGATATGAAGCCCATTGTGATGTATTTTAAGCCTATGTGAAAGGCCCATCGTGATGTGTATAAAGCTCTTGAGTGAGGCCCATGGTGTTGTATTTTGGCCATTGTGTGAAGCCATGGGTCCACTATATATTAGACTCTATGTGGGTCATTCCTTAGGGGCAATGTTGGTTAAATGTCCACATTGTTGAGGCCGATGGTCGATGATGATTATCGGTGCCGGTTATTGATACCGATTATGAGTATGTGACAGCATAGCATCATGATACATGCCCATACGCATCATCTGCATGTTTGTTATAAGATGTGATGGACCATTGCATATGTCATTGGGCAGGTAGTTATGAGACTCCCTGATAGGCAGATATTGTCTCACATGAGCGCACAGTATGTGCAGGATTGATACATGAGTAGATTGTTTAACTCATCCATCTTACATTGTGTGTTGTGATTACTGTACCCCGTAGCAATGTCAGGGCCGTAGCCTCCACAGGCATATCATGAATGGCCAGATGGGACACCGAAAATCTATTGTTAGCATCGGGCTGCCAAAGATGGCCCTGGGTGAAAATTGTTAAACCTCTTGGTACTAGAGGACACCCCAATGTCGAGACCGAATAAATATACATGAGCGCCCGAGTGCTTAATACCAAGAGGTTGCGTCTCCCACTGTGTCGTGGTCGGTTGGGAGGGGGTGTAGCTTTACCCGCTCGAGGGAGTAGGCATAGCTAGGCTGAGTTTAACCAGCTCGAGGAATGGGTCCACTATCGACGAGCCGGGTAGGTATTGGCAGACTACTAGCCAAGCGGATAGTGAGGTCTCTTCTACTTATCCAGTTGTGCGCTTGATGGGGCGGCAGGTGGCGTTGAGTATAGTAGACCCTGGTGATGATCCTAGAGATGTACAGTACTGATATGTGGACTTATTGAGCAGGAGTTGCATACTCATTCATTCATTCATTCACTATCCACTTAGGTTGGTGATGCGCAATTATTTGTTACGTGTACCTTCGCAATAGTCAAGATTTCGGTTGGGGCACGTGACTAACCTGAGATCAGGAGTTTACTACATTGAGTTTGACTATCCAAATTTTGGTATGAGACTGGTTTGGATAGAAGTCCCTTGTGGTGGACCCCGTAGCCTGCCATACTATGTACTATCATCCCGACTTCAACTCCAGCTTGATCATTTCATTCGCATCGCATATTACATTACATCCACGGGCATATAGCATTTTGGGTTGCTATATTTCTACACTTATATGGCCTAGACAGACTTAGCAGGATTTACATATTACATTGTATCCTCGGCATCTGATATTTGACTAGCCTATACATACTTAGTAGGATTTATATATTATATTGTATCATCGGCATCTGATATTTGACTTTCTATGACTCCTCATTTGCATAGCTGATCTGTATTACATACTCTGATATTGTATGATTTATAAACTTGCAGTATTTTCGTTTACTCTGATATCGTATGATTTATGATCTTACCAGTAATTCCGATATTGTATGATTAAGACATTGTATTGAATACTTGACACTTATCTTGTACATACACTTACACCACCCTCTAAGCTTATGTACTATAGATGCGTGTAGGTGACATTAGGTCGCAATAGCATCGAGCTTGGAGCGTGCAATGGACTTTTGGAGCTTTAATTTTGATATATGTATTTTCCTTTCAGCATTGTATTCAAATGATTATATTAGTAGATTTATGATGGTGATGTGCCTTTGTGGTTTGGGTAACTTGTAGTTTTACTTATTACGAGTTAAATGTACATTAGAAAATCCTCCTTTTAGGATCTCAGGATCGGAATCTGGTATATGGACGCTGAGAGCCGAGAATGAGGTACTATGGAGGCTGTCGGCATTGGATTTGGCGATCGAAAATTTTATGAGCCCGGTTTCCAAATTCGGGACGTGACACTAGCGATCAAATGGCCGTTGACCGATTCTTTTGCAAAAAGAAAAGAAAACTCTCCCACCATTTCAAGTCCTTTGAAACCGAGGAGTTTCAAACCCCAGAGTGGGCCATCCTAGCCACTTTCCAGGCAATTCAAACCATCCACTTTGTCAGTGGGGTCTGTCATAACAGAATCGTATAAGGATACGGACCCCTACAAAGAAACGAAGAAATTAGCATAGGACCGTCCATTTCGTCACGTATGGTTAGGATCTTTAGAGAGAGGACCACCTGCTGGCATGATCGGTTGTTACCAACGTCCACTTGCTGGCTAGAGAGAGAGTCCTCTCACAAAGCCAAAAATGGCCGGACAGGCTGAAAGATAGAAACAGGGGCTTTCCATTTCTGGGTAGGAAAGCTGGCACCGATAGCCGTTCCTTAGGGATATGCAGAGCAAATTCCAGCCGTTGGCTACCCCTCTCCTTGCCTATAAAAGGGGCGTTGATGCACTCAGAATCCACAGATAAGAAGAAAAAAAAAAAGAGTGAGAGAGAGAGAGGGAGGAAGAAGTGAAACATGGGGTGCACGTTCGTCGGGTGAGCTTAGTGCACACTGCCCCAACTCAGCCCGTAAGAATCGGACCGAGTCAGGTCAGTGTGGGCCTACAACCCCACCACCAGAGGGAGAAGAAGATAGGGAAAGAAAAGAGAGAGAGTGGAAGGAAGGGACGTGGGTGCGTGCAGCCCGGCTTAAGCAAACAAAGCAGGTAACCCCCTTCTCCCTCTCTCCTCTTGGAATTTCGAAACTAAGCTTAAAAAAAAAAAACAGCTGAATGCTTAATGGAATCTGAAGATGAAAATGGCCGAGCAGGTAGCCTGAAATAACTGGGAGCTACAACTGGAAAATGGCTGACAGTCGACTTGAACCCAGCTGAGAATCAGCTTGGGGACGGTTGAGATTTCAACCCGGAAATAGCTGAACATCCAGCTTGAAATCAGACTGAGGAGCAGCTGTTTTTAAGCCTGAAAACAGCTGAAATCACAACCTGTAAACAACTAATGGTTCAGCTTAAAAAGTAACTGAAAGGGGCAACCTGATAGCAGCTGTTTTCCAGCATGAAACCAGGCTGAAAACAGTCTTTTTGCTGGGCCATTAAAAGGTCCGGAGCAGGGGTGAAGCAGACCACAGAAACAGCACTCCGCTGTTGCATGAATGCAGCTGATGTTTCAGCCTAGAAACAACTAAAAATACAACCTGCAGCAGGTATTTTTTGGCATAAAAATAGGCTAAAAACGCAACCTGCAGCCAGTTGGGTATTCAATTCAAAAACAGTTGGGAACCGGCTGAATATTCAGCTTAAAATGAGTTGGTTACTCAGTTTGAGACCAGTTGGGAATTTCAGCCTGAGAACGGTTGAAGTTTCAGCCTATGAGCAGCTGAAAACGGTCCCCTGGCTGGACCGTTAACTGGTCTAGAAAAGGGTAATCCAGCCAGGTGTAGGCCTCTATGTGGGCCGCACACAACTAATCGGCAGGTGGGCCACACCCTGCACCAGTAGCGGGTGAGCCACACCACGCCAAAACAGTGGGCTCCACCACATTTAAGATACGTGGGCCGCACCTGAGATTCAAATCTCAGTGGGCCACACCATCAAAACAGTGGGCCGCACCTGAGATTCAATCTCAGTGGGCCACACCACCTCACTTAAATTTCTATGGGCTGCACGTTGATACCGGGTGGGCCACTCCCTGAGAAAACTCTTAATGGGTGTCACGCCCCAATCCCGAAAATTGGATTCATAGGAATCCCGATCGCCGAACCTGGTGCCAACATCCTCCATAGTACCTCATTCTCGGCCCCCAGCGTACATACGCCAGATTCTAATCCTTGGATCCTATAAAGAGAATTTTTCAACGTACATTTATCTCATAAGAAGCATAACCACAAGTATACCTAAATCATAAAAGCAACATCATCATCACATATCTACTAATATAATCATTTGAATACAATGTTAAAAGGGAAATACATATATCAAAATTAAATCTCCAGAGGACAGCTGCATGCTCCAAGCTCAACATTGCTTCAACCTAACGCCACCTGCACGCATCTATCGTGCATAAGCTTACAAAAGCTTAGAAGGTGGTGTAAGTGTGTGAGCACGGCAAGTGTCAAGTGTACAATATTAGAGTAATGCGAAAATATGCGGTAAGTCCATGAATGCTATCAGTTGTACCACATTTATGTGATGCAAGATATGAATGCTATCGGTCATACTAAGACCATGCAATGCGAGGCCTATGTAGCCAAATGTCATATGCAAGATGCAAAGCCAGCATGTCAGTACTCATCAAGTACATATATCAATACAGTTCCTCTCTGAGATATCACCGAGGTCTAATACACTTCACACTGACTGCCTCCTCTTTAGCTGCATAGTCAAGCAAGCGGAATAGACCTCACTATTCACTTGACCATTAGTCTGTCAATACCTACCTAGCTTGTCGATAGCAGACTCATTTACGAGCTGGTCAAACTCAGCCTAGCTTATAGCCTCCTCACTCGGGCGGATAAGGCCACACCCCCTTCTAACTGACCACGACACAGTGGGAGACGCGACCTACTGGTATTCGGCACTCGGGCACTCGTGTATCCACTCGGTCTAGACATTGGAGCAACTCCTGATACCAAAAAGGTTCTGGGACTTTCACCCAAGGACATCCTAAGTGCCCACAATGTTAGAACCAAGTATTTTCGATATCCGATACGGTCATTCATTATGTGCCTGTGGAGCCACGACCCTAATATCACTAGGGCGTACAATGATCATGACACACAAATGCAAGATGCATGAATCACACCGTCAAATCATGCAGCAATCCAGCGCGTACCATCCGATCATGTGGGGCACTCTGTCTCATAAGGAGTCCCGTAAATGTCTCAGCCCAACTGGCTTATGCTATGATCAAACATTCCTCATATCAAGTATACATATGATGCGTATAAGCATGAGTTATAGGATTATACTAAGTATGTTATAAAGTAATGAACTATCCTTACGGCCTACACATAATAAGTATGGGCCTATCAATAGGCCCTAAGGAGAGTCATAATGCGGACATTTAACTAACATTATCCTTACAATGTGGATATCAAACCAACATTGCTCCCAAGGCATGGCCCGCCATAAAGGTCAACACATAAACCACGGTGGAATCACATTACAATGGGCCTCAACCCATGGGCTCCAAATACATCACAATGGGCCTCAACCCATAGGCCCTATATACATCACGGTGGGTCTCAACCCACGGGCCTTTATACATCACAATGGGTCTCAACCCATGGGCCTTAATACATCACAATGGCCCTCAACCCATGGGCCCTAGAATACATAAAAAATGGGCCTAATCACATGGTCCTCACATATGTCAAGGTGGCCTCAACAACGGGCCTCATACACATGACGGTGGCCCTCAATAACGGGCCCTCATACACATCAAGGTGGGCCTTAATAACGGGCCTCATACACATCAAGGTGGTCTCAATAACGGGCTCTTATACACATCAAGGTGGGCCTCAATAACGAGCCCTCATACACATTAAGGTGGGCCTTAATAACGGGCCCTCATACATATCAAGGTGGGCCTTAGTAACGGGCCTTGAATACATCACAATGGCCTCAACCCATGGGCCCTAATACATCACAATGGGCCTTGTCAAATGTTTGGACTGTTTGGATACAACAGATGCATCACGGTGGGTCCCATAGGGATGGACGGCATAGATGAAGTACATACCTCATGGTGGAGTCCACACTAATGGAAGGTCTGGATTACAAAACATACATCAATGGTCCCCTGTGGGGCCCACCATAACATGTATCTACCATCCAATTTATTTAATAAGGTCACACAGACCAAAAATAAATAATAAATAAATATTATATTTATCAAGACTTGTGGAACCAAGGAGGTTCTAAGGGCAGACGTTCAATCCTCCACTGCCTTTTGCTGTGTGGTCCACTTGATAGGCAGATCTACCTCATTAGTCTCAAGCCTTAAGGCTAGCTCGCCATCAAGATGGACAGTTTGTATGGAACCCATACATTAAAGGCGGGGTCCACTGACCGTCCAGCGGTCATGGCTGGACGGCATGTATAAAACACGTACACAGTGGGGGGTTCCACCATCCGTGGACGGTGTGGTATATAACACATACATTCATGTGGGTCCAACCGTCCACTACCTATGGATGATATGAATAAAACACATGCATCATTGTGGGTCCCATGTGGGGCCCACCATAACGTTTGTTTCCCATCCAATCTGTTGAGGAGGCCACGCATACCTGGATGAAAGGAAAAATAAATTTCATATGATCCAAGACTTCTGTGAAAAACCCCAAATGGGTTTCAATGGCAGACGTACAATCCCATTGTTTCCTATGATGTGGGCCACCTGAGCTATGTATGTGGCTGATTTTTTTAAGGGGCCACTGCCCAAAAAGGGGGCCACCAAATGGACGGTGTTGATCTTCAAAACACATCACAGTGGGGCCCACGTTTGGGGACCCACAGTCCCTGCTGTCTATCCACTGAACGCCGCAGGCGCTGCCTGTGCCTCTAGTAACAGCAACATCTGCTGCATCTATATACTTTTTTTTTTTTAAATCGTGAAATTTTACTGTTTTTCATGTGTGCGGCCCACATCGAAAGAATCCACAACACCTACTGATTTTTACAGTCCATAACAAATCCATCAAGCCCAATATTGGGCATTTTTCGGCGTGTAGAAAAATTAAAGTAAATTTAAATGGTGAAAATCACTGTTTTCAAAGGTATGGCCCGCCAGAAAATTGGATCAGCTTCATTTTCCGGCTCAACGCCTAAAATGAGTTTGTAAATAGGATGGACGGCGTGGATTGAACTCATACATCAATGTGGGGCCTACATGAGTGACCCACTCAAAGGCTTGAACCAAGCCAATATATTTTGATTTTCATTTCACGTCCAGCGTCTCTGGATGCTGGACGGCTTGACCATGACACATGCATCTCATGACACATGCATCTAAGGTGGGCCTTGCTTAGGTGGGCCACCAAATGCACAGATGGTGTGGATACAACACAAATATAAAGTGAGCCCCACCAACAAAAGGCTTGGATCAAATACATACTTTATGGTGGGGTCCATCCGGGTGGGCCACACGGCCACATCAATCACATACAATAGAAAATAAAAGAGAGAGAGAGAGAGAGATAAACGGTGATGATGGGAGGAGCTCCGCCACTATGAGCTCCTCCATGATACAATGGATACATCAAGATGGGTCTCACCACAAGTGGGCCCTCAAATCATCAAAATAACACAATCAAAATCTATAAAAAAAAAAACACCCACCTTAGATCTCTTCTTCCTTCTTCCGCCTATAGGCTATAGAGCTCCAAGGAAACAATTTCAACGGTTGAGATGGTCTTTGGAGGGTGGGATTGGATGATAGGAAGGTGGGCCACACTAAATTCTCCTCTCCCATAGAAAATTTTTGGACGTTGGGTTGCTTGGAGTGTGCTTGAAAAATGGAGAAAATGAGAGAGAAAGGATGGGATGTAAAGAGAGAGAGGGGTGGGTGAGTGAGTGATGGGTGATGGGTGAGTGATGTGTGATGTGTACTTTGACATGTGAGGGATGGGTTGCTTTGACTTTGGGGTTGCTTGGGGATGTGGTTTGTACTTGACATAAGAGGTGATTGATGGGATTGATTTGACATGTTGTAAAGATTTTCTTAGGATTGCAAATGTACAGCATTTTCTCGAAATAAATGTCAGCTTACATCTCTTAGCCAGGGTATCAGATCGGTGCGCGAGTCGCGGCGTTGGAACCGCGACGACGATGTGGTCGCAATAGTACAAGTCTCGGATCATGCCGACTCAGATCTACGGGATACGACTTAAGGTCGTTCACAAACATCGATTATAGGTCACAAGTCGCCAGAATTCGTCGAGAAGGATCGCGGGAGTCGACGGAACAGTACAGGCTAGGATACGGGTCTTACAGTGGGCCTCACCAAATCTAAACATCAGGTGGGCCCCACGTCAAAGCCAGACTGTGGGCCTCACCATGAAGTGTTGTGAGCTGCACCATCTCAGCACTGTGGGCCCCACCCTGAAATGATGTGGGCCTCACCATACAAAGTTATGGGCCAGCCCCATTTGGGTTGGTATTAGACATCATAACTGGGCTAAAATTGGCCCAGTTCAGGCTCTTTTTTGGGGCCACTTCTTCCAGCCCAGTCCAGACCTTTGGGACCAAATATCTAGGCCAAATCAGGCCCAGTGAGGCCACTTGATGGGGATAGAAATTGGCGGGCCTGGTCCCTTGATGAAAGCCCAAACCATTTTAATTATGGGCCTTTTATACTTAAAAACTTTAAGGCTTGTTGCCTACTGCAAACAAACTCTCTAGGGGACTATTCAAGTGACTTGGGGCCACCATCTTCTCGCGGCAGTTCGGATAAAAAATAGTACTGCACCGACTTAGGTGATGACTTTCCTATTGGGCTTTTCATCTCTAAGTTAGCTAAACATAGTTTACACTAAACTGCTACTATTAATTTAAGGTCCTTATATTCATTGCAAAAATCTAATTTATGATACCATGTTCACACTATATGATAGGCCCACATGCTAACTAATCCCTGAGAAATAATTTCTACCCACATGTATTGGTAATGCATTGTCCATAGTTATTATTTAAATTCCATGGTGCCTCCCTACATGTTTTAGCACCATCATTTAAAATCATATATTGTTACATGTTACATGGTAGCCTTATCATATAACTCATAACACTACACGTGGAGGATTTTACTATTGTATGTAACCCACTCATGGGATGTAATTAGACTGATCGTGTGGAAAAGAATAGGACCCTTGACCTGGTGTCATTTTGATCAAGGGGTCTTATTAAGACATCCCAAGGTGGAGAACCACACGAGCTAAGGATGGTGGTCATGAGACACTATGCTCAAGCTATCGGCCTACGCTAGGTGATGAACCCCTCCCCCCCCAATGACCATCGAGTTATTCAAACTGTCTTGTTGTAACTGGAATAATAATGGGTTGACTAATCATGCATCCATAGCATATTGGTGACGACGGGTGGTTAATTCTGGATGCTGTAGCACATGCCCTTAGGATCATCGGGGTATCGTTTCACTAGCTCCCAGACCACTGACTATCGATCTATTGTTCTGACTGGATGATCATTCTCAGGTCGATGATTGCATAGGTGACGAGCCCAAGTCTGATTGGATGAGCATCCACAGGTCGATGTACATTCATACATCCATGCATTTAATAAGACTGCATCTTGCCTGTTTTAGATTATTACCTTATTTTCTTTAAATTATGTCTGCTAAGGCGGTGGTGTGTAATCTTGAGGAGAATTCACACTGAGCTGGCCACTCATTCATCAACTATCCAACCGTACAGAGTATACAGGGGCAGATATAGAGGATGTCAGTGCTGGCCTTGATGGCGCGACCATAAAGCTCGAGGAAGTGTACTATGATGATGAACCGCAGTAAGAGGCAGCGGAGTATTTCGAGCTAAATCAGTAGTTTCATTATTTAATTTCAGTTTAGTAGTGTCTTAGAAACTTATGATTTTTGTAACTAAGACCCCTAGCTGGGTGGGTCAAATATTTGGTCTTATATGATTATCCATGTTTCATTTTTCTATCACGCTCTGAATTTGTACTTCCGCTGGTTCTCTGATTTATAAACTTTCGGGTTTCTGAAGCGAGTCTTGTACTCGAGCTTTAAAAACCGGGGTGTTACATCTGTGGGCCCCACCATGATGTATGTGTTTCATCCCAAAAATGAGAGGGATATAAATCTCAGGTGGACCACACCACCGAAAAATAATAGTGATTGGATATCCACCATTAAAATCCTCCTAAGGCCCACTGTACTGTTTATTTGACATCCAATCTATTGATTAGGTCATACAGACCCAAATGAAGTGAAAAAACAAAGATCAGCTTGATCCAAAACTTTTATGGCCCCTAAAAAGTTTTTAACAGTTTACGTTCATTCAACACTATTTTCGTAATGTGGTCCACTTGAGATTGGGATATACCTCATTTTTGGTATCATTCCATAAAATGATCTAGAAAAATAGATGGACGGCATGGATGAAACACATACATCATGGTGGGGCCCACAGAGCACCGACCACTAGCCATTGGCTGGTGTCAGGGGGAGTTGTCAATCCGTTTCCAGTGGCAGTCTATGAGGGACGCAGATTGGCTAGTGTACCACACACCAGCTATATAGCTAGTGTAGATACGTGTCGTACGAAGACGAGCGCCGACACTCCTAGAGCTCCGACTTGTATGAACAGTTCAAAGGAGATTAAAGGTACATGACCCCACAATGATGTATTTATTCTATCAACACCGTTCATCCATTTTTTTGAGATCATTTTAGAGCATTAGACAAAAAATGAATCACATCCAAATCTCAAATGGACCACACCAAAAATAGCAACGAGGATAATGATTTTCACTATTAAAAAATTCGTAGGGCCCACCAAAATGTTTATTCTCCATCCAATCTATTAATAAGGTCACAAATACATGGATGAAGAGGAAAAATAAATTTCATATTGATCCGAAACTTTTGTGGTCCCTAAAAGAGTTTCAATAGTAAACGTTCAATATTCCACTGCTTTTTTGCAGGTGGTCCAATTGAGCGTTATATCCGTCTTATTTTTCGGCTCAAGCCTTAAGACTAGCTCGCAAAATGGATGGATGGTTTGGATATAACACATACCTAATGATGAGACCCACAGAACTTGTTGACATCGATGCACAGCTATATAGCTGGTGTGTGGTACACCAGCCAATCCTCTTACGCGGATTAGCTACTAACAGGTTGAGCAGGGAGGGACGAGAGAAATTTACCATTGTAGATGCGACCTTTTATTTAGCAGTTTTTATGAAACAAACGAAACTTAACTTACCAACTTAGACCTTTACGTACGGACAACGATTTTGAGGACGAAAATACCCCTGCTTTTTAAAGTAGACCTATGGCTACGGATTATAACCATAGCCATAGGTACCATAAGCCGATCTAAGATGATTTGGCTGCCCTCTATGGCTATGGATTATAACCGTATCCATAGGTACCATAGGCCGATCTGGCAGCCAACCCCGACAGTGGGACAGGACATTGAATCGGGGTCAACCGGGTTAGTGGAACAGTGACTCAAGGTCGACCGGGTCAGTGGGATGTGGCTTTTTGGGCCATCTCCATCCATAATAGGAGCCCTAATTTGGTGTGGTTTAAAAGGTTTCTTTGGCAAACAAATCCTCTGCAAAGGTTTGCATTCTCTCCATTTTGCACTCCTATTTGTATTTTTGATGATTTTCTTTATCTTCTAAATGCTTTCTTGAGCTTTTTTTAACCATTGATTGGCATAGTCATTTTATATGCTAGGCTAGGACAAGCCCCACAGCCATCTGCTAGGCTAGGACAATGTCAATCAATGGTAGGATTTTGATGAGTAAACACGATTCATTTGTGGTTTTAATTTTTGGTAGAAAAGTTAATTTATATTTTATTGATGAAGTGGAGGATATGATTTGAGTGTCCCCATAGGGTTTACATTTACTTGGTTGGTAGGAAAGAATTGGGTGTGTACGGTGGACAACTTGTAGAAACTACAAATGATCATTCCTGATGTTTGCATTGGGTCTCTTCTGGATGTGGAGTCAGTTGACCACCTGCTTGTTCACTGCATCTTAGTTAGAATAGTTTGGAGTTGATTTTTTATATGTGTTCCAGTGCAATTGGGTGGTGCTAGATTCTATTGGGGATTTGTTCGTAGCTTGGCGTGGGATGGTAATGCTCTTGAAGGGAAAGTACTAAGTAAATTATCACTTCTAGCTGGATTATTATTTGATTTGGGCTGAACACAATGAGAGATACTTTACTAACCATCACAGTGCCTTGCTCTCATATGCAACATACAAGGGACTTAATCCAAGCTTTTTGTAGATGCAGCTGAGGAGAATCCTAAGCAGTATCAAAATGTCCTGAGCGATAGCTTAATTCTACTAAATAGTGGGAAGATTAGAAACTATTCTTTAATTTCAGAAGCTAACCTTGTACAATTTACTTGAATCAATGGTCTGTAAGCTGGACTGTGGGTACTAAACAAATAGAATACCATTTTCGCTAGCTTCCATAAACATTTTCCTCAGTTGTAGGTCATCTGGTATAAAGCGCTTATCCTTCTCTACTAACGAATTTCATCGCCAGAGGCAGTCTAGGAGGGCGGCCTGGTTATTTTCTCTTTGAGAATCTCTTCAGTTTTTGGGTTCCAATTGTCAAGTACATAAGTCCAAAAGGAGCAACACTTCCCCCAAATCACTTCATGTTGATCATTTAATTCCCAGTCATTCCACAGGTTGACATAGTTATTGGTCGAGGGAACTATTGAAATTGAGTGGGTTAAAAAGACCATCCCTGTCATGAATCACACAACCCTTTAAACTCACCCACTCCCTGTCTTCAAATTGAGCGGGGCAAACATGAAATTCAGCAGGGGAAACTGAAAATTGAGCGGGCAAACACGAAAACTCAACGGGGAAAACAAGAAATTAAGTGAGGCAAACAAGAAATTGAGCGGGGCAAACATGAAATTCAGCGGGACAAATAGAAAATTTAGCGGGGCAAACATGAAATTTTGGTCGGGAAACATGAAATTGAGCGGGGCGAATAGGAAATTCGGTGGGGCAAACATGAAATTCAGCATGACATACTAGAAATTAAGTGGGGCAAACATGAAATTCAGCAGGGGAAACATGAAATTGAGCGGGGCAAACATAAAATTGAGCGGGGGAAACATGCTCGAGTTGTCGCTGACATTTTCGATTCATGATTGGTTGAATTCCCCTAGTAATGACCTTAGAATTTGATGTTTGGCTACTTCAATCGCATTTCAAGTTCATTGAAATTCATGTTAGGCTAGTTCAATTGCATTTCAATTATGTGTTAGGCTAGTTTAATTGCATTTCAAGTTCATTGAAATTCATGTTACCCTCGTTGAATTTTCAGTTTCTCCTGCTGAATTTCTTGATTACCCCACTCAATTTCATGTTTGGCCCGCTCAATTTCATGTTTGCCCCGTTGAATTTCATGTTTGTCCGGTTGAATTTCTAATTTGCCATGCTGAATTTCATGTTTTACCCGTTGAATTTCATGTTTGCCCCACTCAATTTTCAGTTTGCCCCGCTGAATTCCATGTTTACCCCACTGAATTTTCAGTTTGCCTCGCTCAAATTCTAGTTTGCCCTGCCGAATTTCATGTTTTCCCTGCTCAATTTTCAGTTGCCTCGCTCAATTTCATGTTTTCCCCGCTCAATTTCATGTTTGCCCCACCTTCTAGTTTGCCCCACTGAATTTCATGTTTTCGCCGCTGAATTTCATATTTCCCCCACTCAATTTTCAGTTTGCCCTGCTGAATTTCATGTTTGTCCCACTGAATTTGATGTTTGTCTCGCTGAATTTAATATTTGCCCCGCTCAATTTCATGTTTACCCTACTCAAATTCATGTTTCCTCCGCTGAATTTCATGTTTCCCCCGCTGAATTTCATGTTTGCCCCGCTGAATTTCGTGTTTGCCCTGCTCAATTTTCAATTTCCCCGGCTCAATTATATGTTTGCCCCACTCAATTTCATGATAGGGAGTGGGTGAGTTCAAAGGGTTGTGTGATTCAGGACAGGGATGGTCTTTTTGGTTCGTGGTTTTATGTTCTTGATAAAGATTGCAAAAATGACTTGCTACAAATTTTCTACTTAGCTTTTGGTGTTTCAATGTTTCCCTCGACCAATAACTATGTCAACCTGCGAAACAACTGGGAATTAAATGATCAACATGAAGTGAGTTTAGCGAAGTGTTGCTCATTTTGGACTCATGTACTTGAAAATTGGAACCCAAAAATTGAAGAGATTCTCAAAGAGAAAATAACCAAGCTGCCCTCCTAGATTGCCTCTGGCGATGGAATTCGGTTAGTAGAGAAGGATAAGCTCTTTATACCAGATGACCTACAACTGAAGAAATTCTTTGTGGAAGCTAGCGAAGATGGTAGTCTATTTGTTTAGTATCCACAGTCCAGCTTACAGACCATTGATTCAAGTAAATTGTACGATGTTTACAGTAATCTTAGAGTGCAGAAAATTTCTAAGTCTGTGTATTTCAGTTCGAGTTCTTTCTCTAATCACGATAGCCTTGGGAGGGTTGATCTGAGGGATAAGTTGATTACAAAAGGGCTGATTAAAACTATATTCGGTTATCTTGCTGGTCCTCAAATCATTATGCCAACAAAAGAGAGGCACAAGGCTGCACAAGCTCTTATTGATCTTGTAGTTTTCAAGACAGGAGAATGGCTTAATTTTCGATAATATCGGAAATGAATGGCAAAATTGTCCAGCAACAAAACTCGATGGAATCGATGAATTTTTTATATTATCGACCATGGTTCGATAATATCGATATACAAACTTCGATATATCAACCAATTGTTGATAATATAGAGTAAGGACATTTTCTATACAAAAAATTTGGCCATCGATATTATCGATCTATCGCCGATAATATCGAGCATAAGTCATTGATAATATCGAGCATAAGTCATTGATAATATCGAGCAATGATCGATATTATTGATAACTAATTATTTCTGTCCAGTGATATAGCTGTAGAAGCTTGTATCGACGTACATCAACGACCTCTCGATATTATGGAAATCAATAAATCGATAATATCGATCATTGATCGATAATATCGAAGATGATAGTAAAATCGTGTTTGCCCCGCTCAATTTCATGTTTGCCCCGCTCAATTTCCAGTTTCCCCAGCTGAATTTCATGTTTGCCCTGCTCAATTTTATGTTTGTCCAGGTCAATTTCATGTTTGCCCCGTTGAAATTCAAGTTTGCCCCACTTAATTTCATGTTTGCCTTACTCAATTTCATGTTTGCCCTACTGAATTTCATGTTTTCCCTGCTCAATTTCATGTTTGCCCCGCTAATTTTCATGTTTGCCCCGCTAAAATTTAAGTTTACCCCCCATAATTTCATGTTGCCCCGCTCAACTCCATGTTTACCCCGCTGAAATTTAAGTTTGCCCCGCTTAATTTCATGTTTGCCCCGTTCAATTTCATGTTTGCCCGGCTGATTTCATGTTTGCCCTGCTGAATTTCATGTTTGCCTCGCTCAATTTCATGTTTGCCTTGCTGAATTTCTAGGTTGCAGACTTGGATATGTTAGGCAACCGTGCAGACTTGGATATGTGCACACACCGCTGAATTCCCAAAAAAAGTGCCATGCCTTATCACATAGCACTCAATCATTCATAATTTCTTGAAAAAGAGATATTAGGGATCTGCATGAAAATTGGAAGAGGAACATGACAACTGTGGTGAATGGTGAAGTTTGAAAAGCCAAGGAACTGGTAGGATTGGAAGTGAAAGAAGAGGTCCCATTAAACATTCTCATATGCTATCAAAACTTGTTTCTTTCATATTGTTGCCACAGAGGTTCAGTAATGGCAAAGAAAAGAGTTGTCTCCTGCTTGTTACCCATTCATCACAGAAAAGAGGAAGTAAACTGCCATAAAAATTTGGATAAAAGGGCTAAGGATCTCATAATCACTATCTTGATGGAATACTATGCCAGTGTCATGTTAGCAAAAAATAAAGGAGATCATAACCTGCGCCGCAAGGATTTTGGGCAAATTCTCCCTCTCTTTTTCCATCATATTGTGTGAAGTACCGAACCGAAGGGAGGCCCATGCAAGGGTAGAACCATCACTTTGGTTCCCATTTCCATATTTGCAAGAATCATCAGATAGCTTAGTTACTACAAACAAATGCCAAATATATATATCAGCCCTTGAAACTGTCGAAAATCAGTGGTTTTTTTTTAAAATAATAAAATGAAAATTCAAATTTTTCAATATTTTGGGAATTTCCCACCAAAACATTTTTTGAATTAAAAAGTGCGGTGTGTGTGCTTTGTCCCACATCAGAAATGCAAAGAATGGTTTTTTAGTTTATATGAGATGTTGTAAAGAGTACTCTTACTTGGAGTTTTTGGAGGAGGTGATACTCGGGTTGTACGCACTGGAACACATGCACGCATGCCCGAGCTCGGGTGTGGGGGTGGTCGAGGACATGGGCAGTGAGGTAGTGTGGCTGTAGTGGCGCTAGATGGTGCACTTTGCACTTCGCAGAGTGGTCGCTCCCTCGCGACCTTACACGAACCGGCGCAATGCATTGCGATCGCGGTGCGATAGGTCTAGTCAGAGCCTTAGGGCGGTGGATCTGAAAATCCGAAATAAGCCTAAGTTTTATAGGTGACTGAGAACGGTCAGATCTTAAATTCGAAATGTCTAGCCGTTTATAAAAATGGATAGCCACAACGGTCCAAAAACGGACGAGCTAGGATGATCCAACGGTTAGATCTTCTGATCTGAAGACCAGAAACGTCTGGGATTAATTGACAATGGCCAGAAACGTTTTCAAACGTTCTGGACCATTGAATACCATACAACAAAAGTATTATACCTGATGCCTATATAAACTGGACCATTCCAGTCCGATTTCATCATCTCAACTCACCATCTCTCCCATCAAATCAGATACAATCCAAATCTCCCTTTTAGAATACTTCTCAAATTTCTACCGTCTAAGTCTGCCAGAAGAGGTCTGTTGCATTAAAATTGTTCCACAGTGGACCTATTGTGATTGCTGCATGTTGGATCCAGATAAGGCTTGTCTTATCCTGGAATCAATTCGCCTGTAACCCATCAGCAGTTGATAAGAGGGCGAATCACGCTTTAAGGACAGCGTATTTTATACATAATTCAGCCTTGTGAAATATTTTATTTTTGATTTATTTTTTATATGTTCGGTGTATCCAAACGTAAATTCTTAACAATCTTAAAGCGTGATTTCATGGACACCGAAAGTGTTGCATCAGTCAAACTAATGAACCAGGATCTGATCTAATTGGACAGATTCGATGGTTCAAATTTCACTAGATGGTAGGACAAACTGAAATTCCTACTGACCGCTCTAAAGATCTTCTACATCCTGGACCTGACTCTCTAGTCTCTACCTGAAGCAAAGGACACTGACACTCCAGAATAGGTTGCTGCTAGAATCAAGTGACAAGAAGATGAACTGCTGTGTCGTGGCCACATCCTCAATACTCTCTCTGATCAGTTGTACAATTTGTACACGGGGACCACATCAGTGAAAGAAATTTAGAGCGCGCTGGAATACAAATATAAGGCTGAAGAGGAAGGTACACAGAAATTTCTAATTGCTAGGTATTTCGACTTTACGATGGTAGACAATCTACCGCTGCTTGCCCAAATCCAAGAACTACAGCTTATTGTAAATAAAATAAAAGTCATAAAGATTGATCTTCCTGAATCCTTTCACGTAGGAGTTATAATCACAAAATTGCCTCCGAGCTGGAAAGACTACAGGAAGAAACTACTGCATAAATCCGAAGAATTCACTCTGGAACAAATCCAAAAGCATCTTCGTATTGAAGAAGAATTCCGTAACCAAGACAAAAAGGATGACGCTCATGGTGCATCTTCATCCAAGGTGAACGCAGTAGAAAGGCCATCACTAAATAATACTTATAAGAAAGCTGATTCCCTTAAACCTAATAATGATCAACGAAAATTCAAGAAAATCTAAAAGAAGAAAAACGACAAACCTAAGAGAGATTGCTATGTCTGCGGTAAGACCGGGCATTTCGCCTGAGTCTGTAAGGACTGAAAAAAGCCTAAGAAAGAGGCTAATGTGGTAGACAATGAAATCATATCCGTAGTCATAGAAGTGAATTTAGTTCAAGAGAAAATTCCTAGTTGGTGGTATGATACAAGTGCCACAATTCATGTATGCAACGATCAATCTGCCTTCAAAAGTTATGAAGACGAGACCAATGGTCAAGAGGTTCAAATGGAAAATGAAGGACGGTCGAAAGTTACAGACAAAGAAACCATGGAATTACTCTTTACCTCTGGAAAGAAGGTAATTCTGACTAATGTACTACATGTCCTAGACATAAGGAGGAATCTTGTCTCAGGGGATCTCTTAAGTAAACCTGGGATTAAGGTTGTGTTTGAATCAGACAAGCTGATCTTGTCTAAGAATGGGAACTTTGTGGGTAAGGTTAATGCTTGTAATGGGATGATCAAACTTTCTTTAAATGAAAAGAATTCTTCTGCTTACATGATTGAGTTTGCAACGCTATGGCATGGTAGACTAGCCCATATTAGCTACAGTACTATAAAACTCATAGCTAAGAACGGCCTAACATCATACAATGATAGTGATAAAGATAAATATGAAGTATGCATATGGTCTAAAATAATTAAGAAACCATTCCCTAACATTGAGAGATCATCTCAAATATTATACCTAGTGCATACTGACATATGTGAACTAAATGAGGTTCTTACCCGTAGAGGTAAAAGATACTTTATAACGTTTATAGATGATTGTTTAATATATGTATATGTATATTTGTTAAAATCAAAAGATGAAACATTTAATGCATTCAAGATCTATAAATCTGAAGTAGAAAATCAATTAGATAAAAATATTAAAATCCTTTGTAGTGACCGAGGAGGGGAATATTTCTCTAATGAATTTTCTAACTATTGTGAAGAACACAGCATAATATATCAGTGCACAACACCTTATACACTACAACAAAATAGTGTAGCAGAGAGAAAAAATAGAACATTAGTAGAAATAGTCAACTCAATGCTAATACAAGCACAGTTGCCATTAAACCTATGGGGAGGAGCACTGTTAGCTGCATGTCATGTTTTAAACCGAATTCCATCTAAGAAAATCAAAACCTCTCCATAAGAAATATGGAAAGGAAGAAAACTAAATATAGGGTATCTTAGAATGTGGGGGTGTCTTGCATACTACAGAACTCTAGAACCTAAAAGAACTAAGTTAGGACCAAGAGCTATAAAGTGCATCCTTCTAGGATATGCACAACATAGTAAGGCCTATAGACTTCTAGACTTACACTTCAATGTAATCATAGAGTCTAGAGATGCAGAGTTCTTTGAGAATTCTGTATTCAAAGAGAAAAAGAATACTGAGATTCAATCTCCTAATGAAACTATAAAAGAAACATAAATAAAAGAGAAAACTCCTAATGAACCTCGTAGGAGTTAAAGAGAGAGTAGAAAAGAGTTTTGATTCCGATCAAATAGACTCTCAGTGACTCACTTTGCATCTAGTTGAGGGTGATAGAGAGAAGGTAATTAGAAAAATACCTATGGTTTTAACTATAAAAGATGAACTTAAAACCTTTAGTGAAGCTATGTCTTCAAGAGACTCCTCCTTTTGGAAAGAGGCCATTAATGATGAAATGGATTTCATAATATCTAACCAAACATAGGAATTAATAGATCTACCTCCAAGTTCTAAACTAATAGGTTGTAAGTGGGTATTTAAGAAAAAATATCACACAGATGGTATAATTCAAACCTTTAAGGCAAGGTTAGTTGCTAAGGGTTTCCGACAGAAAGAAGAAATTGATTATTTTGACACTTATTCACTAGTAGCTCGAATAACATCGATTAGGATCTTATTCGCTCTAGCATCCATACATCATCTTTATATCCATCAAATAGACGTGAAGACAACATTCCTGAATGGTGATCTCAATGAGGAGGTTTACATGAAGTAACCAGAAGGATTTGTTCTACCAGGAAATGAAAGAAAAGTATGTAGACTTGTTAAGTCTTTGTATAGATTAAAGCAAGCACCAAAACAGTGACATGATAAATTTGATTTTAAAGTTTTATCTTATGGTTTTGAACATAATATTGCTGATGAATACATATATTCAAAAGTATGTAATGATTATGTTGTAATCATATGCTTGTATGTAAATGATATGTTAATAATCAGTAATAAAATGGAAGGTGTAACTGAAACCAAAAAGTTTCTCTCTTCAGTTTTTAAAATGAAGGATTTTGGATAAGTGGATACTATATTAGGTATCAAAGTTAAAAAATATACTAGGGGTTTTGCATTATACCAGTCTCACATTATATTGAGAAAATAATAAACAAGTTTAATCACTTGAAAATTAAAGAGGCAAAGACCCCATTTGATCCAAATATCAAGTTAAAAGAAAACAGTGGAAGAACAGTTGCACAACTAGAGTATGCTAGTGCTATAGGCAGTCTTATTTGTGCAATGTGATGCACAAGACCGAATATAGCATACGCTGTGAGTAAACTAAGCAAGTTTACTAGTAATCCAAGTGTTAAACACTGGAAAGCAGTAAGGAGAGTTCTAGGTTATCTTAAAGAAACTAAAGAACTAGGGATATTTTACTCAGAATTTCTAGCAGTATTGGAAGGATATGCCAATGCAAGTTGGAAATCGAGTACAGGGGACAACAAGTCCACTACAGGGTGGATATTCACCTTAGGAGGTGCAGCTGTATCTTGGGAATCCAAGAAATAAACTTGCATATGCACTCAACTATGGAATCTGAGTTCATAGCTTTGGCTGTTACAGGCAAAGAGGCTTAGTAGTTAAGGGATCTTCTATTAGAAATCTCATTCAATGCGAAGCCTATACCGGTTGTTTCACTTCATTGTGATCGTGAAGCTACTCTAGCGAGAGCTTATAGCAGTACTTATAATGAGAAGTCCATACACATAAGTTTGAGACCTGACTATGTAAGGCAATTGATTCAAGATGGAATCATTACAATTTCATATGTAAAGTCAAGTAATAACTTGGCTAATCCTTTTACTAAATCTCTAATGAGAGAAGTAGTAAGGACAACATCTAGATGGATGAGGTTGAAACTCTTTACTCAAAGTTTCACCAGTGAAAGAAACTCAACCCTAAATTAGAAAAGCTCTAAATATTGAGTTTAATGGATAACAACAATTCATTGATAAGTGAAAAGTTTCAGCACTAAATAAATTAATAACCTCATGCAGGATGATAGTGTTGGTCGTTATAAAAGAGAGATGAGTATTAAACTCTTAATGAAGTCCAGTCAAACAGGACAAGCGTTTTAAATAGAAACACTGGAAGAATTTCACTTATATGAACATAAAAGTGGCGCCGCTTCTCATAAGAGTTAGAGTTATCTCAGGATCGTTCATGAAACAGGATACGCACATGGCCATCAAAAGTGTTAAGCAAGATTATGAAGGAACACGTAACACAGGAGCTATTATGTGTATGGTATTTTCAGTTATATCATATGCAAATAACTAGTTCAATGTTACGGTAACCAGAAATTTTGAGATAACTTTAAAATACTTACACTAAGAAAAGATTCAAATTGCAAGATATCTTTCTTTATGCATAATAACTGTTATTATTCTGCCAGAGTTTTCATTGTTTTTAAAAAAAAAAAACCAGTGGAGGATTGTTAAAAATCAGTAATTTTTTTAAAAATAATAAAATGAAAATTCAAATTTTTCAATATTTCAAGAATTTCCCGCCAAAATGTTTTTTGAATTTTTTAAATTAAAAAGTGTGATGCGTGTGCTTTGTCCCACATTGGAAATGCAAAGAATGGTTTTGTGATTTATATGAGATGTTGTGAAGAGTATTCTTACTTGGAGTTTTTGGAGGAGATGATACTCGGGTCGCACTGGAACACACGCACGCACGCACACACGCGCGCACGCTTGGGCTCGGGCGTGAGCAAGGGCGTGAGCAATGTGGCTATAGTGGCGCTAGATGGCGCACTTTGCACTTCACACGTGCAGGACCTTACGCGAACCAGCGCGATACGGTGCAATAAGTCTAATCAGAGCCTTAGGGCGGTGTATCTGAAAATCTAAAATAAGCCTGGGTTTTATAGGTGACTGGGAACGGTCGGATCTTAAATCCAAAATGTCCAACCGTTTTTAAAAATGGATAGCCACCTTGAAACCACAACGATCCGAAAACAGATGGGATAGGATGATCCAACGGTCAGATCTTCTGATCTGACAACCAAAAACGTCTGGGATTAATTGACAACAGCCAGAAATGTTTTCAAACGTTTTGGACCATTGAATACCACACAACAACGGTGTTATACCTGATGCCTATATAAATTGGACCATTCCAGTCCGATTTCATCATCTCAACACACCATCTCTCCCATCAAATCAGATACAATCCAAATCTCTCTTTTAAAATACTTCTCAAATCTCTACCGTCTAAATCTGCAAGAAGAGATCTGCTGCGTTAAAACTGTTCCACAATGGACCTATCGTGATTGTTGCACACTGGATCCAGATAAGGCTTGTCATATCCTGGAAGTAATTCGCCTGTAACCCATTAGTAGTTGATAAGGGGGCGAATTACGCTTTAAGGATAGTGTATTTTATACGTGATTCAGCGTAGTGAAATATTTTTGATATTTTTGGTGTATCCAAATGTAAATTCTTAACAGAAACTAAGTGGAATCAGTAAGATTCAGATCCAAAGTTGTACTCACCTATTTCCATCTACTTTGAGCTAACATAAATAAGACCTTCCACACCCCGCACAAGATGCCTTTGAAAATGCTACATAAATTTCAAGAATCGTCTCAGCCACGGTGTTTAACAATATATCTCATCTAGGAAATTGATTTACTAGAGCAAAGTGAGCAAAATCAAATCTTTAGCAATGGCATATTGATAGCTGAGATACCTTTGTTGCTCTTGTGGAACCATAAAGTCTTAAGTTATAGATGGCACTGAAGTTCAGCTTCATCAGCAAAACCAGAATCATTATCAAAGTGCCCACTAAATTGCTTCAGGACTGCCCGCCATGTAACAAAGATTTTCAACACTACTTAATATGATCACACGATCAAAACCAGAAGTTGGAGAATGGCTCATTATGGGACAGCCAGTCGGGCTCGATCGGGTTGGGACCCGGTTGACCCTGACAGTGGGATAGGACAATGAATCGGGGTCGACCGGGTCAGTGGGACAGTGGCTAGAGAACGGTCGACCGGGTCAGTGGGATGTGGATATGGGGTCTCACCTAATCCGCTTCTGTCCACTTCCTGCCACATGTACCATATGTGATAGATTTTTTGGGAGTTGTCGTACCACCGTGGGTATTAAATGAACCATGGAAAACGAGGCTAATCTGTCATAAACGGTCATGATGCTCTAAGGTTTTCTGTTATCGTAGTTCGCTACTACCCATCCACACACAAGCACACAACCAAAAGACACCTCTCAAGAGAAAAAAGAGAATTAATTGATCCTCTTGCTCTGTACTTGATACGCAGGCACTTTTAAAACTATACATGTGGCACACATTAACTCAATCAAACAAATTATATCGTGGAATCAACTGTCAGTGCGTCACATTCCCAAAATCAGATTGGTTGAAGAATCCAAACCACCAATTCTCAAACAAGGGCAAATATTGCCAAATTGCTTGTTATTAGAGACGTTACCACCACTGCTTAACTCAACCCATAAATTAGCATTTTTTTTCTTCAATAAAAGAAATATTAGTTGTTAGAGAAAAATTACAGCTACCATTTTATCCAAAGGGCAGATATTGCCAAATTCAGCTAGATGATCTTCTCGTCCTTCTAAACTAAAAGTCCATTAGCTACCTTAGAGGTTGCTCAGGTGGCAGATCCTCAAGCAAAAGTCTATGCAATTCCTAAGGTGTTTGGATTCCCCTTTCCTCCCATATAGTGAGGAGTTGTTTGAATAACCATATTGTGGGAAGAACGAATCTAATGTTTTTTTGAATGTGCTGGAAGGGATGGGTAGATTCAAATAACCTCCCAGCTCTCTAATCATCTTCTCAAGAAATCAATGGGTTGTGGCAAGCCTGATGCAATTGATAGTGGAGGTACTACATGATCCTACACATCAGCGAATGTTTGGTTTGCTAACTTGCTGAATTTTGTGAGTGGGGCCATGGTTCAATGGTCCAGGTCATTGATATGATGGTCCCCAACATGATTGGGAGATCCCAGACCTTTGATCTTTGGACTGTTTTGTTTGTAGGCCACTGATTGAAGGGTTTGATTTTCCAATCCAGTAGATTTCTCAAACCTTATACAGTGAGGCAATTCAGCAAGTTCCACTTTTTCTCAAATTGAATTTGAAACCTTCAGTCTACAGAAGAGGAGGCAACCAAATTGTTGTAATTCTAATGATGTTTCCATAATTCTCACAACATTGGAGAGGAAAAATCCCTAAGCATGTTAAATAATGACCCTTAAAAAAAAAATCAGGTCTAACATTGTGGACCTCTGACTAACTTGAATTTTAAATGGGTAAAAAAAAAAAAGAAGAAAAAAGAACCATGATCCATTTAAAACCGGATCGGTAGTGACAGTGGGTTCAACAATATAGTCATTTTAATTTTGAGTTCATGCATGCAACATGTACAATTTCTTAGTGCCTGCGAATCAAGCGTCATATGCTACTGAAGTTTGAAATAACTCCTCATTCTTTCCTCTAATGAATCCAATTTGGAAGATATATGGTTCATCCCCCATCCATGGTGGGGCCAGTCAGAGCAAATCTGGGTCACCATTACATGGGCTCACTAGCAAGGACCTGCACATCAGGACTCACATCATATGACTCCTTTTCTCAAATCTTGCCCGTCTGTTTCCACTGATAAGTTCAAAATGCCATTGTATGATCCCACCACACATGTTACTTGGGCAGGATATGACGTCGGCACCTTCTCCAAGAGAGCGAACTAATTTCATGGCTGTATCTCCAGGCATGCTCGTAAGCAAACAGTTCCCAGATGGGTAAGCATCACCGCTTCTATCCCTTCGACATTGATCTCTTGACATGCTGATTGATTTTGCATGTTTAATTACTGGATGTGGCTTCATGCACGTTATTGTTTTTATCTAGTGAGACTGGCCAAACTTTCGAGTCCACAACAGCCTCTCACCATTATCCCTGATCTAACCTTGAGGCCATCCCAATTCTATCTTCTACGCACCCTAACTACGGGACACCTGGTAGCTTCAACCTTCTGTGAATCTTGTAAGAGACTGTTCGGAAAGTGGGATTAAATGGTATGTGAATTGCATTAAGTGGAATTAACACCTTATTGCACAATGATTGTATGTTTGGAAATACCATGATTTTTGACCATCTAATCCCATCATTGGACCCATTAAAGAGGAGGCAACAAGTAAGTCTCGGCCAAATGATCCTTGTACTTCATATGACATGTTTGTTTGGCTTCCAGAATATCATTATTCTATTGCCCATTCGAAGTCTTATGACCTCTCTTTTGTTATGTCCTGTTTCCCTACTACTGATATCAATTATCTGGATGTTGATTTGGGGGCAGAAAAGAGACCTCTCGACGTCCTCATTTCAGCTACACATCCTACCACATTTCTACTATTTAGCCAAAAAAGGGCCAAATCAATGAGCAATACCTATATTTAGCTGTATGGAGCAATGTTACTCATATACATCCCAACTAATGGGGTTGGCTAAATAAATCTTGTTCTGCCATTCCACTTTATCAAGGACCCTTTCGTCTGTTAAACCATAGATCATCGGATATCTTCAAAACACATCATCATGCTTTTGGATCTTCCCCTTTCCCTTGCACATGGCTAAGCCATCTAAGTCTACTTCTTTCTTATTACACATTTGGCTACTCCTAAGTTCCCTCAATTGTATGCATTTATTTGGCTACTTTCTTCCACTCATCCCTCTCAACATCTTGATTTCAGCTATGCTCATTCAGGCCTGGCTCAACCCAATGGCCTAGCTCATCCTTAGTCTCAAGTGTTTTCTCCTTTTTGTGGTAATGTAGCAGCTGTGAAATGCAATAATATATACTAACTATCGTATGCCTTTGGCATTGTTATGTTATTTAGGCTGCAAAAATTCACAATAATATGGCAATGGCTGTAAGCATGCTTGAGCAATGGCGGTAAGCAAGCTTGAAGTGGTTCTTGGTCTCTGTTGCATGACCAAACCATCTAAGTATTCTACTTTTCCCCATCTTATTACCTATTGGTGCTACTCATAAGTTCACTTGAATATATTCATTTTTAATTCTATTATTCACTATCTTGCCAATCATCCATCTCAACATCCTTATTTCAGCTACACTCTTCCCATGAACATGTTGTTTCTTAACTCATTGATTGTAATCAACATATGTAATAGACTATTAGATAATGCTTGATTGTAATCAACATATGTAATAACCTATCAAATTGCACTTATAGGAGTTTTGCACTATCATTGCCGATCCCTAGCCCAAATAAAAGAGGGTTGCATCAAGTTGGTGGCTAGCATCAAACCTACGCCATAACATTCATCAAGATATTGTGATTGTATAGAAAAAATAATCAACTAAATTGAACTATATGCTCACTCCAGCCTCAAATTGACATAATCTTGTGATATTTTCATGTGCTGTTATTTTTGCCCCGCTCAATTTTTTTTATATAATATGTATGCCTTAGAAAGATGATCTGAGTCCTATCTACAAAGCAACCCAAAACTTTCATGCATAGGTCTCTGGGATGATTTATGGGATCTGTCACAGGGTAGCCAATCACACAATCATAGAATTGATAATTTCTTTATTGCTGAATTCTAGTATCATGATCTATTAGTTGTAATTTCAAGGTCATTAACAAACATGAAATTCAGACGGGGAAACATGAAATTGAGTGGGACGAACTAGAAATTCAGCGGGGCAAACTAGAAATTCAGCGGGGCAAACTAGAAATTGAGTGAGGCAAATAGGAAATTAAGCGCGGCAAACATGAAGTTCAGCAGGGCAAACATGAAATTTAGCGGGGCAAACTTGAATTTCAGCGGGGCAAACATGAAGTTCAGTAGGGCAAACTTGAATTTCAATAGGACAAATTAGAAATTGAGCGGGGCAAACATTAAATTGAGTCGGGCAAACTAAAAATTGAGCGGGGCTAACATTAAATTTAGCGGGGCAAGCTAGAAATTGAGCAAGGCAAATATGAAATTCAGCAGGGCAACCTAATAATTGAGCGGGGCAAACATAAAATTCAGTGGGGTAAACATGAAATTAAGCGGGGGAAACATGAAATTCAGCAAGACAAACATGAAATTCAGCGGGGCAAACATGAAATTAGCGGGGCAAACAAGAAATTCAGTAGGGCAAGCATGAAATTCAGCGGGGCAAACTAGAAATTGAGTGGGGCAAGCATGAAATTAAGCGGGACAAATTGAAATTTGAGGGGGGCAAACATGAAGTATACAACATGAAATGGTACATAAGTGGGGATAAATTAAAGGTAATAAATATTCATTGATTATAAATATTTAAAATGGTACAAGGTATATCAAACAATGTATATAATACAACATCTTACAAAAATTCCTCTTATTCCCTTGGCAAATATCATCTACAGGTTACAGACATGCAATCATTTACTATTGACTTCCTCCAATCAACGGTGAATTTTTGCATGTCTGTTCCTACCAAGGTGAGACCGCTACACAATATGTCGATGAATTTCGTACGAATATGCCGCAGTCATAACCATTGTCCTGCTTCGGCGCCGATTCATCAACTTTAGCGGTCCACTTCTTCCCTTCAAGCGAATTGTTGTCTCCAGTGACATGGAAGAGAATGGGGAGTCCGTCGGTCATCTTCTTAATCTTGTGCTTGTACATTAATAATGCATTTGAGCTTAAACTATCCATAATAACGATCTCTCTTTCTCTAGGATAGATGACCATCAAGAACCAATGCAAATTTTCATGGTTCACGGGCGCATACACCTGTCCATGATTCAAACAATAATATATTAGTTAAAACATAAGAGAACACATTACAACCAGAGTTGATGTTTTGTGACGAATGTATTACCCCTTCATAACACCACATCGCCTTAGCGTATGATTTATCCCGCTGCTTAGCAACTGCATAGGCTACGCCCATCTCGCCTATTAGTTAGGCATGTTCTTTTGTTGAATTGAAGACCTGGTATGCCATCAAAATCGGCAAACACCCCTCAAGCTATTGCTGTTACAAACATGATCAAAGATCAATACATAAAAGAATTTTTTTTTTTTTAAAAGAAAATAAATTAAGGATTGTTCGAATTAAACAGTTATTGTAAAATACGTGGGACAAAACTTGCAATCATGAGGATATACTATTGACAGGTCAGACTTTATTTTCTCGAGGAATTCGATATATTTGTCGATATCCTAATCAATAAGATAGTATGATTTAGCCATAATTAATATATGTAAATCAATGCATATAACATCAGAATTAGTAATACTTATCACGCTATCAACCCACGCATCCTTCATCCATATGGTACTAAACCAAGAAGAGTTTGTCGGGTCCTTGTTCGCTTCATACCAGTCCTCTAGTTCTTTCAATTCCTGCATTGATAGCATCCTGAATGGATCCATCTATACAGTAAATGGTATCGGAGAAGTAGCAAAAGTTGTTGCTTGCTCGGGTTCGGGAACCCAACCAGGGGTGGTTATATCAAATGTAGCAGGGACAAGTATGGAGAAACCTTATAATATGACGGCTTTAGTACCCTTTTAGTTCTCCTTTGATAGATGGGAGGAGAAATGGATGCATCCAATACATTACCATCGGTAATACTGTACGATTGCACATCCAACTTCCCATGTCTAAGTCCTTTCTCTTCAATATCATTTACTTCCCCTCTCTTCTTCAACTCCTCACCATCCTTCTCCCTCATAAAATGTCCCCTCCGTGCACAACAATCTTCTTTCTCCTTATTGAACTCCTCTATCTCCTTCACTAACTTTTCATTATCCTTAAAAAAATAAATCTTTCTCCATCTTCAATTGTGCTCTCTCATTCAACTCCTCTCTCTCCATCTTCAATGCTTCTTTCTCTTTCAACAACGCCTCCCTCACATCTTCAAACCCCGCTTCTTTCCTTCTCAAATCTTCCTTCTCTTTCCTCAATTCTTCCCTCTCCTTCTTCAATTCCTCCCACTCCTTCTATAACTCTTCCCTCTCAACTCGAAATTCCTCAATAAAATGAACATTCTTCATAATATGCCCCCCTCCCCAAGTCCCTCTTCCTCCACGCCTTTCTCATCATTTTCATTTTGCTTATTCATCCTCCTCATCTTCTCCCTCATTACCCTCCTCATCATCTTCCTGGGTCGATATGACCTACAAACTGTATCATTGTATATGTAAGAGTCGGAATACTTTTATAATGACAAAACAAATATAATTCATTTTTCATAACGTCTCACCTAGAAAGTATCATGGACCAAGCGAACGGCATCTGTTTCCCATTCTCGTTGGGTCGGTTCTAATTTCATTACTACCAATGTTTGCAAAAGAACAAAGAGTAATGTTAAATAAAAAAGCATATACATGCTTGAGAAATATATATATATTTATAGCTTTACTCTCAAAAATAACATGTATTTTGTTGTACCTCCAACCCTTCCAGCCTCGATATTGAATTAAGCGTGGAATTTGATGGGGAATATATGAAATGACACACTCTCGTAGGGCCAGTAATATCTCTACTACCCATACCTGTTAGAATGAAATTGCACCAGGTTAAAAATTTACAATTGACTATAAACTGTAACTATGTAGAAAATAAGAATTATTCTTACTTGTAGAGTAAGGACGCAACCACATACAGTGTAGCGAGGGGCACTTGATGCAGCAACGCCAACTTCGATTCCTTGCGACATTGTATAGTATCCCACACTACCCCAAGGATAGCTATAGAAATCATCTAACGAGTCGACCGGGTAAATATAATCCATGTTACACATGGTTTTCGGTTCGGTTCCCCTAAGATAGCACTCTACAACCAGAAGTAGGGCAACCTTCACGACATCCTCGTACTTATTGGTGTTAACTAATCTTTCAAACACATCCATTAAGTGCTTCTTTAATACTAGATATTCTTTGAAGTACTTATCTCTTAATGTACTTGTAGTACGACGATTTTTCAGTACTGTAAGCTCTCCAGTCTTAAAGCCCCCAATAAGGGCAAAGTCCATATCCGTGAACTGCAATCGTTTATCCCTAATCTCAAATACTAGATCACCTTTATATATTAGAAAAAAAAGGTGAAATAGAGCCCCTATAAATCTAAAAGATGTAACATGCAATAAAAATGAAAATAGGGATTGGCTAAACAAATTTAGCCGACTATGATGTTTCTCCACTCCAACCTTTACCTTGTCAAACCACCATTTCAGTGTACACCTACAGGTTGGGTTTAGGATTGCAGCAGAATATTCGTCACCTATAAAGATAAATTGAAAAACATATCAAACATAAAATTCATAAAATAATTATAGTGTACAAAATCAAACATAATTGAGAACAATGTGGCATTTCATGAATTTGAACAAGCTTCATATGATATTGAGATAGAAATTGAGCGAGGAAATACCAGAAATTGAGTGAGACAAACTATCAAAATAAGCGAGACAAACTATCAAATTCAGCGATGCAAACTAGAAAATGAGCGAGGCGACCTATAAATGAGTGGGGCAACATAGAAATTGAGCAGGGCAAATTGGAAAAATTAGCGAGGCAACCTAATAATTGAGCAGGGCAAATATGAAATTGAGCGGGTCAAAGTGACAATTGAGTGGGGCAAACTAGAAAATCAGCGGGACAAACTAGAAAATTATTTGGGCAAACTTGAAATTCAGCGGGGCAAACTAGAAATTGAGTGGGGCAAACATGAAATTCAGCTGGGCAAACATGAAATTGAGCAGGGCAAACTGGAAATTGAGCAAGGCAAACATAAAATTCAGCGAGGGAAACATGAAATTCAACGGGGCAAACATGAAATTCAGCGAGACAAACTTGAATTTCAACAGGGCAAACTAGAAAATCAGCGGGGCAAACATGAAATTAAGCGGGACAAATTGGAAATTGAACGAGGCAAACATGAAATTCAATGGAGAAAACATTAAATTCAGTGGGGCAAACATGAAATTGAGCGGGGCAAGCATGAAATTGAGCGAGGTAATCAAGAAATTTAGCTGGGGAAACTGAAAATTCAGCGACGATAAGATGAATTTCAATGAACTTGAAATGCAATTGAACTAGCCTAACACATAATCGAAATGTAATTGAACTAGCCTAATATGGATTTCAATGAACTTGAAATGCAATTGAACTAGCCAAATATCAAATTCTAAGGTCATTACTCGGGGAATTCAACCAATTATGAATCGGGAATGTCGGCGACAACTCGAGCATATTGCCGAGAAGTATGTCAAATAGACAAAGAACTCTTGAAATTTGAAATCATTTTGATCCATATGCTTTTATCGTGCTGAGTTAACTTGAATGTATGTGGACTATCCACGACATTCATCCATTTTTCTATTTATATTAAGCGTTTGAACCCAAAGTCCGATTTCGCTTGCTACGCGCTACACCCCACAATGATGTTTTATTTGTAATCCATCATGTTCATCGGATGATGTATATATAGATGAACCAAAGGCCCAGATGCAAGCTTCATCCAACAGGCAATATATGAAAATATACCTGCGCTACACCCCACAATGATGTTTTATTTGTAATCCATCATGTTCATCGGATAATGTATATATAGATGAACCAAAGGCCCAAATGCAAGCTTCATCCAACAGGCAATATATGAAAATATACCTGTGGTGCATGCTTTCTTCAGTGGACCAATCATTTTCAGAAGATGAGGAAATGCTGATGTATGGAGAGGATGCAATCCAACGGGAGAATGGTGCGATCCAGTGGAGGGATTTTCATGCCGGAGAAAATGAGTTTTTTGTCTTTCTTAGTGGAAAGGGGCTGAAAGCAACGACAGTGAAAGGAGGGGTATTTTGGTCCTCAAAGTCGCCGTCCATACGTGAAGGTCTAAGTTGGTAAGTGAAGTTTGTTTTGCTTCAAAAAACTGCTAGATAAAAGGTGGCATCTACGGTGGTAAATTTCTCATGTTGAAGTGACTTAACCAAGTTCTGTGGGCTCCACCATGATGTATGTTTTGTATCCACACCGTCCATCCACTTGGAGAAATTATTTTAGGGTAAGAGGTAAAGAATGAGTAAAATATAAAGCTCCAATGAACCCCACCACAGAAAACATTGGGGAGAGTGACTCCCACCATTAAAAACTTCTTAAGGCCACTAAAGTTTTCGATTAAGCTGATATTTGTGTTTTCTCTTCTTTCATGTCTGTGTTAACTTGTGAACGATTTGGATTTCAAATAAACATCATGGTGGGCCTTAGAAAGGTTTCAACGGTGGGCATCACTCTCTCCACTGTTTCCTGTTAGAGGGGGGGGGGGGGGGGGGGGGGGGGGGGGGGGTGTCAAAACTTTAGATCTGACTCATTCTTTGGATTATGCCCTAAAATGATATCTCCAAATGGATGGAGCGGTGTGGATACAATACATACATCACGGTGGGTCCATATAACTTGATGACGTCACTTCAGTAGCGAGTCACCCTACTCAACGTGTCCGTGCACTAAAATATCGTGCATCCGCATTCCGCTAGAAACGGAAGCGGATTGGCTGGTGTACCACACACCACCGATGTGAGTGATGGGTTAACATCACCAAGTTTTGTAGGTCCCATCATGAGGTATGAGTTATATCTAGACCGTTCGTCCACTTGGTGAGATTGTCTTAAGGCTTGAACTGAAAAATAAGACAGATCCAAAAATAAAGTAGACCACACTGTAAAAAGCAATAGAGGATTGAACATACGCCATTAAAACACTTTTAGAGGTCACGTAAATTTTGAATCAATATGATATTTGTTTTTTCTCTTTATACAATTATGTGTGATCGTATAAACAGATTGGATGGAAATTAAACGTTACAATGTGTTACAATGGGAACTACAAATTTTTAGTGTGATCCACTTGAGCCTTGGAAATTACTCATTTTTTAATCAGCATTTAAAATGATCTCTAAGGATGGATGAACGGTGTAGATACGATAAATTTATCATTGTTGGACCACGTAACTTTGATATTCTTTTAACCGTTTCTATGGCTTGGAGCTCGAGTAGCGTCACTGCGTCAGTGCTCGTCTTCGCGTGACAACGTACGCATAGCAGCTAGGTTGCTAGTGTGGTACACGGACGCGGATCCTCCGCGCGATATTTGTGCGCAAGGATGTTGGTCGGGGCCCATCAGAATGTTTGTGGTAAATCCATCTCGTTCATCTATTTTGAAAGATCATTTTAAAAAATCAGACCAAAAATAAGGTGGATCTAAAACTCAAGTAGGTCGCACGAAAGGAAAAATTGTGGAAAGAAATTCCTACAGTTGAGACTTTATTAGGCTCCACCTTAATGTTTATATGCCATCCATAGCATTTATAAAGTCATTATCATTGGGATGAATTGAAAATACCGTAAAAATTACCTTAAACAAAAATTTTATAGCCCCAAGAATGTTTCAATGATTCACACTAAATCCCCACTCTTTCCTCTCGTGCCACTTAAGTTTTTGATACATATAATTTTTAGTTTCATGTCTTTAAATGATCTCTCAAAGCCGATGAATGAGGTGGATTTCTAACAAACCTTTGGGTGGGCCCCACCCAGCATCCTTGCGCGGGAATTTCCCGGGAAAGCATTTGGCGGGAAATCCGCGTCTTTGTACACTAGCCAATCCGAAGCCAGGCCGATCCAGGGAGTTATAAAAAACAGGCAAATTCAAAAGTTAGGTGGACCACGTGACATTAAATAATAAAAATAGAAACGTGCACAGTTAAAATCTTTCTGGAGCCGATTATGATGTTTACGTGTCATCTGGACCGTTCATAAGGTTATTATCACATGGATAAACTGTAGACAGGAATATCTTCCTGATCCGAAGCTTTTCTGGCCTTGACAAAGTTTCCAACGGTGGGCATTCAACACCTGTATTTTCACGTGGGTTGGTCCACCTGAGTTTGGATCTTCCTGATTTCTGGGCTCTTATCCTATTATGAGATTCAGAAAGTGATGAACGGAGTAAATTTCTCAGGGGCATCTTGGTGATTGCTACTAACCCAAATAAGGACCAGCTAGAGACGGACGTCTTTTCAGAGTATCTGTGGGGCCACTGATGTATATATTTCATCCAGGCCGTTCATCCATTTTGAAATGCCTTTTAAGGTCAGGAGTCCAAAAAGTAGAAATATTGAAGGTTCAAGTGGACCACACCACGAGAAGAAGGGAGGATTAAGTTCCCACCATTGAAAAGTTCCTATAGCCAACTGTAATGTTTATTTGTCATCCAACCTGTTCATAAATTTCCATAGATTTATATTAAGGGAAAACGTAAACATAACTTTAATCCAAAACTTCCGTAGCCTTAAAAGAAGTTTTCAATGGTAGGAATTTAATCCCCATTGCTTCCTGTTGTGTGGAACATTCGCGCTTTCAATCTCTTCATTTTAGGCTAATGACTTAAAATAGTTTATAAAAGTGGATAGACGGAGCGGATGACCGATCCGCACCCAGTTAAACCAAAATAGTCTAATGATTTCCACCGGTGAAACCTTTCTAGGGCCCGCACTGGTTTTTATTTGTCATCCAACCCGTTCATACGATCACACGTATATTGATAAAGGAAAAAAAAACAAATATAAGCTTGATCCAAAGCTTCCGTGGCCCTTAAGATTTTTCAACGGTAGAAATTTAATTCACAATGTTTCTCGTGGTGTAGTACATATGAGCTATGGATATACTTGATTTTTGGTCTCAAGACATAAAATTATCTTTTAAAATAGATGGACGGAGTGGATAAAACAAATAAGATAGATAGGGCCCCACAAAGTTTACTCAATACGCAAATCCACTTCCCTAGACTGTGTAGCCCAACGCCTATGAGTCACAGCCCAAAAATTCTATTGTTTTAGAAATCCCAGCATCTGATACGTTGAAACGTTTGTTGAAATGGGGCCATTGGATTTTATTTTTTCTCATCTTTAACCGTTAAAAGATGTCCAACAATCTGGTAGTCAGATAAGTACGCGAAATTTTTGGTTCAACATCTAAACCGGACCCACAGTTCGTGTGCATTTTTCAAGTAATTCTAGGTACCTGCGTATCATCCGTTATACTCTGCCAGAGTATTAAATGCGCCGCGGTGCATAAAACGCAGGAGAGCGCAACAGACTAGGAATATTCAACTTCCATTTTTTATTTTTTATTTTTACACACACGTACATACGCACACACACCCATACACGCACGCCGTGGGATTTCACCACTGGTGGGTACTCGAACCCTTGACCCAGTTAAAACTCCCGGGAGTCTACCACCCGGATAAGAGTAAGGACCCGGCGTGGTGCATAAAACGCAGGAGAGCGCAACAGACTAGGAATATTCAACTTCCATTTTCTGTCTCTGCATAGCGAGAGAGATAGAGAGTGAGAAATGGCGAATCCACCGAAGCCGTGGAAGGCCGAGTGCGCGAGGTCGTCACGCTCTTTGTGCACGACATGCAAGAGCACAATCGAGAAGGAGAAGTTCAGGCTCGGAAAGATGATTGCTGGGAGGCGGTTCGACGGTTCAATGCATGTATTGACAACATCTCAATCCCCCAAATTCCATATTTTCATTTGAGTCTACTGTTGAGAAGGCTTTCTTGGGTTCTTTTCTTATATGATTTCGGCACCCGGAATGCGATTTTGGGGCATTTTTCTTTGTTGGGTTTTGTTGGTTCGAGGATAAAATGACTTCGGTAGTTCTTTTCTTGTGGTTCGGTCCTTACTCTTGCTCCGGTGGTAGACTCTCAGGAGTTTCAACACCGGGTCAAGGGTTCGAGTACCCAAAGGTGGTGCAATTCCGCTACGGCGTGTGTGCGTGCGTAAATAAATTTAAAAAAAGTAAAAAAAAGAAAAAGAAAAAGTTCTTTTCTTGCGGTAGTTTGATGTGATTTTCTGTTTTTTGGGCCGACGTTTGGACGCCCGTAAGTTTTTTAATGTGTAAGTAAGTTACTTACAGCTGAAAGAAAGTCACAGGTAATCGTGTCTGGATGTAAGCTGTAACTTACTACAGTTGACTTGGGTGTAAGTAAGTTACTCACAGCTGAAAGAAAGTCACAGGTAATCCTGTCCGGATGTAAGCTGTAACTTACTACAATTAACTTAATTTGGATAGCATGTAAGTTACAACTAGAGCTAGAGCTTGGAGTAGGGAATAGTTTAAAAATCAGATTAACATATAAGAAAGCTGAGATAAAAGTTTACCATTTTATTAAGCCCATGTAGATGAATAGTTGGGCCGATTCTTAGGCTAAGCTAATCATAAGGAGGGCCATAAAAGTGGGCCCATGTATTTGGAATGCTTGTAATGTGGAAAAAAAACTTAAGCAAGGAAAAGGGTACTACAAATTTTCATCAGGTGGGCCATAGAGTGTCATTTTATTTTTTCCCTTCAATTTGAGGTTTATCGAACAATTTGGCCTTGGTTTTTAAGCAATTTTGATGTAGAGTGGGTCACGGACAGTTTCATGGCCAAGATGGATCAGAAGAGGCCCGATCACAAGTGGAAGTGATCCAGACCGTCAGGACCTTAAATCGGGCGTATCTCGCAATCCAAAATGATTTATTCGGCATACCATATATGATTTTGGGGTAGGACGAGCTACTTTAGCCACCCAACCCTGCTATGCCGGGTTGTGCATGCCGGATTTGCAAAATACCATCAGATTGAAGGTCGAATTCCCATTTTAATTTCGTTTTTACTATTTATAGTAAGTTTTAGTTTGAGTATAACTCTTCATCCGTTGGGTTTTGGGAGTTGCACTCAACATGAAAAGTGCTTAGAATAATTAGGAGAACATCATGGTTCGGCCAAATAGGACACTTATTATTTTAGGCCGAAAACCATGCGCACTAGTAGACATCACGACCGTCTATAAATAGTAAGTCGCGATTTCAAGGAGTTTTAGTTGTAGTTTGATTATGAAACTTCTCCCATGGCTTAATATCCCTATTTTAAGGGTTGTGAACTCGTTTCTTTGATTCATCAATCAAATTACGAATTTTATAGAATTTATTTTCTATTTTCCTTGCTTTTTTCCTCGTGGATTTAGGAAGTCTCTGTGAGGAGTCCAGAGAAGCTCCATGGATTCGGAGTAGTTATCCTTGAGGAAGATGGCGATTGACTTCATCATGTTCATCCCTGCATCAAATTTTAACCATGCTAATGGTGGCTCACAATTGGATTGATTGAAAAGTAAAAAAGAAAAAAAAAAACAGGCACAACACATAGTTGACATTTAACTGGAGAAGGTATACCACTACTTTCATAAATCATAGTAAAAAGATGGGAAAAAAGAAGAAGCAATAGGTAATAAGCCAGATGCTTGGCCAGAGCATTAAAATAAGATAGAAGTGAAATCCATCCCGTCCATCTTATTTGTTTGTGACATCTAGGTGGGGTCCACTGTGATGTTTGTGAGAAATCCATTCCATCCATCAGTTTTGCCGGACCATATTAGGACATGGGCCCACCATGATCTATATGTTTAATCCATAACATCCATCTATTTTGATAGATGACTATAGCGCATGACCAAAAAGGAGGCATATCAAAGGCTCAAGTGGACCACATCACATCAAGCAGTGAGGATTAAACTCTTACCATTGAAAGCATCCTAAAGTCCACCGTGATGTTTATTTTACAATCAATGTTGTCAAATGGCATAAGTGATCCAACTTTTTTTTTTTTTTTTTGAAAAAAATTGAAAAAATGGAAAGTATGTGATTGCATATGCTATTATGCGATTGCTTGATGCGATATGCGATACATACCATCCATCGCATATGCCATATGGATGGCATTATGTGATTATGTGATCATATAATCGATTATGCGATCGCTTTTGACAACATTGTTTACAATCCAACCCGTCCATCCATTTTGACAGATCATTTTATGGCATGAGACCAAAAAGAAGGCTGATCTAAGGATCATGTGGACCACACCACAAGAAGCAATGGGGAAAGAAAGTGTACCGTTGAATACTTCTTGGGGGTCACAAAAGTTTAAGTTTTGGATCAAAGCTGATATTTATGTTTTCCCTTCATCCAGGTCTATGTGACCTTATGAACATGTTGGATGGCAAATAAACATTATGGTGTCCTTCCTGCCAGCTGCATTTCTCCCAAGCAATTTTGGATTCAAAATTTCTATCCGTTGCCTTGTTTCAAAGTTATAGACCATCTGCAACAAAGTTACCTGTAACTTTCTTACACATTAGAAAAGTTACAGGCATCCAAACGGCCCCTTGATGTTTTTTGCATTTGTTTTTTTTGGGATTGATTTTAGGCGGTTCAACACTCTTCCCCTAGATAATCACTAGTAGCTAAACTCCCGGGTACAAAAAATGATTTGGGTTTAGGAGTGTTGTAATTATATGGAATCTCTGTGTCTTTATTTGCTTGTAATGGCAATCTATGCTAGAAGTAGCATGATTGATTCTCATAATAAGAAAAGTGAAATATGTTTAACCTTTTTATGCAAATATTACTGAATCGAAAATAAATGTCTGGTAGCAAATTGATCGTTTAATTCAATAAGAAATGAGAGCTAATGCTTGATTTCATTGCTATCAGTCAATCGTATCCAATTTAATCTTTTACTCATTCAATGAGTGAATTTCAAGTTCAAGAAACTCTTTCTCAAAATATCAATGCATGTATTACCAATCTCTCAGTGTCAGTACCCCACATTTCATATTTTTCATTTGATTCTACTGTTAAAGGGTTTTCTTGATTCTTTTTGATGTGGATTCTGTGCTGAGAATGCGATTTCTCAGGAATTTTACTTCTTTCGGTTTTTGTTTATCCAAAGACTCCTCTCATTCTCTAGCAAACTCTCAAAAGATAGTCCTAGCTCTTTCTAAGTTGCCATCTTAAATGCGGCAACTGAACAAATGAGTAGACCCCATTTCCAAGCAACTTGAATAATGGGTTTTCATCAATTAGTTTGAGAAGAAATGATGCGTGTTGACTGGTTTCTTTGCCATTTTGGGTGTCAGTTTTGTGTCTTCTGATGCTTTTTATATATGGTTTTGATTTGGGTGTTTTTAATATTCTGTTATTTGAATTCTTGGATTGCCCATTTCTTTCAAATGACGGATCCATGAATGTGAATGCTGATGGGACGAAGAGGAATATGATGAAAGTACCAAATTTGCAGTATTGTCTATCTATGGAATATGGGGATTCTTGATTAAAGTAACAATACTTGGAATTCAACAATTTTTCTCGTAGAGAGGTTTTGTTCTCATTCGCTCGCGTTCTTGTCATGCATAGTCTTCTCTTCCTCCACTCTTGTTCCTCCCTCACTTGCTCAATTTGAGACCCGTTGCCTCTCTCTCTCTCTCTCTCTCTCTCTCTCTCTCTCTCTATATATATATATATATATATATATATATATATATATATATATTCAAACTGAGTATGGACTTTCTTCATATATTCTGCCTCTAGGTCTCGTTGGCTTCAAGCTATGATGGATGAGATGTCAGCTATTCATGTCATTGAGACTTGAGTCTTGTCCCTTGACATCCTATATGAATGCATTACCCTGGGTTTATCAAATTAAGTATTGTGCTGATGGTTCATTTGAATGATACAAAGCTCCTCTTGTGGTCAAAGGCTGTAGTCAACAACATGGTTTTGATTTTGATGAAACTTTTACTCATGTAATAGAATGCGAAACCATTTGTATCCTTCTCAGTGTTGCTGTCTCTTGATTTGGTCCATTTGACAACTTGATGTCATCTGAGAAAGGCCTCAAGCTTTCATGATTCCTCTCACGTAAATCATGTTTATCATATGCACAAGGCATCTATGGACTGAAGCATGCTTCTCTTGGTTGGTTTGAGCAGTTCACGAGTGCTTTACTTGAGCTTGACTTCATGTGTGGTCTTGCAAACTCATCTGTGTCTGTACAGTCAGATTCTTTTGGTCTTGTCATTCTTCTTCAGTATGTTGAAGATCCCATTGCCACTGGTTCTTCTGGGTTTGGTCTTCTTCGCCTCAGTTTTAGATCTTGCAAGCCGTTTTCCCATGGACTCAGGTTCTCTTCAGAAATTTCTAGGCCTAGGGGCTGTCATTGTTTCTCCAGGTTAATTCTGTCTTAGGCCACATATGCTCTGGATCTTCGATCTCGTGTTGTCATGACTAGTTGCAAACCTTTCACAGCTCTTTTCATTTCTTCTAAGCCTTCTCTTTACACAATGACCCTCTCTGTAACCTGAGTATCACAGTATGGTTGGGGGGTTACAGTATCTCACTCTCACTTGACTAGAATTATGCTACGAACTTGTTAATCTATGCATTGGCCTACCATCCCATTTTATCTTGTAAAGCATATTGTTGGATAGTGAAAGGTACTCTTTCTCACCCCGTCATACTCACTTGAGTTCCACTCTCTCCCTAGGTGCATACTTTGATGCGATTGGCCTGGATCACTTGATGATTGATGGTCGACTTTTGGCTACTTTATATTTTTTCGCTGAACACTTTCTCTTGGTCTGCCAAGAAACATTATTAATCCGACCATCTCTCCTTTTAATGCCAAGAAACATTATGAATCCCACCATTGGCTACAGTTTAGTTTAGATATTCATATTTCATTGCCAGGGCCTTCTATTCTCCATTATGTTAATGTTATTACTACATATATGGTGGCAAATCCAGCTTCTCATGCATGCACAAAAAACATTGAGATTAATTGCCATTTTGGCAATGAGAAAGTTGTTTTAGGGGATATCCCGACCATGTTTATTACTTGTTCCGTGCAATTGGCTTATGTTTTTTATAAGCTACTTCCTTGAGATAGCATAATCGGATATGTAGCAAACTAGGTGTTTGGCCTTCTCCTGCACAGAGTTTAGGCGTTCAGCCTTCTCAATCTTATATAAAATAGTGGTGTAATTTAATTGTAAATTCTATGTGATATGAACGTGTTCATGCAAAATGTGTAGGTCTTTTAGCTAAGATTAAGATCTTCTAGATCTCCCTTGATAAGATTGAGTAGGAGTCTAGGATGTCTCTATGATAAGCTTGAGAAGATTTTACAATCTTCCAAGGTAGATTTGAGAAGCCAATGAATATTATATACCTTACTCATTCCATTCACTCAATAGAGAAAAACACTCCATATACTTAAAGAGTTTTATTTTATTTTATTTCTTACCTAGTCAATCGGTGGTATATTGGTCCATTCAATATAAAACATTGCACTGTGGAAGATGCTCCCCTATGTCATTTTGTGGAGATAGTGGTAGGAGAGGAATAAGAAAATATTTGAATGCAAAGATAGGCTTGTCAAATCAATTATTTGAAGTATTTCTACCATGATTATAACTTGTTTACGAGCTA
Organism: Magnolia kwangsiensis; assembly: GCA_037074715.1. Taxonomy (NCBI): domain Eukaryota; kingdom Viridiplantae; phylum Streptophyta; class Magnoliopsida; order Magnoliales; family Magnoliaceae; genus Magnolia; species Magnolia kwangsiensis. The sequence continues at coordinate 84,293,126 of CM073588.1, forward strand.
GGGAAGACTCTTATGAAGATATTTTGAATGAGTTAGGAAGATATTATGCTATGTTCATGCATCCACCGGTGTCCTTTTCCTGTGGTACCATTTCTGCTATAAGGTTTTGTATTCATACTGTTGATCAAGTTCTAATGTAAAGTTTTTAGACACCTAGAGATTTATACTTCTTTGATTTAAGCGATGACATGCATACAATAATACTTACATATGGGATATGTAATAAATTAATAGTAACATTCATGGCCTTGTATATAAACTATGTTGCATATTGTTAAGAACCTAACCAGGATGCCAAAAGCCTAGGACTGATGGAACACGTCAACCTGGGTCTTTTAAACCATTGGGATTGCAACATTCCACCAAGCTTTGCAGCCAACGTCTCTGGCTGCCCACTCTGTGGTGGCACTCACTCATGCCTCTTTTCCACGCAACCCTTTCCACTAGCCCTTGTCCACTTGGAGAGGGCATAATGTCTGCACTCTAGTTATCTAGGTGTTCCTTTCCATTTGTGGCTGCACTCTAGCTGTCCAGGTACCCCTTTCCACGTTGGGGTGGTTTTCACTCTTGTCCAGGTTGCCCTTTTCATAGGTTGCCCCTTCCATGACTTGAACATAGGGCATGGTGTTGTCTCCTATACCAATTGTTAATAGCACAGGCAATATGCCAAAAGCCAGTGTTGATGCTCCAAGCTAGGCTTTTATAAACAATTGAGTCTACCATCTATTATTCGAATGCTCCAAGAGAATGCTGTGTTTGCTGCAATGCTTACTCTGTCATTTTAGCAGCAAGGGTTTCACCAGACATGAATATCTGAAGGTGTAATATTTTTCTCTAGTGAAGAAAATTACTCTACTAATGTGTTGTAATTCCCATTTCTTAAGTTTTGTCTTTGTTCTTTTCCTTTTTACTGTATCCTCCAAGTTCTGAATTATTTGTGTTTTCTGGAACAGATATGGAACCATGTTGACTGCATCCTGAAGAAAGCAAACCAGATCAAGTCGTATGTATTCTTGTAGTTTGTCCTTGATGTGGTTCGGTGATAGAGGTGTGCTCCAGTGGTATTGGGCAGATGCAGGGCCCACAAAATGTATGAAGGACATCCAACCCGTCCATTAGATCCGTGAGCTCATGTTTGCTCTAGCTATAAAAAATAGCCCGATCCAACACTCAGGTGGTCCACAGAGCAGGGAACTAGATGGGAGGGAACACCCACCCTTGATTTGCAATGAGGCCCACCTGAGTGGCAAAACAGCCTGAATGGCCTGGATTGCAGATACTCTACACAATGCTGTGGTGTGTTCCACTTAAGTTTTGGATTGGGCTGTGTTTTGTTTACTGCTGATAAATTGAAGTCATGCATCTGATGGGCAGATTGGATGTTATTAATAATACATTACACGGGTGTCCGGTACCACCAGAGTGTCTCCCTTAGTGATATCTTTGGGGGCATTAGTGGTTTGGATGTGCTTTAGCTCTCCTATATCCTGAAAATGCATCTCGTCTCACGTCACAGAATTGATGAAAACTTCACTTTATTCTCATCTGTGAATTTATTACTATCTTTCGTGCCATAATTTCTTTCAGGCTAGATGATGTCGAAGGCATCGACTTGCTTCGATGGGAAGATCAGCAGAAGATAAGAAAGTACATAGAGGGAGGTTCCATAAGCATAACTCCTATCACTGCAAATGAATGTGCCATTGAAGTTTCGCAAAATTCTCGAGCTGCTTGCAAGCTCTGCAATGAAAAGATTATGAAAGGACATGTGGTTTATTTCTTTCTCATTCATCAGAAGCATCAGATTTAGCCTTGATGTTACCTTTTGGAAGTAAATGTTTTTAGTACTATTAAACCAGTTTTCTGTAAACTGTGGTGTGAAGAATTACTGCATAAACTGACTTAATTTTTAAGTGCATAAATTACTATTTAAAAAGAAAAAGCAAAGGAATTAGTGCATAGACTGAGAACTAATTGATAATGAGACTAAGTTTTGCTAAGCCATACATGTGCATTAAAGCTCATGTACACAGCACACATGCCAGCTTGGCACAAAGGTCCGATATCCAATCCATCCATCAAAACGGCACCATTATATTGATGCGCTAGCCCAAGAATCAGGTTATCCAGTGCTCAGGTGGGCCACAGAAAACAAATGATTGGCTCTGAAAAACTTGGCTGATGTTTTCTAACCCATCCACCTGTTTCCAATCTGCAGCCAACATGCTGAGTGGACCAGATCTTATTTCTGGGAAAACATGCAAGGTCCAGACCAACCTGGTGGATGGATTAGATCTGGCATGTATGTGCCATGCTGGAACATGTGTGGTGTGTACTCAACCTTTTATTGCACGTGTGTTTTTAGACTGTTAGAGTAATAATTCATTCATGGGTTTAATCTATTTAACCCATTTGAGTATAACATTACGAGAAATGATCACATATGGCACTGTATATGAACTTACATATGCAGCCCGTCTTTCCCTCCATCGTGTCCATTGTAGGTAGTCTGATCTGTGCAGGTAGGCCCCACCATGAAGATCATCTAGCATGGAAATTAGTCCTTCCACTCATTAGGGGGCAGGCTGAGCCATACCTTTACATTGAGTCTGACCATTGACTTTCCATTGATTTGATGTGTGGTCCCTCTACTGAGTAGACCCCTGATTTGCCAACAGCCATCCGTGGGCATTTGGTCCTTAACTGGGCTAGCCTGGGAATGATTGTTGAGTGCTGAACCCTCTCCTTCTGGTGTTTTCTGTTATATATATATATATATATATATAATTATTATAAATTTTGGGGTTATATGATAGGCGGGCTGAGGTGGCTGTTTTTTTTTTTTTTGGCTGCCTGGCCTGCCCGAAAGTTGTCCCCTGTTTTTACAGTGTCATCTTTTTAATGAAGCTTTTTTTTTTTTTTTAAAAAAAAAGAAGATCTTCATGGTGCATCCTACCTTTTGCACAGCTGATGTGAAAGTTCATATGCAGTGCCTTTAGGTGATCATTTCTCTAATTTTGTAATTCAGTTTATTTTCAAAGCATCGATTCTTCTGGCTTCTGTTTTGGCAATTTATGTGCTACAATCTTTCTTTTTATTGGCACTATATTTTCTATCTTGTTATTTTGTCACCCATATTTATTTATACTATGATTTTTTTAAATTAGAAATGAATCAGAGGAAGCTATCTCTATTAAGCAGCTCTCGTTTTTTGAAACTTGGAAACAAATCAGAGAAAGCTATCTCTATTAAGCAGCTCTCATTTGCCCGGATGGCTCAGCTCTATTCATTCACTGACCCTTCGGCATGTTTGTTTTATTTTCAGGTCCGTGTTGCAATGAAGCCTGTTGGAGGTGCTAAGGGTCTAGCACTGCACCATGTCAGCTGTTTTATACAAATGTCTCCATCTACACAAGTGGAGAAGTTGTCTGGTTGGGACAGCCTTTCAACTCAAGATAAGGAAGCCACCTGTTCCCTAGCTAAAAAGGATGCATCCTACGCCAGAAATGGTATGAGATTTCATTCCATGTTTGTGGAGTCCATGGTGATGCTAGAAGAAAACAGATTTCAGTCCACCACTGTTTGGGAAATGCTATTGTGAGGTGTCATCCCCACCTCTCACTTAGCAAACATGTATTGTGATCGAGACCATTGACTCTGTGGGCCACCATGTGGGTGGGCCATTGGCATAATTTTGGTTGCAATTTGGGTATTGGACAACTGCTACCATTTGAATTGCGGTTGCCAGTTTACATGGTGGCCCACTGCCCCTTTTTTAACTGTCAGTTCTTTCAGGCCACTTTTCAAATGGGAACCATCTTCCAGTCACTTTCGCTTTTGGGCTATGGTTTATCTTCATGGCGGCCCACCAGGTCAATGGTTTTGATCGCCGTATGACATATACAGTGGGGATGCGTTGGTGCCCACTAGTAGCATGGACTTCTGATGCTTTCTGATGTTTGGTTGTCCCTTTATGGTTTCTAAAGATGAAATGCGCGAAAGTAAAGAAAATCAAGAAGAATCTTCCAAAGGCACTAAACGCAAGAAACCTGTGGACAATGACCAGAAGAAAAAACTTCGTAAAGGTAAAGGGGGCAGGATCCCAACTGACAACAACGACAATGAATCTGGAAATCATAATTCCAGTGCCAAGAATTTGGACCATGCCCAGGAAGAACAAAATAAGGCATTGTGGGCTATAAAAGACGACCTTAAATGGCATGTTACGACAGCAGAGTTACGTGAAATGCTTAAAGCTAATGGTCAGGATTCAAAGGGATCTGAGTTCGATCTACGGGAATGTTGGTAAATCCCTTGAACTGTATATCCAAGCATGTAGAATAGTAGCCTTTACCTTTTATGATTCCTTGATTATGAATTCAGTGTATTCCCTTTTAGACTGCATTCTAGGGCCTGTTTGGTCCGTGGGATTAAATGGTATGGAATTGCAATAGATGGGATTAACACCATTATTGCACAATGATTGCATGTCCGGAAATACCATGGTATTTTGACCGTCCAATCCCCATGTTTGGTGGACCATGGATTTGTAAACAATGGACTAGATTCATAACTGATGTCGGTCACTTGCACATGTATACAACTCAAATGTCACATGTAAAGGATGCATATAGATGGATCGCATGAATAATACACATGCATCAATGTGGGGCCCACATATATAGTGCATTTCAAAATCCACCAGAAATCCCGCATGGGACCAAATGCAATTCCATTCCACCTAATGCCATTCCTTCCCATGTCTCCAAACATCCCGTGGAATTTGCACGAAACCAAATGCAATTCCATCCCACTTAATCCCTCCTAAGCCCACGTATTAGAGAATTGATGTAGTGGTCTTAAGAGCACTATAAATATACTCCTCCCAGTTGCATCAGCCAGCAGGACACTTGGACTGTCCAATTGATCAATCCGGACTGTCCATCAGGTTCAGCCCACATTTGGTGGGCACCATGAGAAACTCACACCTTAGATGGTCCTAGTCATTTGAAAGCTGGCCATCTGTTTTATAGGCCATGGATAGGATGGTTAGAATTGTTTGATAGATGTGATTCTTTGCAACCATAATCAATCCATGATGGGCACCACCAAATAGATGGTTCAGATTGTGATCTTTATATTGTATTCCATTTAACATTGCTGCGGCTAATGACCTAGCTGAATTATTGGATTGTCCATGCTTCCCTATGCAACTAGGAGCACTATAACTTACACCGATGATAGAGCACAGGATCATCTTTTTCCATAATCGGTTTCTGTTGCTATAAATAGTATTAAGGTTAGCTAGTGTTCATGATCAGCCCGATACTCATTTTGAAGAGGTTTGATAGTGTTTAGTCATTGTATCTGAGGTTTTATTTATTCTTCTCTTTGGTCATTGAGGGTGATAACATGTACAATGAGCTATTGTTGTTTTTCGAGTAACGCCGTCTTCCTATTTTCGAGAGAGCATATCTTGTTCTTGAGAAAAAGCATACGATCTATACTATTTGAAGTATTATTTCTTCTTGATTAGCTTTAGTTAAGTAGATTCATATGTTAAGCATCTCGAGACTTTGTTACCGGTTGTTATTCAAGTGGAGGCTCTGCTGAGTATTCATATGCTAAGCATCTTGAGTCTTTGTTGATGACCACAAGTAGTTGTTGATGGGGTTTTCTCCCCAGGCTCGACCGGTGCTTAACCAGTCGAGTGGGGCTTGACTCAAAGTCCAGCGATGAATTGATTTAATTCCTTCATGTTGCTTAACCGGTAGAGGCTCCGCTCAACCAGTTGAGGACTCTGCTCGACTAGTCGAGGTTACGCAGATTCTAGTCCGATTTTGTGTGGGATTCGGAAATTTGAGGCGGTTTTTCGCACCCATGCGAAAGAGAGTTTCCTAAACTATAAATAAGAGGTACCTAGGGCTTTCCAGGTAATGTAAGAGGGTTTCCTAAAGCTTTACAAGAGTTTGCTAAAGGATTTAGGGCTATCAAAGGTGTGAGAGAGAGAGAGAGAGAGAGAGAGAGAGAGAGAGAGAGAGAGGAAGCTTATGGAAGGGAGGTTCTGCCCGTAGAGGTGATCTACTGTGCACTTGATATCTCAGCGCTTCTACGTCTTCGTAATCGGTTAGATCTCTCCGTTTTTCTTTATTCTCTTATTGTTTATTCACTCCTGAGTGAGTGAAGAAGGTTTGATCCAAGTGGTGTGTGCTTGTGATCGGTTGTAACGTTCTACTTCATAGTGGATTGTTGATCTAGACGAGGTCCCATGGCTTTTTCTTCTTTGAGGGTTTTCTATGTAAAAATCTCGTGTTATGTGGTTTGTGCTTTGATTTATTTCATTGCTTTATTATCTCATAATTCTGGTGTTTTTGGGAGGCTAGATCCTAAGGTTTTGTGCAAGGCCCCCCAACAAAGTGGTATCAGAGAGTTCAGGTTGGTTGAATGGAGTGGGATCAATTTTGAATTATGGAAGGTGGCTTATCAAGGACGGTCAATCTCAATGGTTCTAACTGGACCATATGGAAGGTTAAGATAAAGGCCTTGCTTTATTGCAAAGACTTATATTCTCCAATTCAGGCATATTAGCAAAATCAAAGGATATGTCAGATGATGATTGGAAAAATTTGGACCGGAAGGTGGTGGGGTTTATTAGACAATGGTTGGACGATTCCGTATTCCACCATGTGTCTATGGAGACCTCAGCCGCTAGCCTATGGCTGAAACTGCAAGGGCTGTATGAGAGGAAGACAGCCGACAATAAGATTTTTCTAATACGACGACTTGTAAATCTCAAGTTCAAAAATGGTGGTTTTGTGGCTGAGTACATGAATGAGGTCACCAATATTTTGAACCAACTCTCCACTATGAAGATGGCCCTGGATGATGAATTACAGGCTTTACTATTGCTTAGCTCATTGCCTGATAGTTGGGAGACATTGGTGGTGTCTTTGAGTAACTCCGCACAAGACGGAAAGGTATTCATAGAACAGGTAACTAGTTGTCTCTTCAATGAGGAGACAAGGAGGAAGTCTCAGGGGTCTACTCAGTAAGAGGTTTTTGTGACACAAGAACGGGGGATAGGAAAGAACAGAAAAGGCGGAAAGACCCGAAATAAATCAAGAGGCAAGTTGAGTAACAGGAAGGATGTTGAATGCTGGAATTGTGGCAAGAAGGGCCACTATAAGCATGAATGTCGTAAGAATAAGAACGACAAGAAAGAAAAAGGAAAGGAAAAGGAAGATGAATCAGATTCCACCGCGGTCACTTCGGATGGCGACGTTGTAGTTATTCTTTCAGCAGATCATGATGTTTATCTCACGGCTACGAGTCGGGACACCGACTGGGTGATAGACTCGGGAGCCTCGTTTCATGCACTCCACGTAGGGACTTCTTCACAAGCTACAAGTCAGGTGACTTTGGGACCGTGAAGATGGAAAATTTTGGCGTATCGAAGATCGTAGGGGTCGGTGATATTTGTGTGAAGACCGATGTGGGCTGCACATTGGTTCTGAAGGATGTGAGGCATATCCCAGACCTTCGCCTCAACTTGATGTCGACGGGAAGGCTGGATGATGATGGCTATGAAAGCTGTTTTGCTGGTGGAATGTATTCTCCAATTGCATTCCACCTAATGTCATTCCTTCCCGTGTCTCCAAACGTCCTATCCAATTTGCACGAAACCAAATGCAATTCCATCCCACTTAATCCCTCCTAAGCTCGTGCATTGGAGAATTGATGTAGTGGTCTTAAGAGCAGTATAAATATATTCCTCCCAGTTGCATCAGCCAGCAGGACACTTGGACTGTCCAATTGATCAATCCGGACTGTCCATCAGGTTCAGCCCACATTTGGTGGGCACCATGAGAAACTCACACCTTAGATGGTCCTAGTCATTTGAAAGCTGGCCATCTGTTTTATAGGCCATGGATGGGATGGTTAGAATTGTTTGATAGATGTGATTCTTTGCAACCATAATCAATCCATGATGGGCACCACCAAATAGATGGCTCAGATTGTGATCTTTATATTGTATTCCATTTAACATTGCTGCGGCTATTGACCCTCCAGCTGAATTGATTGGATTGTCCACACTTCCCTATGCAACTAGGAGCACTATAACTTACGCTGATGATAGAGCACGGGATCATTTTTTTTCCACAATCAGTTTCTGTTGCTATAAATAGTATGGATTGTCCATGCTTCCCTATGTAACTAGGAGCACTATAACTTACGCTGATGATAGAGCATGGGATCATTTTTTTTCCATAATCAGTTTATGTTGCTATAAATAGTATTAAGGTTAGATTGTGTTAATGATAAGCCTGATACTCATTTTGAAGAGGTTTGATTGTGTATAGTCATAGTATCTGAGGTTTTATTTCTTCTTCTCTCTAGTCATTGAGGGTGATTAACCTGTACAATGAGCTGTTGTTGTTCTTCGAGTAACGCCCTCTTCTTGTTTTCGAGAGAGCGTTTCTCGTTCTTGAGAAAAAGCATACGATCTATACTATTTGAAGTTTTATTTCTTCTTGCTTAGCTTTAGTTAAGTAGATTCATATGTTAAGCATCTCGAGACTTTGTTACCAGTTGTTATTCCAGTGGAGGCTTTGTTGAGTCTTCATATGCTAAGCATCTTGAGTCTCTGTTGATGACCACAAATAGTTGGGATAAGGCTTGATTTCCTCTTCCTTAGCTTTCATAAGTATATTCATATGTCAAGTATCTTGAGCCTTTGTTACCGGTTAACGGTTGTTATTCAATTGGAGTCTGATGCAGGACAATTAACCACGTGCTCTAAAAGCTCGAACTGTTAGAGCATGGCGAATCAATCCCTTTATCTCATAACTCAGGCCCCGCATCTCGTGGGTTAGGAACTCAGCCGAACTCCCCTCGTGGGCCCCAAATCACATGGTTACCGCCTCACATGGGCCGCCTACCCCAAGTGTGCCCCTACATCCCATAGGAAACCTCACTCAAGCTTGGTGTGAAAATGCCCCTGCATTAGTCTCTGTTGAGCCTTCATATGTTAAGCATCTTGAGTATCTGTCAATGACCCCAACTAGTTGGGATAAGGCTTAGAGGATGATGTTATTCAAGTGGAGTATATTTTTGTGGAGGAACTGTAGAGTCCTAACGCATTGGGCTATGTATAGTGTCCTTAAGCGCCTAGTACAAACAGTAGGGGGCTCATGGTTTGGTGATTGAAAATGTTTATATGATGGGTAGCACGTGTATGAGATTGCTTGGAGCCTATCAGACTGGTCTTTTCTTCAACTATGGTAATACCAGGGGACATCAGAGCACTATACATGAGCCATTGCATTAGGACTCAATGATGATGGGCTCTATCCAGTGGTAGGATTTTACCATGATATGATGTTGTCATGCTGAATGATTTAGTATGTCATTTAGAGCCAGGGGGAGTTTGGATCATTACTTACTTTAGATAAGCTACTTATTTCATAAGTAGCTTATCTTGGTTTCGAATTAATCAGCAAATAAGTACGTTTGGTTTCCAATAAATAACATACTTATTTCTTTGAAAAAAAAGTTTGTTTGGTTTTTGAATAAATAACATACTCATCATCCCAAAAGTAGAAGAAGCATATTTGGTTTCCAATATCATTAGTAATTATACTGAAAGTTTGTTTGGTCCCCCTCACTTCCACCGTTAATCATGTGGGGCCAACCTTTGACGCGGTTCATTCATTGTGTGGGCCCAATCTTTGATGTGGGCCGCCCATCATGTAGGGCCCAGCTTGGTTGTGGGTCATTCATCATTAGGGGCCGACCTTTAATGTACACAGTTCATTAAGAAGGGCCAACCTTTGTTGTTAGTCATCCATTGTATGGGGCCCACCATCAATGTTATTGTCCATCATGAGGGACCCATCTTCAATATCCACTGCCCATCATGTGGGCTTACCTCCTATGTGGGGCCTGTCGGGGGATTGACGAAGCACACAAAGATGAATCTACGATAGCAATCCAATATCACCAAGCAAACACAAAGAGAACACAGCGATTTAATGTGGAAAAACTCTTTTGGGAAAAAACTACGGCACAAAGCAACATGTGATCACTATGAAAGTAGAAATTACAAAGTATAGAGGTTACCTGATTCGAACAACCTCAAATCTCACCCTTGCTACACCCTTTAAAACCCTTGGACGATTTGGAAACCCTAGAATTTCCTTGATACCCTCTCAATTCTGATTGCACTCCAATATATAGCCTTTGGAGGAAGCACAATCAAAATAGAAAACAAATCCCGCAAATTCGCAGTTCTGCGAAAATCTGTGCGGAATCTGTCTATGGCATCGAACACTTATCGATGGCATCGAAACCATGTTAATGGCATTGAACTAACAACTCAACTGTCCAGAGACAAAACATAATTTTTCGGAAATTCTCGATTGTATCGAACACTCATCGATGGCATCGAAAAGGTGCCTAGTTAGTCCAGTGACCAACTGAAGAAAATCTGGAAAATATCGATGGGATTGAGAGCTATTCGATGCCATCAAAGGTGACATCAAACAGACTGTCAATGGCATCGACAGACCCAGTAACAGACTTGATTTAAGACATCTATTACAATAGGGCCGTCCATCATGTGAGACCCTCCTCGAATACGGGTCGCTCATCATTAGGTTGACATTTGATGTAGATTGTCCATCATGTGGAGCCTACCTCGATGTGGATCATCCATCATATAGGGCCCATCATGTGGGCCCCACCTTCAATGTGGGTTGCCCATCATGCGGGGCTTGCCTTGGATGTGGGCCATTCATCATTAGGGGTGGACCTTTGATGTTGATCGGTCATCATGTGGGGCCACCTCGATATGGGCCATCATCATATGGGGCCCACTAGATCATCTACCTATTCATTGGATGATTTTCCAATCTCATAATTTTAGTAGGGGTTTATGGCTATGGGGAGCATCTTCCCTTAAATAATTTCCGTAGTTGTTGTCTCACTAATGACACCGAAGGAAATGAGTTACTTTTGGAAGGAAAAGCAATAAAAAATAACTGATAAAAATAAATTACTTTTTCCAAAAAGTTAGTAATTTAAATTTAATAACAAAACTAACTTATTTAAGAAAGTATGCTCATTTTTATGCTTTGCTTACAAAAAGTATGTTTGTATAATGTGTATAGCAATTAAATCACCCAATCCAATGGGAGACCAAGAGTCATCCTACTATCATCATTCAAAATAAAAGAAAGAGTGGTCCTACTGTTGTTGATTGTGGAGCAGGCCCATCAGGGGTCCATTTTACAAATCGGTCCTATCCAACCCTTCGGATTGAGGATCTCAACGACTCAACTGTCTGTATTGAAGATTTGACCACATTGAGGGTCCACGTTGACCGGATCAAACATCAAGATCAGATCAAAGGTCCTGTGGCTATTCTGGATGAAATAAATGGTTTAATTGGACTTAAGACCCAACCAAATCCAGTTAGTTGTTCCATCCAATGGACTGATTGACCTATGGGGCCCACACGTTCAGTGAGATGTTCTCAAGGGCTTATGTACACAACTGTACAGCCATATGTACAGAAAGTTGTGTAAACCCCAGTACGGGTGTGTCTGTTTGTGTCTAAAATCTGAACGGACCATGTGATGTGGCACCCCATGAAACCTCTTGGGATCAATTTTTGCCTTGATCCAAAACTCCAGTGTAAACCCCCGTACAGTGTGTGTATGTATGTATGTATGTATGTATGCGTGTGTGAAATATATACACACAGTCCTGCGCATGTGCACACCTTTGCACACGTGTCATGGGCGTCTAATCCGAACAGTCCATGTGATACGGAATCCCATGAAACCCCTAGGGACAAATTTCACCTTGATCTAAAATTTTGGTGGGCCATAACAAAGAGAAATGCAAATCAAGGGAGGAAACTGTTTTCATTTTTCATGGCCCACCAAAGTTTTGGATCAAAGTAAAAATTGGGCCCAAGGGTTTTCATGAGGTGCTACTTTACGTGGACCGTTCAGATTTTGGAGTCACATCACCTATGATGAGTTCTCAAAAAAGTTCGCATGAGTTCTGTGTGAACTAGTGTGTAGCTGAGCATTTGGATATATATATATATATATATATATATATATATATATATATATATATATATATATATATATATATATGAGATGAAACAACAGATCATCTAGGGCCCACCATTAGTAATTTTAGGCGTTGGATATTCAAGATCCACTCCATCCAACGGCTGAGCAACCAAATTTTAGGCGTTGAGATGAAACAACAGATCGATCCATGATTTTGATGGACCACAATATTGGAAACAGTTCACAGGCAAAACCTATGCTCCAAACAGTCTCTCTTAATGTGGCCCACCAGAATTGCAGATGGGCATGATTTTTGGGACCTTGTGATGATGACATCACTTCACATACACCTTTACGTACATATCAGAGGTGGAGGCGGGCCGCACCGATTTCTCTTTGGCTAGGCAAGTACTCGTGATCATGTTGGAGACCCCATGTGCATGTGCCAGTATCTGGAAGACCCCACACTAAGAAGATGCACAAGGACTGCTTTATGGAGTGATCCAGACCGCTGGATTGGAGGGTCGTGACGATTGGGTCGTTGGATCACATGATCGGGCCATTGATCGTGGATCGTCCACACTAGTTTTCTTAGATTTTATCAGCATTATAGGATTTAGTTTTGTTTATGTTATGTTTGGACTTTGCACATCATTATGATTGTTTTAGTTGATTTTAGTTAGACTATGGTTATTTTTGTCAAAATTCACAAAACGTGGTGTTAATTATAATTTTTTAACTTTCTTAAAGCTATAAAAAGAGGATGGACGCGTGACCTTCTCCCTCATTAGGTTTTTGTGATAAAAAATAAAAGAGAAGCTTTTGCTTTCTTCTTTCATCTTCAAGGGATTTGAAGATACTTCCATTTGATTTGGAATGGAGATTGGTGTGAGGCGAATCTTCATCAACGGATGTGTGAGGTCTCCATCTATCTCACACCGTCATCTCTTTTCCCCTCCATCCAGGTGTATTCTTCAGGTTCTTCATTCTCTCATCCCAAATCTTCATCTTCTTCTAAACCTCACTCTCTCATACTCATTAATAATCCAAACCCTAACCCTACTTCCTATATATCTAAATCTATTTAACCCTAATTCACCCTAAGTTGTATTAGGCCCTCTACTATGAAAATAGATTACCCTATGCTAATTGGATGTCCCTACATCCATTCGATCCTAGTTTCCTTTTATTTAATGATCTTGTGTGATGATGTTGGTAACTTAGGTTACATGATGCCCTTTTTTTGTTCATGATATATGTGGTGTTTAAGGCAATGCTTGTGATGCAGGATGATGGAAACTATCTTAGGATGCATGATAAGAGATCAATTACACATTAATTTCAGCAATCAACATGTAAAACCAAGCATATCCTTATAATAGATTCAAAAATTCAGATTTATGACATGAAGATCCTAGGTTTTCACATACACGGTGTACGAAAATATAAAATAGTTCAAGAGTGGTCTAGTTGGAACTAAGGACTTCCAATCTAGCGTAGGCACGTTTCACACTCAAGGGAATGACTAGTAGGTTTTATGATTAGGGTTAGGAAGGGAAAAATCTGAAATATGGAGAATTATGATTCATGGGAATTGGGAATTTTGGAATTAGGGTTTTTAGAAATTGGAGAAAATAAGAAGTTGAAGATTTAGGGTTTAGAAGGTTGTAATGGAAGGGAAAAGAGGAAGACAAGATAAGAAGAGAATACCTTTCGAAGAAGAGGAAGAGGAAGGATGTACCTTGAAATCCACCACCAAGCAAGCTTCTACCCTTCCACAATTTAATTGGAATGAAGGATTTTTTTCAATAAAAAAAAAAAAATCCTAGAAAATATGGAGGAAAATTCCTTCACACAAGAGAGCTCCACTCTTCTTCTTCTTCTTTTTTTTTCTTCTCAATAACACCATTAGGGTTGGAACTCCCTCCCCACCCGCCCCCCTCTCATGCTTTTATAATATAAAAATTTGGAATTAAAATCCAGCATAATTACAACTATGGCACTCACTTAAGTAAAATGGCCCATCGTTCAAAATAAGAAAACTAAAACATATATTATCAATCTCAACCATCAAATAACTCCTAAAAATACCAAAAACCATAAAGAAAGCAAGATCAGAGTCCAAGGGGCCCAGATCTAAAAGATCTAGTGGCCAGATAGCCTGATCGACAAGATCCAACGGTCGGATCGACACGAAATAAAAATCTTATGACTAAAATAGTCTCCTAAGTAGCCCACATGTATCATCCCAAGGTGGGGTCTTCTTGATACACATCCAATGCATGTGGGGTCTTCAAAATAGCCCAGATGGGCCCCATTTGGAACTCGTCTCCCATCCACAAAGAAAGTTGTGCTAATACGGGTGATCGTTTTCGTTTCTGGTACACTCGAGTAGGTCCTTTATTGTCCCCATCAATTCTCCCTGGCTGAGAAGAATTTGCCACTGGCGAAATAAAGATGTGATAACGCTCGAAGAGGTCAGCATTAATATGCTAGAACTCTGCCTCTGTGATTCAGGTGTTGTCTTACTCTTGCCTGTTTCTTCCACTTCACGAGGTATTTCTGATATCCTTCGTGGTGAGTAGAGACTGCTTAGTGGTCTAGAACATCCTTGATCTCTTCTTTCCAACCAGGTAGTGATGGAAGAGAAGGCAACAGGTAGAAAGTAAAGTCTGGTAAAGGCCATGGGTTGGGGACAGGGTCAGGGACACCATCATCTGGGATAGGAGAAAGGTTTGCAGGAGGGATAAAAGATAGTTGTGTGGGTCCATCACAAGGCACAAGGTCCTCCACGTTGAATGTTGCACTAATGCCCATGTCAGATGGAAGATCCATGACATACACATTACGGCCTACTCTTGTCAAAATTTTATATGGACATGCACTACAAGCATGCAATTTCCTCATAGTTTCCTGTAGGAATCGTTCGGGCCCAATGTGGACCATGACATGGTCACCCACCTGAAACTCCTTAAACCTATGATGTGAATCTGTAGAGATTTTATAATGTTGATTACTAGCTTTAATGCGCTTCTTGATCTCACTATGCAAATCATGAATATGCCGTGCAAATGTGTCTGCGGACTCAGATGGCCTATGTGAAACGGACATGGGTATGAGATCTATAGGTGTTCTAGGCTTGTACCCAAATACTTATCTCAAATGGACTCATTCCTGTGGACCTATTGATGGAATTGTTGTATGCAAACTCGACTATGGGCAAAACTGCATCTCAGGTCCTAATATGGTCTCCCACCAAACATCGTAGCAGATTTCCTAAGCTTCGAGTAACAACCTCCGTCTGACCATCAGTTTGAAGATGGTATGCCGAAGATAACTGTAACTTAGTCCCCATCATGTGCCATAAAGTTTTCCAAAAATAACTCATAAATCGTACATCTCGATATGACACAATGGTCTTCGGCAAACCATGTAAACGAACTATCTCCTCAAAGAATATCTTCACCACGTTAGTGGCATTAGACGTTTTAGAACATGGGAGAAAGTGAGCCATTTTCAAAAAACGGTTCACAACTACAAATATGGAATCGTGCTTTTTAATCGTCTTGGGGAGCCCAAGCATGAAATCCATGCTAATATCAACTCATGGGGCATGGGGGACTGGCAAAGGTGTATATAAACCTGTGTTCTGCTTCCTCTGCTTTGCCAATTGACAAGTCCTACATTGCCCTATGATGTTAGCCACATCTCGCTTGAGACTTGGCCAGTGAAAGCGCTCTTCTACAAGGGCAGTAGTCTTGTCACGTCTAAAATGACCAGCTACCCATCCAGCATGAAGCTCCCAGATAAGAAAGTCACGGAGGAACGTACGGGGTATACACAATCTATCACTTGTAAACAAAAACTCACTGACTAGGACAAACTCACTACTACCCCTAGACTGACCATCTAACAACGATACATACACCTCTCCAAAATCCGGGCAACTAGGATAATCTTCCTTTAAATGCTCAAACCCAGTGACTTCAATGCTCATAGAGCAAAGCAACGCAACCCTACGACTCAATGCATCGGCAGGTTTATTCTCAACCCCGGCTTTGTGCTTCAATACAAAAATGTACTCTTGGAGAAATTGGACTCACTTGGCATGCCTCTGGTTTAATTTTTGTTGCGAGTTGAGATAGCACAAAGCCTCATGGTCAGAAAATAAGACGAACTCCTGTGGTAAAAGATAATGTTGCCAATGGCGCAAGGACTGCACTACCGCATATAATTCCTTGTCATAGGTAGAATACTTTTGTTTCGCTTCATTCAGTTTTTCGCTAAAGAAAGCGACAGGGTGCCCTTTCTGACTAAGCACTCTACCTATACCTACACCAGACGCATCACAAGCGACCTCAAAAGTCTTGGAAAAATCTGGAAGTCGCATGACAAGAGCTTCAATCATCTTGACCTTAATCTCCTTGAATGCCCTAGAGGCTTCTTGAGTCCATTGGAACTCCCCTTTTTTAATACAATCGGTAATGGGAGCCATGATGGAACTAAACCCTCTAATGAACCGTCTATAAAAAGTAGCCAAGCTGTGAAAACTACGCACCTCATGAATATTACGCGGCTTAGGCCAACTGACTTTCTCGGGATCCACAAACATGCCCTTAGATGACGCGATAAAACCTAAGAAGATGACACTACTAGACAAAAACGAACACTTCTCGAGGTTGGCATATAACTTCTCTGCCCTAAGGATCCCACACACTTGCCTCAGATGGTGGAGATGTTGTTCCTTAGTTATGCTATAAATAAGGATGTTGTCAAAGTACACAACCAGGAACTTCCCCATGAAGGGTCTTAACACCTGGGTCATCACCCGCATAAATGTACTTGAGGCATTGGTCAGCCCAAAAGGTATGACTAACCACTCGTACAGCCCATCCTTCATCTTGAAGGCTGTTTTCCACTCATCACCTGGGCAAATACGGATCTGGTGATACCCACTCTTGAGGTCTATTTTGGAGAAAATTATGGCATTGGCCATCATGTCCAACATATCGTCAAGACGCAGCATAGGAAACCAATACTTAACAATAATCTTGTTGATGGCCCTACTATCCACACATATACGCCACGTGTCATCCTTCTTGGGCGTCAGATGGACGGGCATGACACATGGACTCATGCTCTCCTGAATGAACCATTTCCTAAGAAGCTCATCAACTTGCTCTTGAGTTCTGCATGCTCTGTGGGGTTCATTCTGTAATGAGAAATGTTTGGGAGAGTCGACCCGAGGACAAGATCAATGGCATGTTGGATGTCCCTTATTGGTAGTGTTAGACAGGTCACATGCCTTGTATAGCCACATGCCTTGTATAAATAATTAGATGATTCTGTATTTCTAATTTACCTTATATAGATGGATGTAGATCTCTATATATTCAACCCCTTTGGGTTGTCTCAAATACAAGAAAACCAAAGGAGTTCTCTTTTGTTTCATGGTATCAGAGCATACCGATCCTAATCCGGCACCTCCTTCGTCACCGACACCGCCTCCTAACAGATCCGGCCATTCCTGCGTCATCTCCTATCAAATCCGACCACCCCTGCCGGTCACACAGCCCCGTCTGACCACCCCTGTTGCTGCATCCGTCCTCCCCTGTTGCTGCGTCCGACCCTGTTTCTCTTCCGACCACCACTGCGTCGTCCGGCCGCTCCTGCTGCGTCGTCTGAACATCCCTGCATCGTCCGACTGCCCTTGCTGCTCGTCCGATCACCCTTGTTGCACCCACAGCCCTTCCGCACGCCCCTGTTGCTGGTGCTGCGTTCGATCCAGATCCTGGTTGTTGCTGCGATTTGCTCCATCCCTTGGGTATCTCCTTTTGCTGCCTGTTGCGACTCTTCTTCGGCTAGGTACATCCAGAACTTCCTTCTGTTGCGACTCTTTGCGTGATTTCCATTACTTCAGATCTATGGACAAGGACTCATCCCGTACAGAGGCCCCACGTTGTAGTTTTGATGGAACCAACTACAATCTATGGGCCATCCATTTTCAGAGCTTCCTCAAGGGTCGTGGTTTGTGGGGACTAATTGATGGTCTATTACTGTCCCTACTTCCACCGATGCCGACAAATTATCTGAGTGGGAAATGAAAAATGGACGGATTATTACCTGGATTCTCGATTCGGTCGATCGGTCCATTGTTGTTGGCCTCACACCTCACCGCACTGCTAAGGCAATGTGGGAGCATCTCCAGATAATTTATCAACAGAGTAATGCGGCTCGGTTATACTGCCTGGAACAAGATCTAGTTAACCTTACTTAGGGTAACGACAGTATTCAATCATTCTACTCTAAAATTGTCGCAATTTGGACAGAGATGGCTATGATGGATCCTGCATTTCCTCATGACTTTAAGATACTCCAGACTATGCGCGAGAGTGCGCAAGTTCGACGGTTTCTTATGAAGTTGTGTCGGGAATTTGAGCATGGTTGGGCTGCTCTCCTGAACCGTAGTCCTACTCCTTCATTGAATTCGGTTATTAATGATTTATTGGCTAAGGAACAACGACTGAAAGTTCTCTCTTACTTCTCCAACTCTGGGATCATCAGATCTGGTGCTTGCTGTGTCCACCACTGCACCAAATCGTGCTTCCACTCCTTTGACTTGTCGCGACTGCAACAAAGTGGGTCATGTCGTCAGTCAGTGCAAAGATTAGTGCGCTTATTGTCGACAGACTGGTCATGGTATTCAGGACTACCGTTCATGTGCCTATGCATCTTCTTTCGGCCGTAGACGTGGTGGTCGTAGTCGTGGCCGTGGTCGTGCTCTTTCTGCTACTAATTCCTCCGAGCCTTCTGTTAGTGATTCTGCATCTACTGTTTCTGTTGAAGGTCTTTCCTCACCTTTGACTCCTGTGATGCTCCAACAAATCGTGTAGGCCCTTTCTGCGGTCGGTGTGGCAGGTATATCCTCATCTTCTACATGGTTCTTCGATTCGGGTGCTTCCAATCATATGACTGGTGCTATATCGCATCTTCGCGATATTCATCCCTACACCGGAAATCAGGCTATTTATACTGCGAATGGCACTAGACTACCCATTTAGCCCGTTGGATCCTTGACCTTCTCTCCTTCTGCCCATCACCAGTTCACCCTTCATAATGTGTGTCATGTTCCTAACCTCTCCTCCAATTTAATTTATGTTGGTCAACTTACATACAATAACTACTTAGTCATATTTCTTCCAAACTATTGTTTTGTGTAGGATCTGGCAATGGAGAAGGTACTTGGGATGGGTAGGCGGCACGGTCGTTTGTACGTGCTGGACTTTGATCCATCTGTCACTCCGGCTCGTTGTTTCTTTTCTCCATCTTCATTAGATATTTGTTCGACAAATAAATTATGGAAACTGTGGCACTTTCGCCTAAGTCATCCACATTACGATCGGTTAATTCAGTTATTTTCTTCTGGTATGTTAGGAAATATTTCTCTTAATAAAAGTCATTTGGATTATTCTTGTTCTTCTCGCTGTCTTTCAAAAAGTACGTATATTCCATTTCCTCTAAGTACTACAAAATCATCTTCTATGTTTGAACTACTGCATACGGATGTTTGGGGTCCTTCACCAATTATGTCTCTCTCTGGGTTACGATACTATATTATATTCATTGATGATTTCACACGTTACTCCTGGATTTACTTTCTGCACTCTTAAGTCACAGGTTTTTGAAAAATTCAAGTTATTTCACTTTATGGTGGACACTCAATTTCGGGTACCAATTCAAACTCTCCGCTTTGACTCGGGGGGAATATCTCTCACTAGATTTTCGTACATATCTTCAGGGTCATGAGATTATTCATCAAAGCACCTGTTCTGATACTCCACAATAGAACAGGGTGGCTGAACGAAAAAATCATATTCCTGAAACTACGAACACCCTGATGACAACTATGAGTGTTCCTCGTTCTTTCTGGGCGGAAGCAATGTTACATTCAGTCTACTTGATTAACTGGATGTCAACCAAAGTTCTGAATAGTAAATCTCCCTACTTTGTTCTCACCGGCTTACCTCCTACATATTCTACATTTCGTGTTTTTAGTTGTGTATGTTATGTTCACCTGGCTTCACGTGAACGTAACAAACTATCTCCAAAATCGGTCAAATGTATGTACTTGGTATTTGGAGAAACTTATAAGGGTTTTCGATGTTATGATCTAGTTTCTCGTCATGTTCGGGTTTCACGAGATGTTGTTTTTCTTGAACATATTGCCTTTCATTCATCTGTTCCTCCTCCGTACGCACCAAACTCTCCTGGTCTTACCGCCTTTCCTGACATTCCTTTTGCCTCGAGTACTCTCCCTCGTCTGTTGCAAGTTTACTCACGACGACCACGTACAGATCCACCACCTATTACTCAACCTGAACCTACTGTACTTGTTGCAGATCCCAAACCTACCTCAATTCGTCGTTCCGCTCGTGTACATCGACAACTTGATCGCTTGATATGCTCTATCTGCCATGAATGCTACTCTGGATACTGTATCTATTCCTACTTCATACACTCAGGCATCCACTCATGATTGTTGGAGGAAGGCTATGGCAGAAGAACTTACAACATTGGATGATAATCATACGTGGGACATTGTCACTCGACCCACTGACCAACAATTAATTAGTAGTAAATGGATTTATTCTGTAAGGCTCAAATCTGATGGATCATTGGATCGATACAAGGCTCGGCTTGTAGCTCAGGGATATAAACAGGAATACAGAATTGATTATGATGAGACATTCGCTCCTGTGGCCAAGATGAAAACTGTTCGTACTCTTCTAACAATATCATCCGTTCGTTCTTAGCCACTCGCTCAGATGGATGTGAAAAATGCTTTTCTTCATGGCGACCTTCAAGAAACAGTATATTTACAACCTCTTCCTGGCTCTTTAATCCCTGCCAATAAGGTATGTCGCCTAAAGAAAGCTCTGTACGACCTCAAATAGGCACCTCGAGCATGGTTCCAATGTTTTCGCGATGTTGTTACGAGTGCTAGCTTTACTCAAAGTGGTCATGATCCATCGTTATTTTTGCGCACCACTAATTGCGGTATCGTCATTGTTCTCGTATATGTTAACGACCTACTCCTGACTGGTAGCGATGCTACTGGCAATCATCTCTCAAGATGAAGGACCTCGGCCCTCTAACATACTTTCTTGGGCTTGAATTTTCACGTTCTCAACGTGGCATCCTAGTCAGCCAGCATAAATATACAAGGATCTTCTCGCTTTAGCCTCATTGACGGATCAGAAGACAGTTCAAACTCCCTTAGAACTTAGTGTTCAATATGGCCGTGACGATGGTCATCTTCTTGTGGATCCCACATTATACCATCGTTTGGTTGGGAGTCTGGTTTACTTAACAATGACTCGCCTTGATATTGCCTACGATGTCCAAGTTGTTAGCCAATTTGTTTCCACTCCTCGGACTCTGCATATGACTGCAGCGTTGCGCATCCTTCGGTACCTACGTGGAACTCTAGATCGATCACTGTTTTTCTCTTCTACGGCACCTCTAGACCTTCATGCTTATTCGGATGCGGACTGGGCCGGTTGTGCTCTCACACGACGATCTACCACTAGTTATTGTGTTTTTCTCGGCACTTCTCTCATCTTTTGGAAGTGTAAGAAGCATTCCATTGTTTCCAAATCCAGCACAGAAGCCGAGTATCGAGCGATGTCCGTTGCTCGTAGTGAGCTTGTCTGGTTATGTGGTCTTCTTTCAGAATTGGGCGTGCATCTACAGAATCCTACTCCACTCCATATTGATAGTCTGAGTGCCATTCAGATTGCCTCCTACTCTGTTTTCTATGAACGGACAAAGCATATTGAAGTTGACTATCATTTCATCCGAGAGAAGTTTCAGTCTGAGCTCATTTCTCTTCCATATGTCGCATCCCATGATCAAATTGCAAACATTCTCATGAAGTCCCTCACTTCTGCACGTCACTCATTTCTAGTTAGCAAACTATTACTTGTCGATGACCAGCATTAGTTTGAGGGGGGATGTTAGACAGGTCGCATGCCTTGTATAGCTAATTAGATGATTCTGTATTTTTAATTACCTTGTATAGATGACTGTAGATCTCTATATATTCAGCCCCTTTGGGTTGTCTCAAATACAAGAAAACCAAAGGAGTTCTATTTGTTTTCAAGTGGAAGCTCATTTAGGAGGTTGTTAAGAAAGACATCATTGAATTCATCCATCACCGAAATCACCTCACTAGGCAACTCTACACCATCCTGGGGTGAAGCCTCTCTAGTCACGAGGGCATACACCTCCAAATCCTCCCTAGTCTTTCTTTCAAATTCTTTTGCATTAATGATATGAAGAGACTTAGGTTTGGATTTTCTCAAAGTTCTAGGATCACCCTTCTTGGTGATCTCCTTCTTTCCTTGTATGCTCTTGGGTGGTAGGGGATTCAACCTAATTTTCTTCTCCTTAAACATGAATGTACAAATATTCGAGAGACCAAATATTGTAACGTCCAAGTCAAATAATCAGGGCCTACCCAAGATGATGTAGCCGACATACATGGAAACCGCAACGAATCCTTATACGACCCAAACTGGATGGGGATAAAACATCGCTGTGAGACCGGAATGGAGGACTCGTCAACCCACGACACTCCGTAGGGTTGAGGGTGAGACTCGGCTTTCAAGCTGAGTCGACTCACGGTGCTAGTAGGGACCAAGTTGGCACAACTGCCACTGTCCACGATCACTTTACAATTCTTTTCTCCACAATTGGTATAAGTGTAAAAGATCGTGTTCCTGCGCCAATCATCATTTTCTTTA
>CM073588.1:84316116-84693980 GCA_037074715.1 Magnolia kwangsiensis
TGAATATTTTATGTTTGTATATGTGGTGAATGATTATAATTTTATTTCTTCACTAGTAGTGAATGTTTGTAATAAATAGCTTTATTATCTCTTGCTTGGTTTGAAGTCTTGATCCTACCTAAAACATTATTTTTGGTGAAGGTTGTCCGATGAACTAAGTTTGAATCAATTTTTCAATACTAGTGCTATTGAGATTTCTAATTTATTTATTATTTCAATACTTTAAGTTTTTATTTAGCATAGTCTTATTCACCCCCCCCCCCCCCCCCCCCCCCCCCCCCCCCCTCTAGGACTGTTAAGCTTGCCTTTTTCAACGTGTAATTCAAAAAATGACCACTCCTGTTCGCACAACAGCGAACAATGATAGTTGAGATCGCCTCTTTAAAAACTTCAAAGGATGATTGGAGAAATCTAGTTATCGAATATCTAATGAGACTAACCAACATGACCAACCAATTCATTAGAAATGCGCCACACTATTTGCTCTTATATGAAGATTTATATAAAAAAGGGACCGATTGTCTATTGCTTTAGTGCTTTGGTACATATGAAGTTATTGATGGGATTTTTATCCCGTGCTCGACCGGTCGTGAGCCTCGCTCGACTGGTCGAGGGCTGGTACAAAACCAATCATGGAGTTGAGCCCTGACTCGACTCAAAGCCCAGCGACTTTGAGCTCTTTTTCTCCGGGGTGCTCGACCGGTTGAAGGTGGTTCTTGACTAGTCATGGGTGGCGTTCGACCAGTCGTGGCCTCGTCTCGACAGGTCGTGGTTACGCAGATTCGTTCCATGATTTTTTGGATTGTGAAAATCTGAGTCCTTTCGCAACTGGGATGCGAAAAGGAGTTTCTTAAAACTATAAATAGAGGTTCCTAGGGTTTTTCTACAGAGATGAAAAATACAAGAGGGCTATCAAAGGTGTGAGAGAGAGAGAAAAAGAGAGAGAAGAAGCTTATAGAATGGAGGTTATGCTCATGGAGGTTATCTACTGTGCAATTTATATCTCAACGCTTCTACGTCCTCGTAATCGGTGAGATCTCTTCGTTTTCTTTATTTCTCTTATTGTTTATCCACTCCTACGTGAGTGAAGAAGGTTGTAACGTTCTACTTCATAGTGGATTGTTGATCTGGACGAGGTCCCATGGTTTTTACCTCTTTGAGGATTTTTCATGTAAAAATCTCTTGTGTGGTGTGATTTATGCTTTGATTTATTTCATTGCTTTATTATCCATAATTCTGGTTTTTTTTGGAAGGCTAGATCCTAAGATTTTGTGCAAGGCCCCCAACAGTGTGGTATCAGAGCTAAGTTCATTGAACGGGTAGGATCGATTTTGAATTATGGAAGGTGGCTCATCAAAGATGATCAGCCTCAATGGTTCTAACTGGACCATATGGAAGGCTAAGATAGAGGACTTACTTTATTGGAAGGACCTATATTCTCCAATTTTAGGCATATCAGCAAAATTCAAGGATATGTTTGATGATGATTGGAAGAAGATGGATCGGAAGGCAGTGGGGTTTATTAGACAATGGCTGGATGATTCGGTGTTCCACCATATGTTTATGGAGACCTTAGCCGCTAGCCTATGGCTGAAATTGGAAGGGCTATATGAGAGGAAGACAATCGGTAATAAGATTTTTCTGATAAGGCGACTTGTGAATCTCAAGTTCAAAGATGGTGGTTCTGTGGCCGAGCACATGAATGAGGTCAGCAATATAGTGAACCAGCTCTCCGCTATGAAGATGGTCCTGGATGATGAATTACAGGCTTTGCTTTTGCTTAGTTCGTTGCCTGATAGTTGGGAGACATTGGTGGTGTCTCTAAGTAACTCCGCGCGAGACGAATAGATATCCATGAAACAGGTAACCAGCTGTCTCTTCAATGAGGAGACAAGGAGGAAGTCTCAGAGGTCTACTTAGCAAGAGGCCCTTGTGACATAGGAACGGGAAGAGGAAAGAACAGGAAGGGCGGAAAGGCTTGAGATAAATCGAGAGGCAAGTCGAGTACCAGGAAGGATGTTGAATGCTGAAATTGTGGCAAGAAGGGCCACTATAAGCATGAATGTCGTAAGGCTAAGAATGACAAGAAAGGAAAAGGAAAGGAGAAGGAAAATGAATCATATTCCACTGCAGTCGCTTCAAATGGCGTCGTTGTAGTTATTCTTTCAGCAGATCACGATGTATGTCTCACGGATACGAGTCAGGACAGCAACTGGGTGATTGACTCCGGAGCTTCTTTTCATACGACTCCATGCAGGGACTTCTTCACAAGCTACAAGTTAGGTGACTATAGGACTGTGAAGATGAAAAATTCTAACGTATCAAAGATCATAGGACTCGGTGATATTTGTGTGAAGACCGACGTGGGTTGCACATTGGTTCTCAGGGATGTGAGGCATATCCGAGACCTTCGCCTCAACTTGATATCGACGGGAATGTTGGATGATGATGGCTATGAAATTCAGTTTGCTAGTGGGCGCTGAAAGCTCATCAAGAGTTCGTTGATCGCAGTCAAAGGAAAGAAGTATTGCACCCTTTACAAGGTAAGTGTCAGTGTGTGCAAGAATGTGTTAAACGCATTGAAAGATTCAGCTATTGACATATGACACAGGTGTCTAGGTCATATGAGTGAAAAGGAGCTTCAACTACTAGAAAGGAAGCGGTTCCTTCCAGACATGACAGGTACACCTCTCAAAACCTGTCTTGATTGTTTATCAGGGAAACATCATAGATATTCATTTATTAAATCTGTTTCTCATGTTAATAAAGTACATGCATTAGATTTGGTTTATTCTAATGTTTGTGGTCTTATGATGATAAAAATCTTGGGTGGGGCATTGTATTTTGTCACTTTTATAGATGATGCATCTAGGAGGGTTTGGGTTTATGCTTTAAAATTCAAGGACGAGGTCTTTGGTGTGTTTAAATTGTTTCATGCTATGGTTGAGAGAGAGACAGGTAGATCATTGAAGTGCATCCGCACTAACAATGGTGGTGAATATATTGGCGACTTTCATGAGTACTGCAAGTCCCTGGGTATACGACATGAACAGACGGTTCCCAAGACTCCCCAGCATAATGGTGTAGCTGAGCGAATGAATCACATCATTGTTGAGAGAATCAGATGCATGTTATCCCATGAAAAATTGCCCAAGACTTTCTAGGGAGAAGCAATACGCACGGCAGTGTATCTAATAAACAGGTCTCCATCAGCCCCGTTGAATGGAGAAGTGCCACAGAAGGTGTGGACTGGACAGGATCCATCGTACAGTCATCTCAGGGTGTTTAGATGCAAGGCATCTGTTCACGTACCAAAAGACAAGAGGTCCAAGCTCGATATGAAGATCAGATAGTATGTATTCTTGGGGTACGATGATGAAAAGTTCGATTACAAATTGTGGGATCTGACCGAGAAGAAGCTCGTCAGGAGCAAAGATGTGGTTTTCTTTAAAGATCAGTGTATATAAGACATTGGTAAGCCAAATCAGAACCAGCCTAGTTCAGGTGAGCTAGAGGACATGGATCCGATTATTCCTTCCGTGGTGCCTGATAACGGGGGAGTACAACAAGATGCAGAGGACGATGGAGTTCCTTCAGAAGATGGACCAGGAGAGCAGCTCCCACTTAATCCACCTGTTGAGCCACAGGTGAGGAGGTCATCGAGGGACAGACAACCATCTAAGAGATACTCACCACATGAGTACATTATGCTGACTGATGAGGGACAGCCAGAATATTATCCTAAGGCCCTAGCCGACGAGCATAAGGAGTGGTTGAAAGCTATGTAAGAGGAGATGAAATCCTTG
The DNA here is from genome assembly GCA_037074715.1 of Magnolia kwangsiensis. Lineage (NCBI taxonomy): Eukaryota > Viridiplantae > Streptophyta > Magnoliopsida > Magnoliales > Magnoliaceae > Magnolia > Magnolia kwangsiensis. The sequence goes on from CM073588.1 coordinate 84,319,923, forward strand.
CATAAGAACCACACCTAGGATATGGTGAAACTGTCTAAGGGCAAGAAAGCTTTGAGTAACAAGTGGGTGTTTAGAAAGAAGGTTGAGCAGAAGAATTTACAGATGAGGATCAAGGCCAAACTTGTGGTGAAAGGGTTCAGTCAGAAAAAATGTATAGACTTCGAGAAAATATTCTCACCAGTGGTGAAGATGACATCCATACGGGTGTTGCTTGGGTTGGCAGCTAGCATAGATTTGGAGATAGAACAGTTAGATGTTAAAACTGTCTTTCTCCATGGTGACCTGGAAGAAGAGATCTACGTGCACCAATCAGAGGGGTTCGAAGTCAAGGGTAAAGAGCATATGGTGTGTAGGCTGAGGAAGAGCTTGTATGGGCTGAAACAAGCTCCATGATAATGGTATAAGAAGTTCAATCGTTTATGTTGCAGCATGGGTATGACAAAACGGAATTGGACCACTGTGTGTTCACGCACAAGTTCTCGATGTTGATTTCTTAGTTCTGTTGTTATACGTTGATGATATGCTCATCATAGGAAAAGACATCAAGAAGATCGACAGGCTGAAATAGGAGTTGGACAAGTCGTTTGCAATGAAAGACTTGGGTCTGGCTAAATAGATCCTAGGAATGGAGATAACTCGTGACAGAAGCAGCAGAAAGCTTTGGCTGTCATAAGAGCAGTATATTAAGAAAGTCCTAGAGCGGTTTAATATGAATGTAGCGAAGCCGATCAGTACTCCACTAGATGGTCACTTCAGATTGAGCGACAGGTAGTGTCCCAAGACGAAGGCAAAGGTAGAAGAGATGCAGAAGATATCCTACGCGTCAGCTGTAGGAAGTTTGATGTATGTTATGGTGTGTACACGCCCAGACATAGCATATGCGGTTGATGTAGTCAGCTTGTATCTTGTCAATCCTGGTAAAGAGCATTAGGCAGCAGTTAAATGGATACTGCGGTATCTAAGAGGCTCATCCAGATTGAGCCTATGCTATGATGATGGAAAATCTGTGTTAGAGGGCTATTGATGTAGAGCGGGTCGCGGACAATTTCATGGCTAAGATGGATCAGAAAAGGCACGGTCGGCGACAGAAGTGATCCGGACCATCGGACCTTAGATCGGGCGTATCTCACAATCCGGAATGAGTTATCCGACGTAAAATATATGATTTTGGGGTAGAACGAGCTACTTTAGCCAACCAACCCCGCTATGCCGGGTTGCGCAGCCCGGATTTGCGAAAAACCCCCTGATCGACGGTCGTTTCCTCGTTTTAATTTTGTTTTTACTATAAATAGTAAGTTTTAGTTTGAGTATAACTTTTCATCCGTTGGGCTTTAGGAGTTGTGTCCAACATGAAAAGTGCTTAGGATAATTAGGAGAACGGTTTGTTGAAGCCAAATAGGACACTTACTATTTTTGGCCGAAAACCTTGCGCACTAGTAGACATCGTGACTGTCTATAAATAGTAAGTTTACTATTTATAGTAAGTTGCGAATTCTAGGAGTTTTAGTTGTAGTATGAGTCTGATTTCTTTCATGTTGCTTGGTTCCCTTATTTAAAGGGGTGTAAACTCATTTTTAATTATTCATCAATCAATTTCGAATTTATTAGAATTATTTCTATTTTCCTGCTTTCTTTCCTCGTGGATTCGAGAAGTCTCTGTGAGGAGTCCAGAGAAGCTCCGTGGATTCGGAGTAGTTATCCTTGAGGAAGACGGTGATCGACCTCATCACGTTCATCCCTGCGTCAGCTACACAGATGTAGATATGGCAGGTGACATAGACTCCAGGAAGTCTTCATCAGGGTTCATGTTCATGTTTGCAGGGAGAACGGTTTCTTAGCAGAGCAAGCTACAGAAGGTTGTAGCATTGTCAATGACAGAGGCCGAGTACATTACAGTCACAGAAGCATATAAAGAGATGCTTTGGATGAAGAGGTTCCTACAGGAACTTAGCCTGAAGCAGGAGCAGCACGTGGTCTATTGCGATAGTTAGAGTGCTATACACTTGAGCAAGAATTCAAGTCAGCATTCTGAGTCAAAGCACATAGAGATTCGGTATCACTGGATCAAGGATACTTTGGAACGGAAAGTGTTACAGCTTGAGAAGGTCCACACGAACGATAATGGGTCAGACATGATGACTAAGGCTTTGCTCAAGGGCAAGTTTGAAGTTTGCAAAAACCAGACTGGCTTGAAGAAAGTGAATCCCTTTTGGGACAAAAAGGAAAAGATTTGATGGAATTTTTATCCCGTGCTCAACCGGTCGAGAGCTTGTGCATAACCAGTCGTGGAGTCGAGCCATAACTCGACTTGAAGTCCAGCGAGTTTAGGTTATTTTTCTCCAGGGTGCTCGACCGGTCGAAGGTGGTTCTTGACCGGTCGTGGGTGGCGCTCGACTGGTCGTGGATTCGTCTCGATCGGTCGTGGTTACGCAGATTCGTTTCGCAATTTTGCAGATTGCGGAAATCTGAATCCTTTCGCAACTGGAATGCAGAAAGGAGTTTCTTAAAACTATAAATAGGGGTTCCTAGGGTTTTTGTACAGAGATAAAAAACACAAAAGGGTTATCAAAGGTGTGTGTGAGAGAGAGAGAGAGAAGAAGCTTGTAAAAGGGAGGTTATGCTCGTAAAGGTTATCTACTGTGCAATTTATATCTCAGCGCTTCTACGTCCTTGTAATCGGTGAGATCTCTCCGTTTTCTTTGTTTATCTTATTATTTATCCACTCCTGCGTGAGTGAAGAAGGTTATAACGTTCTACTTTATAGTGGATTGTTAATCTAGACGAGGTCCCGTGATTTTTACCTCTTTGAGAGTTTTCCACATAAAAATCTCTTGTGTGGTGTGATTTGGAATTCCTAATAATATTATGGTAGACAGAGAGCTACAATTTCAGGTGTCCAAATTTAGCTTTTGTGAATGTTATAAATTTAAATTGGTCTATTCTACTTCATATTATGCTCGGACTAATGGATAGCCCAAGTCGACCAATAAAATATTGAAGAATATGATCAAGCAGGTGATGGAAGACGATCATCAGTCATGACATATGACTTAATTTGTCAGAAGTGTTGTAGGCATATCGAACATCCCAAAGAACTAGAATAGGAATCACACCGTTTGCCCTATCTTATGGGCATGATGTTATTTTTCCCATGGAGGTGAGCATCACCTCACTCAAGGTGACCTTTCAAAACTAGTTGACTCTTTAAGAGTTCACCAAAGTAATGATAATGGAGCTTGAAGAGCTCAACGACATCAGATTGCAGGCCCTAGGTATGGTAAAAGTGCACCAGTTTAAAGTTCTCGGGGGCCACAATAAAATGGTGAGGGGGTACATCTTTCGGTGAAGAAGGATTGGCCTGGAAGAGTATTCTCCCTAACAACACCAAAAACCATAAATTTGGTTTGTGGTCTGCCATATGGGAAAGACCACTCATAGTCATGAAAGTGTTAAGGGGAGGAGCTAATTATTTGTCATAAGATAGGAACGACCAAGAAAGTAGAAATCCAATAAATGGCCGTTATTCAAAAAAATAACAAAAAAAAGAAGACCTTACCCAATGGGAGTTCATGCAAATGCAAAAGGAATCGGCTGAAGAGTAGGCTAAAAATGACGAAAAATAAAAAGAAAGAGAAAAAGGAGAGAGTGTGCAAAAAGTGTGTATTTCATTCCCACTTAATCAGCCATAACAGAGATCATTCCAAAATTTTCTCTTATAAAAATATTAATATATTTAACAAAAAAGAAAAAACAAAAAGAGAATTTACAAAAAAGGATGATCTTTAGAAAACTATCTTTTGAGAGGAAGGCATTAATCATTTTTTAAAAAGAAACAGTGGCCAAGCCCCTTAGCTTGGACCATTGTTCGAAGAGAGCATCATCTTGTTAGATCGGTGCCACCTCGCGAATCATGACCGTCAAAGCCCTTGTTGAGCCATTAACGACAAGCAATTTCCAATGGAAGAATTATTGCACATGATGGGCGAGTATGAACCCCATTCCATCACGTGTCGATCGTCGTCGGACGACCACTAGAGCTGAAGCATCATTATATCTCTTCACATTTTCTAAATGCAAAGGGACGTGGGAGGCATTGCTTACACTGGCATGCGCAGTTCATATTCTGCAATGAGATGCCACAACATGTCAACACTGCTTACTTGCAAATAACGAACACACTCCCACTCGCAACCCAAGAAAATCTTTTTGATCCATACCCATCGACGCAATATAACCTGCTAATAAATTTTAGGATTACAATTGTTTTTTCAAAAATATTGACCAAAATAACCCTTATGCGGACCATCAAATTATTTTACTTAAATACACATGATCTGTCCATCTAAACACCAATCCACACTATGGATCATGTATCAAAACCATCTAGAGTAATGTTTGACTCTTCGATTGACATTTGAACTGTTAAAAATTACCAAAAGAATGGACGAATCATTTAGATCATCAAAATTAATTTATTTTTCTTGTCAACCATCTAATTCAAATCATTCATTTTGTTCCCCTTGTTATTAGCTTTCAAATGATATGAATTCTATATTTTTATCCCAAGTACATCTCTTGATCTTAGGCTAAGAGTATGGATGGCCACCATTTATTTCATTTCTATCTTGATTTATTGGACCGATATGCATTTGAATTATGTCAACATGTTTTGATTTCTTAGATTTACAATCTAAATTGATTATATCTTATTTGGATCATGTGAAACTATGATAATCATGTGCATATGCATAACCCATCATCTTGACCATTGATTTCATCATCCAACAAGCACTTTTGATTCACTAAAATATTTTTTCCTAAGCATGTACATCATGTACATCACGAACAACAAGTTGACGCTATCGGATCAGATTAGATCATTCCCAGTCAGTGTCCACAAGCTTAGCAAGCACACACACATGTATACACTCTTGTCCATGAGATTGACAGAATACCTTTGCTAGGTGTACCCTCGTAACTTTGGTCGATGTAAGACTATCTCCTTATCCTAACCTGTGGTGACTATAAGATGAATTTTATTATAATGCACACACTCCCATAGAGGAGATGGACACTTTAGATGTTGATGGCTACTTAATTGGGACCCACTTTAAGAGTGACATGTATACAGACTCTAAGTTACACTTTTAAAGTACACCCTATCTAAAATCTAGGGCTGTACATTGAGCCGAGTCCAGTTGAGGTGGGTCAAGGTAGGCTTGGCTCGCCATGCTTTCCTCAAGTTCAAGCTCGAGCTTGAGCTTAGCCTTGAGTTTATCATCGGAAGCTTGGCTTGTTTGCCAAAGTTTTCAAGTCTATCTAGTGAATCTAGTCAAGGTGAGCTTACCCCCAAATCGAGTTGATTTGCTTTTAACCCGACTCACCCCAACACTCAACCCTCAAATCAAATATTCAATTAGTAATATATATATATATACACACACACACACACACACACACAGAGCCATAAAAGGTACATTGTTGTTGGTGCTGTGAGAGAAAGAGTGAACTCAGGCGAGTGGCAAAGGGAGCGCGGCGTGCTACGTAAGGAAAATGGTATATAAAAGAAAGGAATAGACAAGTAAGGTTTGATTTAAGTTTTAAATTTTTTAATTTTTAAATATAATATAATATAATATATATTCGACTCAAGCCGAGTCTAGTTCGAGTCGAGTCAAGTCGAGTCAAGCTCTACCATATTCGAATTTAACTTATTTTCAAAATGAGCTGGCCATGAAGCTTGACTCAATTCGAATCGTCAATCAAGTCAAGTCGAGCTAGATCGAGCCAAGCTGAGTAAGCTAATTTTCGAGCTAGCTTGGCTCATGTATGATCATAATTCTTCATGAATCCTCTGTCCGTTGCATAGAGAATCTCTTGAAAATCCCACCATGTGTCAAGCACATGTGCGTCAAACCTATTGTACATAGATTGTGACGTAAATATGTAGGCCCCACCTTAGTGCTGCGATCTAAGCTGTCCATCATCCTCACTGCTCTTAGAAAAGATAACCCTCCAAATATTATCTTATTCTAATGGCTAAAAACATAGTATATCTCATGATGTTGAATCTGTCCCAAAAATCTAACTTGTGCAAACTTGCACCAAAAGAAAGGAGAGGTGATGACCACCTTGTGGGGGACCATGCCTGCCACATGGCAGCCGTGTGGTCCACCATACGCTGGCCACATGTCTATCCACGTGGGCATCTGTTTAGGCGACACATGCTGTCCACGAGGGCAGCATATGGGCCCACGCACTGCCACGTGGGCAGTCACCCTTTGGGGTGGGATGCTGATTAGCTACTGACGGGTACAGTAGTGAGAGTCGCTACATCTTGCTACTGAAGTGTCGTCGCCAAGTTCTATGGTCCCCATCATGATGTATATTTTGCATCCATGCTGTCCATCCATTTGGAGGGATCATATTACGATGTGAAATGAGCCAAATAAAACGCCCACATATGAAACCTTTTTATGACTACCTTAATGTGAAGTTGTTCATTCGTATGGGGATGAATGGAAAAAGAAAAACATCATCATGATCTAAAACTTTTGTAGCCTCAAAATCGGCTTCAATGGTGGGAGTTCAATCCCCACTATTTTTGTCGATGTGGTCCACTTGACTTTAAATTTGAATGAAGGGCATTCATTCATTGAATGCAGGTCCTTGATTATTTAGAATTTTTATTATTCATATTTTAAACATTGATATGACCATACTTAAAGTAATTTATTTAGGAGGGTGTTTGGTCGATAGAATTGAATGATATTGAATTGTATTAGATGAGATTAACAACATTATTGCATAATGATTGCACATATGGAAATACCAAGGTACCGTAGTTATCCTGGATAACATTTTTGCTGCCGCGAAACACTAGATTAAGTAAAATCATGTTTGGTGGACTACGGAATTTTTAATCAACCAACCAAATTCAAAATGGATTTCATTCACTTGTACATATATATAACCAAAATGTCACCTATAAACAATGTATATGGATGGACTACGTGGATAAATGCATGCATCAATGTGGAGTCCACATGAGTAGTGAATTTCAAAATCCACATAAAACCTACAAGGGACAAGATGCAATTTCATGGACTATATGCAATTCAATGGGACCAAATGCTGGATGGAATTGTACGGGACCAAATGCAATCCTATCCCACCTAATTCTATATAATTCCTTGAACCAAGCACCTCATTAATGCCATTTTAAGTTTATAGACCATCACAATTTCAAACAGTATTTTAATGGTTTTAATTGGCCTACATGTATGCAACATGTGATGTAACATGTCTTCCTATCCTTGATATGACTTTAGTATCTATAAAGACAGGGAATCGGATTGGCTGGTGCACCACACACTACCGATGTGGCTGGTGTGTTGATGTCACCAAGTTTTGTAGATCGGATCACAAGGTGTGAGTTATATCAAACTGCCCATCCACTTGTTGAGTTTGGTGTAATGCTTGATCCTAAAAATAAGACATCAGAAAATCAAGAGGACCATACTGTAAAAAAGCAGTGGAGGATTGAAGGCATGCCATTTAAACCCTTTTGGGGTTACAAAAATTTTGGATCGTTATAATATTTGTTTTGTCTTTTCATCTTTGTCTGTGTGACCTTATAAACAGGTTGGATGGAAAGTAAACGTTATAGTGGGCCCTGCGAATATTTTAACAGTGAAAATCACTGTCCCCATTGCTATTTGTGGTGTGGTCTACTTAAAACTTAGAATTTACTAATTTTTGGGATTAAGGTTTAAAATAATCTCACAAAATGGATGAACAGTGTAGATATGATAAATACATCATTGTGGGCCCTTGTAACTTTGATCTCCTTGGAACCATTTGTACAATTCAAGGCTCGATGGGCGTCCGCGCTGGTCTTCGCACGACGTGCCTACACCATCTATGTTGCTGGTGTGTGGTACACCAACCAATCCACTTCGAAAGACAGTGGGAATGCTGGTAGTATAGCCGGGAAGCAACTGGTCTTAAGTTGGGTTATCCTATAATTCCCAAGCCACCTAGAGTGGAGTAGGACATGGATTGTGTGTTCAACCCTCGGCCTGCCTCTAGTTCAAAATGGGCAGTTCTGTGGGTGGGCTCACCGTGGTGTATTCGTTTATTCATATTGTCCATCTCTTTTTTTATATCATTTTTAAGGTATGAACAAAAAATGAGATATATCTAATGCTCAAGTGGACCACATCAAATAATATGCTCGGTTGCATGAATTGCACAAAGCATGGAATGACAATTACATTAAATGCAAGAGTCATTTGTAGTGTGGTATATTTGAGCGTTGGATCTGCCTCATTTTTGTGTTCATGCCTTAAAATGATTTAAGAAAAAAGACAGACAGTAAGGATAAACAGATAACATCACGATGGGCCCACCCACAGAACTGCCCATTCGGCACTCGAGATATGCAATGTTAGGACGAAATCGACATCGTGTACCCTAAGGGCCTGTTTGGGAGCATGGACTTGGAACCTCGTAGATTCGGAACCACCAGGATTAGAAACCCCTGGATTTGCAATCCTCCGAATGTGTTTGGGACACTAGAGCTTAAATCAACTTTAATTCAAAAGTACCTATCCATGGTATATTTACACAGGTTTGAATTTAATTACTAAATCAACTTTAATATCTCTAATTAGTGAGATATGTAATTTTTGACACAATAGTTGTGATAAGCCCACCGAAATATATGTTTTGCCCGAAAATGATGAAATTCCAAGTCTTGGATGGGCCACAAGCACAAGATGATGTTTGTGTGACTAACCAATGATTTTTAATTATTGATTTACATGGACAATATTTTGACGGTGTTGATCATTATTAGTGGGTCATGTGCCCAATAGAATGATAGCATATGGTGACACACATGTTACACTTGCAACTATTGAAATGATTTTAGGTGTAATATAAGTTCTCACCGGTGATTACAAACCCTCTCAAAGAGGAGATTGGAAATCCTTGAATTTAAAACTCCTATTTACTTTATGCTGCCAAATAACTGGGGAATTTGAAACCCCTCCAATCCATAGTACCAAACGACCTGACACTTATTTTATATCCACTCCATCCGTCTGTTTCCGTAGCATCATCATGGGATGTGGACGTATGAGGCCTATTCAAATATCAAGTAGATAACACCACGTGATACACGGTGACATATAACCATCTTTCTTATGGCCACGTACATGCCATCCAACTCATTTATTGTCATGAAGATGAAAGAAAAAGACACGTCATCACCATATAAGACTTTCGTAGCCATGAAAGAGATTTCAATGGTAGGTGTTCAATCCCTATGATAATGCTTGGGGCTGTTTGTTTACCACTTAATATATGTTAATATGGTATTTTGGATGTTTGTTTAACACATTTAAAGTAAGTCTTTAATGAAAATTAATTACAAAATTAGTTTGGGGATAGTTTGTGTCCAAAATGCAGTTAAGTGATGCGTTTGGAATGTGATAAATGAATTTGTGTTTGTTTTTGTTTTTCTTCTGAAAATGATAACTTTGCTCCTTCCGTATGCACTTTATTTCAACGGGGCAAAGTCTTGTAGGCTCCATTATAATACATTTGTTATATCCACGAGGTCCATCTAATTTTTTAAATTAACATGATCTGATATGAAAAACGAGGTTGATCAAAAACTCAAGTGTACGTCACACTTAAAGCCGTGGGGACAATGACACCCACCGTGCAAACCTTACTAGGGCCACCATGATGTTTATTTACCATCTAATATGCTAAAAAGATCATATAGAACATTGAAGAAAAAAAAAAAAATCAGCTTGATTCAAAACTCATATGACTCGAAGAAGTCTTCAATCGTAGATGTTCATTTCCCAGATTTTTTAGTGTGGTCTAATTGAGCTTTGGATTTGCCTCATTTTTTTTTATTGTGACTTAATATAATTTGAAAAATGAATGGACGATGTGGATCTAACACATACATCATAGTGGGGCATACGAAATTTTACAATGTCATTACCTTACGAGCCTTTGGTGCCCTATTTTATGCTAGGCAATCCATTTGGGAAATGGTTTGCGTGGTGGTGCCACACACCACCGTGTTGACATCCCAAGTTTTGGGGGCCTCACCATAATATGTATGTCATATCTACACCATCCATCCATTTTATGAGACCATTTTGTGGCATGGGCCCAAAAATGAAGTAAATACCATTTTATGAGACCATTTTATGGCATGAGCCCAAAAATGAGGTAGATACGGAGCTCAAGTGGATCACAGACAAAAAGTAGTGGGGATTGAGAGTCTACCATCCAAAATTTCCTGTAGTAGTGGGGACATAGAAGTTTTGGATCAATCTTGATATTTGATTTTTCGCTTCATCTAGGTCCGTGAAACCTTTTGTGTAGGTTGGATGACAAATACACATCATGATAGATTCTGTAAAGGTTTCAATGGTATGAAACACTATCCCTACTGCTTTCTGCGGTGTTGTCCACTTGAGCTCTACGTCTACCTCATCTGTAGCTGTAGGCTCGTGACCTAAAAGGATATTGCCAAAAGAATAGACAATGCAAATATAACACATACATAAGGGAGGTTAACACACCACCAAGGTCATGGCGTGGGGCACACCACGCAATGCTTATTTAATATCCAAGTTTCGAGCATGCGACCCTATGGCTTAGCGTTGGACACATGAGGTCATGGGTCCCAGCATTCATTGTGGTGTGAATGCGCGGACATGTGTCGTGTGTGTGAGTCTGTGTGATAGAAACAAAAAAAAAAAAAAAAAAAAAAAAAAAAAAAAAAAAAAAAAAACAGCCAGTTTTTTATTAGGTCACATAAACTAAGCATGTGGGGAAAAATTGAATATCAACTTAATCCAAAACTTCCGGGGCACACAATTTTTTCCGTGGTGGGCATTTAATCATGTTGTTTGGTCCAATTGAGATTTAGATATGCCTCATTTTCAGAACCATGGCATAAAATGAGCTATAAAAGCTGATGGATAGCGTGGATGTATAACACATAGATCAAGGTGGGCTCCATGGTTAAGGAAACACCCGCTAACATGTTATCAATAACCCCTAATCCGACGCAAATTGTTCGCCAAAGCTTTTAGCAGAAACTTTCTATGAGGGGAAGTTAGGTGGGGCTATCATGATGTTTGTGAGAACCCCACCTGTTCCATCAATATTTTCGAATCATGTTAGGACATAGGTAATTTAGTAAAATTATCAAATTTAAGATATTTTTATCAAACATAAAATTTTGAATTTAACACTAAATTTCAATGTTCACATATAATTTATCAAACAGGCATTCTAACACTATTAATACATAGAATTCAGTAACACAATCAATCCAACACTTAAAATTAATTTTAATTTTTTAAAAAATTCATTTTACCATATTGATGTAGAGCGGGTCGCGGATAGTTTCATGGCCCAGATGGATCAGAAAAGGCCCGGTCGATGACAGAAGTGATCATGACCGTCGAACCTTAGATCGGGCGTATCTCATAATCCGAAATGAATTATCAGGCATAAAATATATAACTTTGGAGTAGAACGAGCTACTTTAGCCAACCAATACGGCATAAGTGAGGTTGCCCACATGCAAAATTAGTGAGATTCCATCATATCAACGGTCGAATTACATATTTAATTTTATTTTTACTATAAATAGTAAGTTTTAGTTTGATTATAACTATTCATCCGTTAAGTTTTAGGATTTATGTCCAACATGAAAAGTTCTTAGAATAATTAGGAGAATAATGTTGTTAAGCCACATAGGAAACTTACTATAAAAAGTAAATTTACTATTTATAGTAAGTTACGAATTTTTAAGAGTTTTAGTTATAGTTTGCTTCTGATTTCTCTCTTATTGTTTGGTATTCTTATTTAAAGGAGTGTGAACTCGTTTATTTAAATCAATCAATCAAATTTTGAATTTATTAAAATTTATTTCTATTTTCTCACTTTCTTTTCTTGTGGATTTGAGAAGTATATGTGAGGAGTTCATTCTAAGCTCCGTAGATTTGGAATAGTTATCCTTGAGGAAGACAGTGATCGACCTCATCGTGTTCATCCCTGTGTCACATATGCACCCTTAGATTTATTTATTCAATGCTATTTTAATTTCACGAGCCATCCACAATTTCTAACGTGATCCTTTTCTTCTTTTTTTTTTTTTTTTGGGCAAATGCACTTAGGCTCCAATAAACCATGCACAATGGGTGATCGAACCCATGATGTTGAAAATTTCTAACATAATCTTACTTAGGCTTAATTAGCCTACATGTAAGATTAACATGATGATAATGACCATGTGCACTAAAATGGAAGATTAACATCAAATAGAATATCATTTTTTTAATTTTTATTTTCTATCTCCACTTTTATGGCCTTCAATGCTGATGTAACGTGCCTTCCCATCTCTGATATCACCTGTCATTTTCTGAATTTCTATCTTTAATTTCAATGATCACCAGCATTCCGACTCTGATGTCGTCAGTCAGTTAATAAAGAGTGAGGAATGCCTGATAATACCCAAGTCATATGGAGCGCACCATAGGCCTTATTTTATATTCATTCCGTATATCCAATTTCCCAGCTCATGTTCAGGACATGAACTTTTAAGTGACCCCACCACATTAAATAATGGGATGGAAATGCTCACCGTTGAAATCTTCCAAGGGCTACATCGATGTTACAGGCCAACCAACCCGTTGATTCTGGAGACGAAGGTAAAAGACAAATATCATACTGATTTAAAACTTTTGTGGCCCTAAAAAAGTTTCAATGGTGGGCGTTCAATCTCAACTGTTTCTAGTGGTGTGGCCCACTTGACTTTAAATCTGAATAATGGGCATTTCTTCATTTAATGCAGATCCATGATGGTTTAGAATTTTAAACATTGATTCGATGGTTAAGAGTAATTTATCCAGTGCCATTTTTTATTTTAATGGGTTGGATGGGCCTACACGTATGCAACATGTGATGATTATGTGCATTAATAGGGAGGATGAACATCAAACAGAGTATTCTCATTTTCTAATCTTCAATCTTCAATGGGGTGTGAACGTGTTTGGGTGTCCAAACCCAACCCCTAATTTTTGTTGGGGGAGCATGGGATTAGGTGGGATAAAATTGCATTTCGTCCCTGCAAATTCCATCCAACATTTGGGAAGGATGGAGAATGTTGAAATTAGGTGGGATGGAATTGCATTTGGTCCCATGCGGTATTTTCGTAGATTTTGAAATCAGCTACACATGTGGGCCCCACATTAATGCATGTGTTTATCCACACCATCCATCCATATATATCATTTATATAAGACAGTCCATCCATATATATCATTTACATATGACATTCCGGTTATATATGCATAAAAGTGAATGACATCTGTTGTGAATTTGGTCAGTTGATTACAATTACATGATCCACCAAATAAGATTTTGCTTAATTCAGTGTTTCCCGTGGCAAGAATTTCATCCCAAACATGAAATTGGATGGCTAGAATACCATGATATTTTTAGACATGCATTATTGTGTGATAATGATGTTAACCCATCTAATACAATTCAATACTATTTAATTCGACGGGTCAAACACGCCCTTAATGTATGCCCATACCTTGTTTGGGCCTATCACGGGATTAAAGGTTTAGGGTTTAGGGTCGAGTCTAACCCGTCCTGAATACATATACAGGGCTTGGCCGAACCCAACAAATCAAACAGGCCTAACAGATGGTATTCATTTGTTAAGGCTGATTACTCTACCAAACTCTGTGGAATAAGTTATTCTCTCAAGGTGGGGCCCACCGGCATGTGTATATGGTACCCAACCTGTCCATCAGGGTCACACCACTATCAAGTTGGCGGATCCAACCATCATGTGATGGGGGCCACCTCGTGGTTTCTTTGGATGGTTGTGGATTTTTTTCTATAGTGGGGCCCACAGACATCCAAATCATGCATTATTTGAGCCGTTTGATCAAGAGTGTTGGAATGGCATTGGTTGGCAGCCATCTGGACCGTACATGTGGTGGCATATTTATCTCAACTGTCCATTTAGGAGGCACTACTGTAGGTGGGGCCAGGATGAAGAAGCTACAATGGTTAGAAGATCCACCCTCCTTTCAAACAGTCTTTTGTAAGGCATTGATCCAATGGTTAAGATAACGCAGGCAATGCAACTTTTGAGTTATGGGCCATCCAAGATCCAAGATGACTAGATGAGGCCCTATATGGACAGTCGCATTGAGGCGTGGCTTCCGTGTATCTCTGACTGTGGGGCCCATTATGATGTACGTGCCTTACATCCACATTTACCATCCATTTTGAAAGCTTATTTTAGAGCATGATCTCAAAAATGAAGCAGATTCAAATCTTATGTGGACCACACCAGAGGAAACAATGGTGATTGAATATCCACCATTAAAAACTCCTTGGGGGCTACCGGAATGTTTACTTGCCATCTAATCGGTTGATAAGCCCACAGAGACCTGGATGAAGTGACCAGACAAATATCAGCTTGATGCAAAACTTGTGTACCACAAGAAAGTTTTAATGTTCAATCACTACTTTTCTTGTGTAGTCCACCTGAGATTTGGATCTGTTTCATTTTTTGGATCATACCTTAAAATGAGCCATAAAAAATGGATGGCTGGGGAAAAATAAAGTGAAAACATGGACCAAGATTCGTAACTAGGCTTATAAATAGATTCACGGCCAATCAATCCAGACAACCGAATGGATCCGCCACTTCCTTGGTGGGCCCTACTCTATCATCAAACCAATCAGATGATCCCATCCACTGTTGAAAAAGAATCAAACGGTTAGATCCTAGGATCCTGTTCGATACCACGAGTCACTCAAACAAGAAATCACAAAACTCCACCTATGCTTTAAGAAGACTAGCCCATGAAATGACAAAAAGGGCTCAGGCCCACCAACCCAATACTCAACACACCCTCATTAAAAATGTTGCGCGCGTCCAAGCTCACTAGCCCAAGACTCGATACATATTATTAAAAATAGTGAGAAGTCCAGGCCCACCAACCTGCGTAGCATTGTATTTGGTTCCTTGAAATACCATGATAATGTGGTGTAAAACTTACATCATTACTCATGTGGTTGATGGTATAGAACCAGTTGCCAAATTATAGTAATCCTTCAAGAATTACCACCGACTTCGATGGGTGAATGTGCGTCACCGTAGCATAGGGGTGCACATGGAATCAGTAGAACGGTAAACCGGACCGGAACCGACCAAACCACACGGTTTGGTACGGTTTCGTTCTAGTTTCGAAAATCAAAGAACTAGTGAGTTAGGTTCTCAGTTTGGGGTCATGTAAAACTGAGTCGGACAATAGAACTGAACTTGGAACTGAACCTGGAATCGGACCGTGATTATCATGCTTAATTGGACTTGTTTTAAAGCTAATTTATGAGCTTACAATGTATTTTAATTGTTTATTTGAATCATGATTTATGGTTTACAATGCGCCATTTGACTGTTTCCGTAAATGTCTTTTTGCACACATTACACAATATCTATACTATTCATCAAATGGATCACAACACGAATGAACATGTGTTCATTATAAAAATAAACATGCAAATGGGTTGGATTATAAAAAGCCCAGAACTGTAGGACTGAACAGGAACTGGACCCGATTCGGTTCTAGGGTGCAAATGGTACGATTTTGGTTCTGGTTCAGATTTTCCTGCAACGGTTGGGAATGGTTTGATTCCGGTTTCACCATAGAAACGGATTGAATCGACCCCTACCTTAACATAATTTCATAAGCCTTTATCTCCTTGAAGGCTTTCGAGGCTGCCTTCATCCATTGAAATTCTTCTTTTTTTATGCAATCCGTGATGGAAGCCATAATGGAACTGAAACCTCGAATGAACCGCTTATAAAATGTGGCTAAGCCGTGAAAGCCGCGCACCTCATGAATATTGCAGGGTTCAGGTTAATTAACGATGGCCTTGACTTTCTCAAGATCCACCGATACGCCTTCAACTGACACAATAAAACCTAAGAAGATCACACTACTAGACAAAAACGTACACTTCTTTAGGTTGGCGTACAACTTCTCGGCCCTAAGGATTCCACAAACTTGCCTCAAATGGTTGGTCATGCTATAAATCAAAATATCATCAAAGTATACGACCAGAAACTTCCACATGAAGGGCATCAACACTTCGGTCATCATACGCATGAAAGTGCTTGGGGCGTTAGTTAACCCAAAAGGCATAACTAGTCACTCGTATAGCCCATCATTTGTCTTGAAGGCCGTCTTCCACTCATCACCAGGGTGTACATGAATTTGGTGATAACCACTTTTGAGGTCAATTTTTGAGAAGATAGTAGCATTGGCCATCATATCCAACATGTCATCAAGAAGTGGTATAGGAAACTGATACTTGACTGTGATTTTGTTAATGGCCCTACTATCAACACACATCCTCCATGTGCCATCTTTCTTAGGTGTAAGAAGAGGGCACGACACATGGGCTTATGCTCTCTCGAATGAAACCCTTCTCTAGGAGCTCATCAATCTGCCTCTTCAACTCAGCGTGCTCCTTTGGGTTTATTCTGTAATGAGGGAGGTTTGGTAGAGTCGACTCAGGGATAAAATCAATAGCATGCTGTATATCTCTCATAGGGGGAAGCTCATCCGGTAGATCCTTAGGAAAGACATCACGAAACTCATGCACTACCTGAATGACCTCTATGGGTAACTCTACACTAGTCTCTGATACACTCTCCCTAGCCACAAGGGCATATACCACCGAGTCCGCCTCCGTTTCTCGCTCAAAGTCTTTGGCATTCAGAATATGGAGCGGTTTAGACTTGGACTTCAACTCCTTCAATTCTTTCGAGCCACTCACATCACTTTGTGTAGTGGACTTCTTTTCAGTCGTATTCTTGGGTGGCACAGGATTTAGCTTGATCTTCTTGCCCTCAAACCAAAATGTACACACATTTGAATGACCAAATATGATGACGTTCCTGTCATAGAGTCATGGTCTGCACAGAATAATATGGCAAACATCCATAGGAACAACATCACACCAAAGTGTCTTTATAAGATCCAAACTGAATAGGAACAAGACATCGGTGTGACACTAGAATGGAAGTTTCATCAACCCAGGAGACTCTATAGGGTTGAGGATGGGCTTCCAGCTTTAAGCCCAAACAGCTCACAGGGCTAGTTGATGCCACGTTGGCACAACTACCACTATCCACGATCATCTTACAGCTCTTTTCCCCACACTTTTTATAAGTATAGAAGATCGTGTTACGGCACCAATGGTCCGTATTCTTGTCTTGAGCAAAGGCGCAACGCACAACTGCGAGAGTCGCAGACTCTTGCGGTCCCTCTTCATCATAACTAGGGATTTTTACTAGCTCATATTCTTCCTCCTCCTCCTCACCATCACTCTCTGGGGGCACGACTTCTATTTGCCCATCAATAAGGAGTACTTTGGTGCCCTCTCTCGTGCCGCACTGGTGAGCAAAGTGACCAAACCCCTGACACCTAAAACACCTAGTGGCCCCACTTCCACTTGAACTAGACCCGACAATTTCTTTACCCTTATCATCCTTGGACCTAGGCTAAAAATTGTTGGAAGGTTTGTTTTGATATCCAATGTTAGGTTTAGCCCCAGAGGGATTGGCCTTAACACTAGAATCGTGAAAGTCAAACCGCCTTCCCACGAACACTTTGAGATATTGCTCAACATCCAACACTATTTGATACAACTGTTCAATAGTATTTGTCTTTGGCGAACAACTCTCTCCTAATGACAGGATGGAGGCCCATTTTAAAACAAGCAAGGGTGAGTACGGGGTCCTCATCAACCTCGCAGCGGGTCAAGTACTCTTCAAATTTCTCAATATAGTCAGCAGCACTCATGGAACCCTGTCGAAGAGACTGTCACTCCTCAATCAACCACAAGCGATAAGAGAAGGGGATGTATTTCCCTTTAAGCGTTTCTTTCATTTCTTCCCAATGGACTATTGGGAGTTCCCTCGCTCTTTCTTTCTTCTGCTCAACCGTCGCCCAAAACCTCTTTATTTGGCCCACAAGCTTCATCTTGGCGACTCGGACTCGTCAAACATCCGACATATCATACAACTCAAAATAGTGGTCTATATCCGCCAACCAATCTAAAAAGGCTTTAGGATCCAAGTGGCCATCAAATATAGGGGCATCTACTCTAACTCCCTTGACGACTTACGCATCTGAGTCATATTAATCATGATGTCCCTCACGGGGTGGGTGCGCAGGTGCGTGTCAATGACCATCTGCATGAGATTGGACATCTTCCCTAATGGTGGGGTTTGTCTCAAGGGAGGCCTCTATTTGGTCAAAGCGTTGATTTATGCGTTGTTCCAAGCGCTTACTCAAGTAATCAACCTGTTGGGTTAACTTGGTCACTGCTTCCTACAGTTGCTCTGTTTAGTATAGAGTGCAAACCAAAACCGCGACCCGTATGTGTGGGCATACACTTGCTAACTTCACCTAAGGACTTTCTATGATGACTATATGCAACTAGATATGACTAAATGATGCTATGAGACTCTATATGAGGGAAACTATGCAGTGTTACTAAAATCCAGCAACATAGTTGGTGAAATACGAGAATAACAGAAACTTACAGCAATGTGAATTGCTAACTCACTGCTACCAGAAATTTCAGCAAGTAATATCAAGAACTACGGGCTTCTAAACAGCTATATGTGATGAAACTGGATGCATGGACTTAAACAAACTAACCCTGAACATGTAATGTATTCCCCTATAAGATCCCTAAGATCTGATACCAATTTGATGCAGGATAATTAACCACTTGCTC
This sequence comes from Magnolia kwangsiensis, assembly GCA_037074715.1. NCBI lineage: Eukaryota > Viridiplantae > Streptophyta > Magnoliopsida > Magnoliales > Magnoliaceae > Magnolia > Magnolia kwangsiensis. The sequence continues at coordinate 84,338,808 of CM073588.1, forward strand.
GAAAAGCTCAAACCGTTAGAGTATGGCGAATTAATTCCTTTATCTCATAGCCCAGGCCCCACATCTCATGAGTTAGGACCTCAGTCGAACCACATTCGAGAGCCCCAAATCACATGGGTCGCCCACCCTGAGTGTGTCCCTGCATCCCACAAGCTACTCCACTCGAGCCCGGTATGAAATGCACATTAATCACCCCTGGCAAGGAATCTCGAACACGAGACCTCCCCCGTGTGCCCCAAATCGCATGGGTCACCCACCCCGAGTGTGCCCCTGCATATAACATGTTAACTCCACTCGAGCCCAGTGTGAAAATGCCCCAGCATTATAGTGAGTTAAATTCTAGAAGAAATTTTTAAAAATTTGGGGTTCTAGCATGTTTTCATTGATGGTGTTTTCTTATTTCTCTTTTCATTGAAATTTTTGGTTTTAATGGAGCAAGCCCTGGAAATCACAATGGAAATTGAGGTTCCCTAGTTGGGTTTTTCATGAAAATCTGTTATTGGGTATTGAGAGAAGAGGTAGATGTTGTGAAGAGAGATGAAGAGAGATCATTAGAAACACACACACGCGAGCGCGTGCGCATAGAGATTGCAAACCCTAATTGGTCGAGGCGGGCCAAGCCAAACACGGGCTTTTGTACAAGGTCCAAGCCCAGCTAGCTTGAGAAACAAGCTTCGGTTTTAAGCCCGAGCCTGGCCCTTAGGCATGATACTCCAACCCAAGCCCAGCTTGAAGCTGAACAGCCCTAACTAGGACCCTATAATTCCTCCTCAAAAATATACTTCACTTGAATAACATCATCATCTAAGCCTTATATATACCAACTACTTGGGTCGTTGGTAGAGACTCAAGATGCTTAACATATGAAGACTCAACAGAGACTCCACTTAAATAACAACCGGTAACAAATATTCAAGATGCTTGACATATGAATCAACTTATAAAAGCTAAGCAAGAAGAGATAAAACCTTATCCCAACTTCTTGTGGTCGTCAACAGAGACTCAAGATGCTTAGCATATGAAGACTAAACAGAGCCTCCATTTGAATAACAACCAGTAACAAAGATTCAAGATGCTTAACATATGAATTGACTTATTAAAAGCTAAGTAAGAAGAAATACACCCTCAGATGGTATGACTATACACTACCAAACCTCTTCAAAAAGAGTATCAGATTAACCATTAAAGCTTGTTAACCTTAAAACCACTTATAGCCACGGAAACTGATTATGCAGAAAAATGATCCTGTCCTCTGGCATCAGTGTAAGTTATACTGCTCCTAGTTGTGTAGGGAAGCCTGGACCATCCTATCAATTCAGCTGGACAGTCATTAGTCGCAGCAATGTTAAATGGGATACCATGTAAAGATCACAATGAGAGGATTGAAACAATCTGATCAATAGCCAAAAGATGCAAAGTCCAGATTGTTTATGGATAAGTGGGTCCAGTCAACAATCTGAACAATCTATTTGGTGGTGACCATCATAGACAGCTTATGGCTGCAAAGAAACACTTCTATCAAACAATTCTAACCATCCCATCCATGGCCTAGAACACAGATGGCCAACTTTCAACTGACTAGGACCCTCCGAGGTGTGATTTTCTCATAGTACCCGCCAAGTGTGGGCTGAACCTGATGAACCCGATGGACAGTCTAGATTGATTGATTAGACCGTCTCTGTGTCCTGTTTGCTCATGCATCTGGGAGGAGTATATTTATAGTGCTCTAAGATCACTACATCAATTCTCTAAAATACAGTCTTAAAGGGACTACACTGAATTCATATCACCCAGATCCATAGCTCAACTGGTAGACTCAGTTGACATACCTCGTTTCAACACTTGAGGTCTTGGTATCGATCCCTAGTGGGGGTGGCTAACAATGGAGTGTGACTGACATGGGTGTGTACTAACAAGCTAACCTAAAATAAATAAATAAAATAATAATAATAATAATCAATGAATCATAAACAGTAAAGACTACTATAATGCGTGCTTGGATATACAGTTCAAGGGATTTACCAACGTTCCCGTAAATCGAACTCAGATCCTGTTGAATCCTGACCATTAGCTTCAAGCATTTCACGTAACTCTGTTGTCGTAACATGCCTTTTAAGGTCATCTTTTATATCCCACAATGCCTTACTTTGTTCTTCCAGGGCATGGTCCAAATTCTTGGCACTTGAATTATGATTTCCAGATTCATCACCATTCTTGTTAGTTGAAACGCTGCCAGTTGTCATATTCACTTCACCTTTAGGAGCTTTTGTCTTCTGGTCATTGTCCGCAGCTTTCTTGCGTTTTGTGCCTTTGGAAGATGGTTGTTTTTCTTTAATTTCTAGCGCTTCAGCTTTAGAAACCCTAAAGTGACAACCAAACATCAGAAAGCATGAGAGGTACATGATACTAGTGTGCACCAAAGCATCCCCACTGTATATGTCACACTTGTAAATGGCGATCAAAACCATTGACCTGGTGGGCTGCCATGTAGATAAGCCATAGCCCAAAAGCTAAAGTGACTGGAAGATGGTTGCCCTTTGAAAACTGGCCTGAAAGAACTGAAAGTTAAAAATAAATAAATAAATAAATAAATAAAAACAGCAGCAGCCACCATGTAAACTGGCAACAGCAATTCAAATGGTAGCAGTTGTCCAATACCCAAATCGCAATCAAAACTATGTCAATGGCCCACCCACATGGTGGCCCACAAAGTCTATGGTCTCAATAACAATACAACTTTGCTAAGTGAAAGGGGGGGATGGCACTTCACAATAGCATTTCCCAAACAGTGGTGGACTGAAATCTGTTTTCTTCCAGCATCACCAAGGACTCCACAAGCATGAAATGAAATCTCATACCATTTCTGGTGGTGGATGCATCCTTTTTATCTAGGGAACGTATGGCTTCCTTATCTTGAGTTGAAAGGCTGTCCCAACCAGACAACTTCTCCACTTGTGTAGATGGAGACATTTGTATAAAACAGCTGACATGGTGCCATGCTAGACCCTTAGCACCTCCATCAGGCTTCATTGCAACACAGACCTGAAACCAAATAAAACAAATATGCCAAAGGGTCAGGGAATGAATACAGCTAGCCATCCGAGTAAATGAGAGCTGCAAAATAGAGATAGCTTCCTCTGATTCATTTCTAAGTTGCAAAGAATGAGAGCTGCTTAATGGAGATGGCTTCCTCTGATTCACTTCTAAGTTTTTTTTTTAAACATATTATAAATAATGAAATATGGCTAATGAGATAACAACACATAAAGAAAATATAGTGCCAATAAAAAGAAGGATTGTCGCACATAAATTATCAAAACAGAAGCCAGAAGAACAGATACTTTGACAATAAACTGAATTACAAAATTAGAGAAATGATCACCTAAAGGCACTGCATATGAACTCTCACATCAGCTGTCTTTCCACCAACATGTCACAAGTGCCAGGATATTGGAGCTGTGCAAAAGGTGGGATACGCCATGAAGATCGCCTGGCACAAAAATCAAGCGGATCTACTCAGCAGAGGGACCACACATCAAATCAATGGAAAGTCGATGGTCTGACTCAATGTACAGGTGTGACTCAGCCCGCCTCCTAATGAGTGGAAGGACTGATTTCCATGATAGATGATCTTTGTGGTGGGGGCCACCTGCACAGATCAGACTGCCTACATGTGACACGTTAGAGGGAAAGACGGACTGCATATGAAAGTTCATAAACAGTGCCTATATGTGATCATTTCTCATAATGTTCTACTCACAAGTAATGAACTTCAAAGCCTCATGCAAAAAAACAACGTGGAACAAAATATTTTAAGCCAGAAGACTGTCAGACAAATTATATTTTCTAGAAGAGTTCATAAATAAGGTCCTAAAACTTTGGTTTGTGGTCCAGATATTGATCTAATGGGCCCCACCATGGATGGACCACAGCTGAAATCTTCTAGATTGGAATATCCCACATTCCAATATTTGGCCTCTTTTTTAATGATTGTGAACCATTGCAATATTATTTTCTTAATCGTTATGAGGGTGCCGTCACAAGAGAGAATGCAGTGAGACTGACTTTACCTTTTAGCAGTTGTAATAGATGAATTAACCACTATTCTAGGATGAGGAACTTAGGAGTGTAGCTTCAGAACAAAGATGGCACAAATGCTAAATTGGAAGTTTTGAGGAAGCCTCTAGAACCTAGAGGCTTAAAAATTGCTTCCTTTTTTTTTTTGGAAAGGTAATGATTTTTTTAATAAAGACCAAAGCCCAAAGCAATTTAAAACTTAAGGGGTAAAAAACAAAAACCAAAATAAATTAAATTAATTAATTAATTAATGAATTAAAAAAAATTAAAAACAAAAAGAGAAAAGGAACTCTCTACAAAGACCTTCGGAGATACAACCCAGCCCATTACATCCGATTTCACCCTGCTCAAGACCTCTGAAATCCACTGACTACAATTCCCAAAGCAGCGTTTGTTCCTTTCCCCTCATATTGACCATATGCCTACCAACATTGCAAGTCTCCAAATTGTCTCCCATCTCTTACCCACTCCTTCCCCATTCCAAGCCAAGAAAAAACTTTCTACCGAACCCAGCAACACCCATGAAACACTGAACAAATCAAAAAAGCTATCCCCAACATCCTTGGTGAAAGGGCAATGAATGAAAAGATGATCAACCAACTCATTTTTCATGCACATCACACAAATATTTGGGAGCACCATCATCTTTCTCCGAAGATTATCAATTATGAGAACCTTATTCCAACCCACAAGCCAAGCAAGTGTGACCTTGCAGGGGCACCATATTGCCAGATGCAAGCAATATGGAAAACTTGATCTCTCAACAAATGCCCAAGGATTTCTCTATACGAAAACCTAAATGAAAAATGGCCAAACTTCTCTTTGTTCGACACCATTACATCCCTATATCCCACCAAAGGGCAAACACCGCGCAGCCACTCCAAAAGCCTAACAGAATCTTCCAGTTCTGTCCGGTAGACTCCTATTGGGGTGGGGGGGACAAAACATCCCATCATCTGATAATGTGAAGCATCAAGCAATCGGAATATTTGCCTCAATAAGCATCCTCCTAGAAACAGCTCCTCTTCCCATCACTATAAGAAAAACCAACCCCCTCTAAAAACTTATGCCTCAACCTAGCCACTGCCTTCCAAGGTGAAGAAACTCCATATAATGATGAGTCCCTAGTCCACCATCCCCTTTCCTAAACCCCATACTTCATTGCTATAAACTTTCTCCAAAAATTACCATCCTCCGTCCCAAAGCTCCAAAGCCATTTACCCAGCATAGCAGAATTCATGGCTTCTAATTTCCTTGAGCCTGCTCCCCCTTCCTTGAATGGTTTACATACATCTTCCCATTTAATTGAATGGAACTTCTACATCTCTTCTGCTCCCTACCATGAGAACTCCCATATTAGCCTCTACAATTTATCCAATACGGACCTTAAACACCAAAAGAGGGACTTAAAATAAGTTGGCAACATAGACATTGCTGCCAGCCCTCGCCCAGGGAGAGATGACTACCCTTCCAATCCGAACTAAATGGAGTATCCAAAATGTAACTTTATTTAAAAAAAAAAAAAAATGATCATTGAGGGGCAAGACTTTAGTTTAAAGTTAATGGTCGAGAGATTCCTCAAAATAGTTTGTTTCATTGCTTATAGCTCTGTTATCCCACGGATCCGTATCGATAAGGATGTTTCCAATAGAATTCGAGCCGGGTAGATGACATGTATGAGGTGCCTTTGGAGTTTCTGTTTGACCATGGCATGCCCGTGAAGTAAAGAACAAATTCTATATGATAAATAATTAAGGTTGACAATGGGTTGGGTAGCCCACCTGACCCAAGGAGCCCGACCCAACTTTGGCAAGACTTGGGCCTATTAGCTTGGTCTATGGGCCAGAATTGGGCCTCACATGCATGATCCAATCAATTTTCAAGACTGGCTTCTGTTAAAGTTATTTTAGCCAAATCCGTCTGGGCTCAACCCAACTTCATATGCATGTGCTATATCCCATGAATATGACATTCCAAATTTCCAATCCTTTCCTTGATTAGGCAACCAATCCATCTTGAATATAAACCATTGGTTTCATTCCTCAAAAATCTCTATTTCTTTGTGCACGGTGGCCCACTAGGTCAACGGATATATTAGGAACATTCAACTAGGAAATAGGGATTTTATCAATTTTTTAGCCAGGCCGGGTCGGGTCAGGGAGTCAAGCCTTAAGTTGTTTTTTTTTTTTTTAGAAGCAACAGCAGAATTTATTGAAAGCAGAAAAAAGGAAAACAAACAGGGAAGAGGAAGAAAGAGACTAACTGCTGAGATAGCAGAAAGACTCTAACCCCCTAAGAAACAAAGATCGATATCTTTCAAGCCCTTAACATTAGTTGCCCATTCTACTATACGCCTTTTAGCCCTAGACCCAACAACAGTAGCTGGAGACGAAACATCATTGAAGCATCTCTCATTCCTTTCTAACCAAACTGACCACCAAATAGCCAAAATGGCTATTCTCTAAATGGAAGTTCTAGTTTTTCCTAACTTCAACCCATGCCACGACGCTAATAGCTTATGAGCCGAATCAGGAATACACCAGGAGAAGTTGAACCTCTGACAAAAGTCTGCCCAGATTTGAGAGATAAAAGGGCAATACACCAGAAGATGATTCACCGATTCCGCATTTTGCATACAGCACAGACAAATATTGACAATCGGCATTCCTCTCTTTCTGAGATTATCAACTGTTAAAATTCTGTTGCGGTCCGCTAACCAGCCAAAACAGATGACCTTGGGGGGAACTGGGAGTCTCCAGATGAAAGGGGAAGCAGGGACAAGGTGGATCAGAGACGGATAGATACGAGTAAAGAGATTTGACCGTGAAGGAGCAGGATTTATCTATCTGCCAGATGAGCTTGTCCGCTTCTGATGGATGTGGCATCGATTTTGAGATGCAATCGAGAAGATCCGCGAATTCGGATATCTTGTTGTCCCTGAGGTTTCTTGAGCACCTCACATCCCAAACTGTTTTACCCGCCGAGAGAGAATAACAATCTGAAATGAATATGTTCTTTTCTGGGGCCAGACAGAATATGTTAGGAAAACGGGTTTTCAGCAACATATCTCCCACCCATAGATCTTCCCAAAAACAAATGGCGGACCCGTTCCCCAACTCAAAACTGATATTTTGGAGGACAGCCTGCTTCGACTTGAGGATTCCTTTCCACAAATGGGAGGCCCTGTAATATGAGGAGTCTTTAGTCCACCAGCCCCCCAGGGATGAGCCATATTTTCCTTTGATAATCAACGCCCATAGAGCCTCTAGGTCTGCTCCTAATCTCCACGTCCATTTGCCAAGCAGCGCCAGGTTCATTCTCCTCAAACTTTTGGCGTTCGCTCCACCTTCACGGAAGACCTTGCAGACATCCTTCCAATCAAGGAGATGCACGTTGTTTTGATTCTCATTCTCCGACCACAAGAAGTCTCTTCTGACGGCTTCGATAGCTTTCAACATGGAAGAGGGGCATCGGAAAAGCGAGGTATAATACAAGGGAAGATTTGAAAGGGCAGCATTGATAAGGGTAAGACGACCTTCGAGAGACAAATACCGGCATTTCCATCTCGCCAGATATTTCTGGAATTTGCATATAATTTTATCCCACATCATTTTGGGAGGGGGGCCCATAGCAAGGGGGAGGCCCACGAATGAAGTAGGAAAGGAATCAGCAGGGCATTCGAGAGAGGCTGCAAAACTCTGGAGTTTTTCTAACTAAACATTAACCCCGAACAGCTTTGATTTAGCCATGTTAATACGAAGGCCGGACACCACTTCAAAGCAGTAGAGGGCTGTTTGCAGATTGGATATGTAGGTTGTTGAGGCTTCAGAGAAGATAAGAGTGTCGTCTGCGAATTGAATATGAGTGATGGGGTTGAGCAACCCTGGCATGGTTAAACCCTTCAAGATTCCTTCTTCCTGACCCTTGAGCATCATTTTGGATAAAGCTTCACCGATAATGAGAAACAAGAGAGGGGACAGGGGGTCCCCCTGATGCAACCCTCTCGAGCTCTTGAAGAAACACTTGGGAGATCCATTCAGCAATACGGAGAAGTAAGCCGAACCGACACAAGCTTGTATCCAAGATCTCCATTTGGACCCGAAACCCATACGAGATAGCATATATTGGAGGAAGCCCCAGTCAACATGGTCGTATGCCTTGGCAATGTCCAGCTTACAGAAAATACCTTCCCTGGTTGACTTTTGACACGAATGAAGGATCTCATTGCCTATAAGAGCGCAATCTGTAATATGTCTGCATTTTATAAAAGCATTCTGATTCGGCAATATCAGATTCCCTATAACCTTTGCAAGACGAGATGAGAGAATTTTCGTAAGGATCTTATATGGGCCCCCGATGAGACTAATTGGTCTAAAATCTGCCAATGAACTAGCTCCTGCTACCTTAGGGATAAGGGTGATGAAGGAAGCACCGAGACCCTTAGATAATCTTCCTCTTCTATGGAATTCCTGGATGAAAAGGAACACATCATGGCCTACCACCTCCCAAAATGTTTGGAAGAAGATAATGGGGAAGCCATCAGGACCGGGAGATTTATCACCACCCAAAGAATCAACAGCCTCCTTTACTTCTTCTATAGAGAATTCGGCTTCAAGGAAATCGGCTTCGGCTGCCTGCAGGCTGTTGAAGAGAATATTGTCGAGACGAGGTCTGACTTGAATTTCCGCGGACAGGAGGCCTTTAAAATGGTTGATAGCAAGATCAGTTATTGCTTGTTTATCTTCAATCCACACACTGTTTTCCTTAATACTGATAACAGCCTTGGCTCGGGCATGCATATTGGCTATGCTGTGAAAATATTTCGTATTTTTGTCTCCCTCAGCAATCCACCTGGCTCTGGATTTGATTTTCCAGGAAACCTCGTCTTGGATAGCTCTGTTCGAAAGCGTCTGAATAATTTGGATGCGCCTTCCCAAAACCTCATTTGAGAATTGACTGCCTCCCTGGCAAAAAAAAAAACCAACTTTTTTAAAAAAATAAAAAAAAACTTGTAAAAAAATAAAAAATAAAAAAGCCTTGTTTATCTTCTTGTTTTAATAAAATTGTTGTTAATCCTTGGAAAAGGGTACCGTATGCCATTCATATATGAAGCAACACACGCCCATTGTATGTGCTACCAAGTTGGATCAAACCATGCTCTTTTTTGCTTTTCCATCCCCAACCACAACAACAGGCTTTTATGCCAATTGAGGGAGTTGTTAGATGAGACTCCCCTTAGTGTGATTCATTGAATAGATAATCCATATAGTATGGAGTCAATTAACAATATCATTGATCACCAAAGAGAGGGGAGGTAGCATGTGGAGGATTTTGAATGGTAGAACCTATATAGACTCACTACATTCATTTTTATCTCCCAAGCCATATATTCTAACAAACATAGAAAATCTGACCAAGATTTTGAAAGACAATTCAAAAAATCACCCTTACAATATTCAAATGTTGGGAAGGAGGTTAACAATTTCACATGGTCCACACCAATAAAGAAGCTAACTTGGATTGCTACCAAGTTAAGGATTTTGAATGGCAAAGCCTATATCAACCCACTACATTACTTATTTCCCAAGTCAAATAATCTAATTACAAATCTAGAAAACTGGACCAAGATTTTAAAAGGAGGTCCAAAAATTCACCCCCAAAAAGGATTGAGACATTGAGAGAAGAGGTTCACAATTTCAATGCACACCTAAAGAGAAACTAACACAAATTGACACATTCCTTCGTATTACCCAATTCTATATTAACCTAGGGTTGTATCATCAGCAAACTGAAGGTGGGAGATTGGGGGCACAACACCTCCCCACCTTGAAGCCTCTAATAAGACCAACTTCATGTCCTTTTATTAATCATCTTGCTTAACGCCTCGACCACCTCCACAAATAAAAGTAGAAAGAGTGGACCCCCTTGCATATGACCTCTTGAAGCCCAAAAGAAACCTTTGGGATAACCATTTACCAAAACCGAGAACCTTACAGAACTAACACTCTTTCATCTAACTTCTCCATCTTTGACCACAACCCAATCTTCCCAACATATAGTACAGGAAGCCCCAATCTACTTGGTCATATGCCTTTTCAATGTCCAGCTTGCATACGACTCCCTTCTTCCCTTCTCTATGCCTTGCATCCAGCCACTCATACACAATAAGAGCACTATGATGGGGATATCACGCGTACATGCACGCCCCCCTACGCACGTACACAAGGAGGAGGAGAGCCCCACCATCGATTTGGATCGATGACGACGTCTAGGGAGGGCCTCCTAGTTAGAGGAATACATTTTGGTTCCTTGGAGTGGACCCGATTAGCATGTGAATCCCACCATGGGTTCTTATGATCGTGGCCCACTATTCTAAATAATTCAGTACTTTGGATTTTGCTTATCATTGTTATTAGGAATATCATGGACGGTTTAGATTGCTTTGATTAGTTGTTATTTTTTATTACTTCGTCTCCAAGTAATAGATTACGCACATGGCGCAAGTTTTGGAGTATAGGGTTTTATTATAAATAAGCACCCCTTGTAGTGTTTTTTTCTCAATGAAGATTAATAAAATTACTACGTTTTTCTGATCTTATAAATTCCTAAGTTGTGGAGATTCAATTGGGTGTGAAACCCTCCCTTCCTCGAAGAGCTAACTACCGTGGCGCGAAGCCACACCTATCCCGATTCGCCCCCACCTTCCATCCATATTTCTCCTCCTACAATCATCTACGCTTCAAATTCATCCTCTATTGCAACCGTTTTTCTCTCTACAATAGATTTCCAGAATCTGGCCCTACAAGAGGGCTGAAATTTCGACGGAGCACCACGCACAAACCGTGCATCGAATCGAGCTGAGATTTTGGAGTTTTGGAGTCCATCCCTGGCCGACCAGGGCCAAGGTGGCTTTTTTCTAAATAGTGGGCCCCACACACGTGCATCTGGGCCATTGCTGTTGTCCACACGTGCGGTAATTCTTTGGTTCGTCTCTCCTCTCTTTCACTCATCTTTCACCCGAAATCCCTAAATTACTCAAATCTCCAATTTTATATCCTTTCTTCAACCTTAGGGTTCCCCAAATTGAAATTTCTGAATCCTTTAGATTTTTATTTCAACATACAATCTAGGGACTTTTATGTCCAATTATATAATTCATATGTCTAACAAATTAATATAATTTTTCCTAATAAATCTTAAGAAAAAATTTGAAATTATATTCAAGTAAATAGTGTTGTCGATTTAGAGCTGATTTGGTGGACCATTTGATGCCCCAAATCAACGTTAAATTCATGCAATCTATTAGCACTTATCTCACTAATGGATTGGTGGATATTTATTGAACAGTGATGAATGAAAAATATCAAATGATCCTATTTCAGAAAAACAAGTGTTTGCAAATTAACGGTCATCATTTAAATAATTTAATTTTGGAATTGTAACAAGGCAACAATAGTGTCATAATTTAATTTATTTATTGAGTTAATGTATGCCTCATGGACAATTTTTACGGCCATGTACATAGGGCCCACCACGTTGTATGTATTGTATACCCATGTTGTCCATCCTTTTTGCCAACTCATTTTAAGGCATGGTCCAAAAAATGAGGCAAATCCAAATCTATGGTGGACCACACAGTAGGGATTGAATTCCCACAATTAAAACTTTTATTATTATTATTATTATATTTTTTTATTTTTAAGCTGCTACTTTTGTTTTCCTTGATCCAAGTCCATGCAACCTTCTCAGTAGTTTCGATGGTAAATAAACATTACAGTGGGCCATAATAAGTTTTTAACAGTGGGCATTCAATATTATTGTGCGGTCCACTTGAGATTTGGATCTACATCATTTTAGGGACCATGCCTTGAAATGATCAGGAAAAACTGATGAGTAGCATGGATACATAAAATAACATATAAATCAAGGTGGGCCGCATGCACTAAAACAATACAAGTGCACAGTGGGCATTCAATCCTATTGTGCGGTCCACTTGAGATCTGGATCTGCATCATTTTAGGGACCATACCGAGAAATGATCAGGAAAAACTGATGGGTGGCAAGGATATATAATACAACACATAAATCAAGGTGGGCCACATGCACTAAAACAATGCAAGTGCACAGTGGGCCTTCGATCCTACTATGCGGTCCACTTGAGATATGGATCTGCTTCATTTCAGGGACCATACCTTGAAATGATCAGGAAAAACTGATGGGTGGCATGGATATTTAATACAATACATAAATCAAGGTGGGCCACGTGCACTAAAACAATGCAAGTGCACAAAGCGGCGTGCGCCGCAAACCACTTAAAAAAAGGTGCGTGGCTGTTTTATAGCCACCCCACCCGTTCATTTTTTCAAGACCAAGAGAGAGGGAGAGAGAAATGAGAGGGAAAAAGAAAAAATGAGAGGGAAGGAAAGGGAAAATGAGAAAGAGGAAGAAAACGAGAAGGAAAGAAAGAGAAAACGAGAGAGAAGGAGAAGAAGAAGAAGGAGAAAACGAAGGGAGGGGGGGGGGGGGGGGGGGGGGAAGCCGAAGCCGCAGCCCGAGAAGATGGAGGAGGAGGAAATAAAGGAAAAAAAAGGAATGGTTTTTTTTTTTTTCCTATTTTCTTTAGGCCCATAACAGTTGTAACGGCCGTTACGGTCACAGAATCGGGGAGGTGCCCGTTTCGGCCCCATATCGCGTAACGGCCAGGGCCGTTACCATTACGTATCGGCCGATACGGCCATATCGTAACAGATACGGGACACCCTGAGCCCAATCCCATCAAAGTATGCACTTAAGGAGAGAGTAGAACTCAAGTGAGCACGAAGGGATGAGAAAGAGTACCTTTCACAATCCAAAAATATGCTTTACAAGATAAAAATGGGATAGTAGGCTAATGCATAAATTAACAAGTTCATAGCATAATTCTAGTCAAGTGAGAGTGAGATTCTATAAGCCCACAACTATATTGCGATACTGAAATTACAAAGAAGGTCATTGTCTAAAGAGAAGGCTTAGAAGAAATGAAACGAGCTGTGAAATGTTTGCAACCAGTCAAGCCAACACGAAATTGAAGATCCTGAGCATATGTGGCCTAAGACAAAATTAGAAAAAAATTTATCCCCTAGGCCTAGAAAATTCTAAAGAGAACCTAAGTCCTTCATGACAAAACAACTCGCAAGATCTAAAACTGAAGGGAAGAAGGGCAAACCCAAAAGAATCAGTGGCAATGGGGTCTTCAACATACTGAAGAAGAATGATAAGACCAAAAGAATCTAATCGTACAAGCACAGATGAATATGCAAGATCACATATGAAGTTAAGCTTAAGTAAAGCATTGGTGAATTGCTCAAACCAACTACGAGAAGCTTGCTTAAGTCCATAAATACCTGTTAGTGCACTCATTTTTGCACCCTAGTTTGTCAATCACATGAGTCGTTGTGTCATGTAGCCGGTTAAGCCTTTGGAAAGTAAAGACCAAAGATACAAGCGGAGTAGAAGCATCAAGGAGCATATACAGGTAAAAGAAATGCCTTAATGGCCCTAACCCTTAACCCAAAGCAACCATATAGCCTCTAGATGATCTTAACCCAATTAGGTATGTTAATTTGATAATCCCTTGGCCTTAGGAGAACAAGAAAAACATAATAAAGAAGAGGTGTGGAACTGTTGTGCAAAAGATATCCCAAAACAGCAGTTTTCGATAAGACTTCGATGACATAAAAGCCCTTCAATGACATCGAAGGCTTGATGTTCGATGACATCGAAAAATAGTCCAGATATGTCCAGCAAGAAAACATTGTATTGTCTAGATTTTCTCGATGACATCGAAAGATTAATCTTCGATGACATCGAACACGTTTGATGTCATCAAACAGGCCATTTTCTACCCTTTTTTTTTACTGTTGGAGCTCGAACTTTTTATAAAATGCAATCGGTTCTTGGGCATTTTGATGGGTTTTTGGAGCAATAGAAGGTAGGGTGATTCCATATGCAAATCTCTCATCCTAAGTCTCTATTCCATTTAGTTCTAAGCCATCTCCTTTGACATTACAACTCTAATGAGGATTCCAACATCAACATTGAGATGTGCTTGAACTTCTCCATTTTCTAGAGATTGGACTTAAGCATTCTTAGTAAATCATTGTCCAACTCTTCTAGGAGACCCATCTAGTTGAATTCCCTAGGATAAACAACTTCCCATTAGTTGTAGGAGATTCAACCCACTCATGTCACCTTGGTCATCTTGAAGATACATCAAATGCAAGGAGATTTATCGTGGAGCTGAAGCCTTGGCGAAGCAGCGGCAACATGATCGGGGGAGCATCGGGGAGCTGATTAAAGCACGAGAAAGCGGAGATCAAGCAACCCAAGAGGAACTACAAAATAGGACTCAATCCAACAAGTAAGTGTCATTGTTAGGAGTCCATAGGTTAGCATCCTTCCTTGTGTAGGTTTGAGGCTAAGAGTTTGCTATCCACAAACTCGATTAGGTTCTTGTGTTGTACCTTGGCTCTTCCGTAAGGCCTAAATTTGTGATCCTTGTGTATGACATAAACTTAGGTTTGGGATTAGGACATTGGCCTATGTGGCCTAAATTGTCGGGTTCGGGATTAGGACTCTTGTCCTTGTGTAAAACATAAACTTGGATCTTGTGTAGGACCCTTGTTCTTGTGTAGGGCATAAACTTTAGAGTCCTTGTGTATGGCTGTAAAGGCTAGAGGTTAACCTGATTTAAAACCTCTGATAGTGAAATCCAATACACTCATGGGTTGAGTGCGTCCGTCAGGAGTGAAGTAGGCATGTAGCCGAACAACTATATATGATCGTGTTTGGGATTACTATTGGCGCATTTATTCAATTATGCTTATATGTCTTGAATGTTTAAATATGATACATGATTAGATGAATGTTTACGATTGATAAGAATCACATCCCACACATTCCTATACACTATTGTATATAGGCTAGTTGCTAGTGCACTAGCATATGTGATTGGACCCTCTATTGGCTTGGAAGCCTTTAGAGTTAGATTGTCTTGCTTAGTTTAATTGTAAATTAATTTAAGTTAGGCAATTAAGATTTTAAATTGGTCCTAATCACCCCCCCCAGGACTTAGTCTACATTCTATAGCTCCGCCATATTTCGCACTTAGATGCATTGCAGCCCATTACTGCAATTTCAATACCTTGTGCAGATAACAAACATAATCTAAGCGAGAGGAATCACGAAAGCTTGAGGTTGTTCTCAGACCTCCTCATGAAGAAAGTCATTCTTGACATCAAGTTGTCAAATGGACCAAATCAAGAGACAGCAACACTTAGAAGGATACAAATGGTTCCGTGTTCTATTACATGGGTAAAAGTAACATCAAAATCAAAACCATGTTGTTGACTATAGACTTTGGCCACAAGAGGAGCTTCGTATTGTTCAAATGAACCATCAGCACAATACTTAATTTGATAGACCCAGGGTAATGCATTCATATAGGAAGTCAAGGTACAAGACTCCAAGTCTCATTAGCATGAATAGCCGACATCTCATCCATCATAGCTTGAGGCCAATGAGACCTAGAGGCAGCAATGTATGAAGAAAGTTCATACTCAGTTTGAAGAGAGAGAGAGAGAGAGAGAGAGAGAGAGAGAGAGAGAGGGACAGGATTAATAGGTGGAATAGAAGACTATTGTTACTTTAATCAAGAATCCCCATATTCCACGGATAGACAATACTGCAAATTTGGTACTTTCATCACATTCCTCTTCCTCCCTCAGAAATCGCATCCATGGATCCGTCAAAGAAATGGGCAATCCAAGAATTCAAATAATGGAATATTAAAAACACCCTAATCAAACTATTTATAAAAAGCATCAGAGGATACAAAACTGACACCCAAAATGGCAAAGAAACTAGTCAACATGCATCATTTCTTCTCAAACTAATTGATGCGTCAAGTTGCTTGGAAATGGGGTCTACTCATTTGTTCAGTTTCCTCATTTAAGATGGCAACTTAGCAAGAGCTAGGACTATCTTTTTTAGAGTTTGCTAGAGTATGAGAGGAGTCTTTGGACAAACAAAAACCCAAAGAAATAAAATTCCTGAGAAATCACATTCTCAGCACAGAATCCACATCAAAAAAAAAAAAACCCAAGAAAGCCCTTTAATGGTAGAATCAAATGAAAAACATGAAATGTGGGGGACTGAGAGATTGGTAATACATGCTTTAATATTTTGAAAAGGGGTCTGTTCACTCGTTGAATAAGTAAAAGATTAAATTGGATACGATTGGATGGTAGCAACGAAATCAATCGTTAGCACCTATTTCTTATTGAATTAACCGATCAATTTGCTACCGGACATTTATCTTCAATTCGGTAATATTTGCAAAAAAAAAAAAAAAGATTCAACATATTTCACTTTATTATTATAATTATGAAAATCAATCCTACTACTTCTGGCATGGATTGCCATTACAAGAAAATGGAGACAGAGAGATTCCATATAATAACAACACACCTAAATCCAAATCATTTTGTGTACCCAGGGGTTTAGCTATTAGTGATTATCTAGGTGAAAAGTGCTGAACCGCCTAAAATCAATCCAAAAAACCCAAATGCAAAAAAACCTCAAAAAACAGAAAATCACATCAAACTACCACAAGAAAAGAAGAGCCCAAATCATTTTTATTCCTGGAACCAACAAAACCCAACAAAGAAAAATGCCCCAAAATCTCATTCCTTTTGCTGAAACCATATCAGAAAAGAACCCAAGAAGCCTTCTTTACAGTAGAATCAAATGGAAATATGGAATGCGGGGGATTGAGATGTTGTCAATACAGGCATGAAACCGTCGAACTGCGACGCAGCGACCATCTTTCCGAGCTTGAACTTCTCCTTCTCGATTGGGCTCTTGCATGTCTTGCAAGAAGATCGTGACGACTTTGCTTACTCGGCCTTCCATAGCTTCGGAGGACTCGCCATTTCTCTGTCTCTGCAGAGAGCGGAGATGGAAGTGGAAAATCCCTCGCCGGTTACCGTCTCCTGCTTTTTATGCAACGCAGCGCATTTTAGTTTCAGAAAAGATTTGATACTCTGGCGGAGTATAATAGATGATACGCAGGTACTTAGAAATGACTGAGAAAATGCACACGAACTCTGGGTCCCATTTTAGACGTGTCATGAACCAAAAATTACGCTTACTTAATCAATTGACTATCAGATTATTGGACAACTTTTAACGGTTAAAGATGAAAAAATCCAATGGTCCTGTTTCCACAAACAACTGTCAAGGAATCGATGTTAGGATTTCTAAAACAACAATTCGAACTTAACTGTGAAATCTATCAGATAACTAAATCCAAGAAACATAAATCCCCAACACTCCGTATCGTATACTTCTCATATCACGACTATCCTTCAAAATCACTTCGAATTCACAAGAAATCTCACCCCCAGCTTAAAATCTACATTATCCTTAATATAAAAGATATGAGCATGCAATACATATGAGACAATGAAATTGAAAAAAAAGTAATGGGAAGATAGTACCTAAAGAGGATATTCAACGACTTCTTTCAAAGAAATCTCAGCATGAGAGCAGGTCAGCATAAGAGTGAAACCAATGAAAGCAACCTATCCTAAAACAACTTAAAAAGCAAACTAACCTAACGGCATAAAGTCGACTATCTTAAAACGACATAAAGCAAACTACCCCAATCCTATGAAAGCAGGGGAAAAATTACTCAGTCATGCCACAAGATTCCTCTTCCGGCCAATATTTGAATAAATTTCTCAGTAGGTTTCTCAACAGGATCATCCAAAAGCCCTTTTTATAATAAGCTTGGATGCCCTAGAGCATGAAATTCCAGAGAAATCATCATTGAAAAATTGTTGTTCAATTGCTTGAGGTATCTAAAGTATATATGATTCACCTGTGACAGAAAAAGTGTCCAAGTTAGTATTTCATGGTGAATAAGAGACTACAAGTAAATAAAATTCAAAAGAGTTTTTAGAAAGTGATGTAGTCTCAATACAGTCCGAAGTTTCAAACTCCGATTCAATTTTCAGCTCCTCCTCCTCCTTTAATGATAAACGTACAGGACCAGGGGAAGAAGAGACTTTGAAATAAGGGTTCTCTCGGTTAGTAACAACTACCGAGATATTCTCTTACAAGGCATCTACTATTTCTTTAATCATATGATCGTTTGAATCCGAAAAGTGTGTCAATCAATCATCCAAAGAGTTGAAAATTCAGCTGAGAGTGACATATTTTTCACATTGAAATCTGTAATGAGATACTCAAAGATTTCATTGTCTTTAAAAGGAGATAAAGGTATGCTCTCTTGCTCTTGCCCTGCACAGACAAATTGAGTATCAATAGGAGAAGCATTGATGTGAACACTCTGTTCATTGAAGCTACTCAGTAGAGGCATGAAATTGTCTAAAATGTATAGCTCAGATGGTGGCCACAACTGGGTAGTTTCAAATTCCAGAGTCATATCGTGCAACTCATCTCTCTCCCGAATTATATCATCATTCAATTCAGGGGAGTGATCCAAACATGTTTCACAAGAATTAGAAGAGATGATTATAAGGGGTTCATCCTTCATATTTAAATCAGGTATGTTAAATGAGTAGAGTAGATCCTTATGACCGATCACTTCGTGTACTTCTTGATTACTAACCTGAACCATACTTGAGATTGATACTAGGAGAATTTGGGCTGCACATTCATGATCGTCATCCCAATACTCATCATCTTTCAATTCAGTGCAGTGCACACTTGGGATGGGATCGCTTTCCTCACACTTTATTCCTAAAGTAGGTTGAGGTTCGAATAAACTAACTTTTACCTCATCATTGAAATTATATGTGTCATATAAGTGAAGTGTGTCATCATCATTATATTTGAAAAACACCTACGTCTCTTGATCATTCTTTTGAACCGTCATCGAGATCAACTCATCGGAAAATTGAACTGTATGGTCATTAATGGAATCCAACTCCCCATTCCAAATTCAAGAGTTCTCCACAATCGTCTCACGTAAACTCAACTGTTGAATATCTTTTTTAAGTTCTTGCAGTTTTTGGAGTATATTTTGCTGGCTGAGATCTAGAGTTTGGAAGAAATTTTGAATTGCATTCTCTTAGATTATTTCTGGTTGAATTTTAAAGGTAGAGGACCTAAGAGAATTATCACTTGATTTAAGCGCTTCCAACATTTTTCTCATTGCTGCAAGACAATCCATGTTATGCTGAAATGAATTCTCTTGGATCGTATCCAAAAGAATAATCATTATAACATGTTATTAGTTCATATTCTCAATTTTGATATTTTCACTGGTTATAGTCATACGGATCATATGTGGAAGAATATGATGGTTGATAATAATCCTCATTCTCATATTATGATCGCATAAGGACTTATTAACTGATGGAGTATAATATTTCAGTCAGTTCTCGATGATAGTTTGAGAAAAATCTTGAGATATAGGTTGAATTACATCATAATCATTGTACATCCCTCTCCAATATCTCTTATTCATCTCAGCATATTGACGTAACCACTCTTCCATGGTGAAACTCTAACTCTAAATCTAATCCTAAGAATTAAAAAAAATCTTACAGCAATAAGAGATCTAGAAAGAGAAAGAGAAAGAATTAGAAAGAAGTTACCAGATTGAAAGTTCCTATGTTAGAATCCTACAAAAGAAAGCAAAAAAAAATTAGTTTCTAAAAATAAAAATCCGAAAGTCAGAAAGTTCTAAACAAATTAAAAAGATGAGTTAGTTTCTAAAAAGAAGACCTATAATTAGAAAGTTTTTAAAATAGAAAATCTAAACTTAAAATAAAAAAATTTCTAAAAATAAACGAGTTCCTAAAAAAGAATGTTTCTAAACCCTAAAAATAATAAGTAATGTTAGTTTCTAAAATTAAAAGAAATCCTAAAATAAATTTAAAAAAAATCTAAAAATAGAAAATAAAACCCTTATCCTAAAAATAGAAAAATTAGAAAGGGATTACCACTTTAGAGAGTCTGTGTCAGGGTCCTATAAAACAGGAAAGTAAGGTTAGTTTCAAAAAAAAAAAAAAAAAAACAAACAGAAGAACCTAAATCTAAAAAAACTTAATCTTAACTTAATTCTAAAAGTAGCTAATCTAAGAAAAATGCAACCGTCAGTCCTCGGCAACGGCGCCAAAACTTGTTTACACGCCAATTATAGGGTTGTGATGTAGTAATAATCTCGGTAAGACCGAGGTCGAATCTACAGGGACTGAACCTTGTACGTAATCTGAAAATAACTCGAACTAGAATTAGACTAAGATGTAATCTAAATTAGGGATAGTTGAGGGAATAAATGTGATTTTATTTAACTAAAACTTAAGAAATTTAAAGGTAGGAAACTAGGGTGTCAAGGATCTACTTGTAGAGATCAGAGAGATCTACGCTTGATTCATGAACTCAACTGGACTTCGAGTCTCATCTTCATCCTGTTGAAAGATATATCACTAAAACTCAATCTGAACTTCTTTTGATCTAGTTTTCAAAGAGATGAAAGGTATGAGAATTAGAGTTGATTCCATAACAAAACCATACCCATAAGACAAAGTAAATAACAAAATTAAACTAATCCATAATCAATCTAAAAGATGTATAAATGTTAGGAAGGATTCCATCATCCAACTATGTCCAAGGGGCAATGGTGAACAACAGGGCTTCCTAACTTCACAATCAAAATAATGAAAAGGAAATACTCAAAATCACCACAGATCTATTGTAATTTTAGTCATAACAAACCATTAAAAACTAGAAACATTCCTTTTAATCAAACCAGAATCAAATCAATTCATAACATGAATCAAAGTCATAGAGTACTACCCATCATGCCACAAGCTTCACCTCTTAGCCCTAGTTAAGGGGTTTAGCAAATCATGACCATGATTAACTAATCTCTAAAAAAAACATAAATAAAAAACAAAAGAGAGAAAAAAAAAACTCTGTTACATCCAACTACTTGGATCCCCCTTCACATTGCTGATCTCTCTCTTTTATAACATGTATGGGACGGTGATTGCGTCGGTGGAAGGTGTCGGTTCATGTGGCAGGAAGTGGTGAAGGAAATCACATTGCAAGATTCTTTACGCAGCAACAGCGGAAGATCTTCTGCTACAGCGTGCGAAAGGCACTTATCTCTTGCATTTGGAATGGATTTTTGGGACGGTGAACATCCCGAACTTCATTCTAACACCTAGGCTAGACTCGTGGAGGCCTGTTGCAGCATGTGGATGGTCCAGATCGTCCATCCGATCATCCCATTGATCGTACAACTGCTGTAAAAATCGGACACCGTCCAGACGCGAAAACAAGGCTTGTGCACACTCCTTGGGTTGTGACACTGGTGGGGCCCATGATCATCATCGGTTAAGAAATCCACACCGTCCATTAGTCTCTTCTCCAAAAAACGTTCTGAGATGGTCGGTTTTGGTGCGCTGTTAACGCGGACCACTTGATATATCTTGCGGCATGGTTTTGCCATCCAACACATTTTGCACCCTCTTTCTGGCATTCTTCAAACCAAGAACCACCAAATCTTGGTTAGGACCCTCGTATGCATCGAATTAACGGCTCGGATTGAGCTGATGGGTCCATATGGTGGCCCACAAAGATCATGCGGTGATCCCCTGTTCCTCCGTTCACAGCAGAATTCGAATTGAAAACTAAGTCGGGTCAGCTCTCTCTGACCGACTTAGTTGTTTCGGTGCATGGCGGCTGTGCTCATGCACCGTATGCATGCACTTTCCAGTGGGGCCCACGGTGATGTATTGACGAAAATCCGTTCTATCCATCCATTTTCTAAATTAATTTAAAAGGTTGAAACTTGAATTGAAGCATATCCAAGTATCAGGTGGCTCCAAATTGATGATTTATAGGCTGATCTGACCGTTGAGTCACTTCCAAAAGGATTCGGGGGTTGAAATTCAATGTGTACGGTTAATTTGTGGTCCTCAGGCCATGTATGAAATTTTGAGCTGAACGGATGGTGAGAACCCTATGATCTTGCATTCTGGACAATTTTCGGGCCCGTTTAACGTGAGTGGCCTGATTTTCTCCGATTTCTAGCGTGTAATTTCTTCAATCTCGGTTCCCTAAGGTCCATCCCTTGCCTTGGTAACTTTGGAGCATTAAATCCATACTCTTAGCACCCTTTTCAATCCAGGCTCCTAAATTCACCTTACAACACAAATACAATTAAAATAGGGCATTAAACAATATCATGTTCATAAAATCAGGTAATAAATGAGGTCTAATATGCAATATTCGACCCTCAACATGGGTATACTAACAAGCTAACAAAAAAAAAGTTGACTCAACCCAAAGGGTTGGATTCAAGATCTTTCAAGTCCAGTTTTCATTTTTGAAGAATCAAACCTTATCTGATGCAAACCAAGGAGCTGGACGTGCTGATCATACAAGTAGGAATGAAGCTGAATTTACACAAGATCCTTTGTCACTTCCTAGTGGCCCAATTACAAGACTTAGAGCCAAACGTTTCAAGGAAGCACTAAATGGGCTAATCCAAGAGAATTGGGCTGATTCTAAAAAGGCCAAGATGGGTTCAAATAATAATCAAGGCTTAGTCCATGTCATTAAAGCAATTGAAGAGGTTAATTAGCATGCAAATTCGTAACCAGCATGGTCTGACCATTAAAGGGTGTTAATTTGTTGAGTTTCAAGGATATTAAATGGGAGAAGGACTTGGGAATGGCTGGGCATGTTTTAAATACATTGAATGTAGTCATTTAGCTATTTTTGGGTGCTTTTAGTAGTCCAAGAGCCATAAAAACGTGGGGACTTGTTATGTTAATATTTGTGTTGCTTTTAAAGCTGTATTTATGATTTTTGCCTATTATTGGAGGGTTGTTCCAAGTATATAGGTGGATATTACGAAATTTAAAGGCATTGGCTTTTTTTTTTTCCAGAAAAACTATTATCCTTGTGAGGTCTTTTGTTCCTCTTGGTTCTTAAAAGAACTCTTGAACTTATCAAGTTAATCTTGTGGCGTTCAAACAACCAAACTTATCACCTTGCATTCTTGAGAGATTCTTAGGTTTTCTTGGTGTGGCGTTTCAATTCTTTGTAGCCTTGGTTTTCATCTGGTTAGGTGATGGGTCAAGGCTCAACAAACTTGTCTTCACAATCTTGGGGTTCCAAACCATCATTGTTATCGGGTTTCATCACATTTGTTAGTGGAGTTCATATCATTTTGGTATCAGAGCAGTTCTAAGATAAGTTTGACTATCTTTTATTTTCGTTCTATTTCTTGTTCCTTGCTAAAAAAAAAAATCCAGAAAAAGAAAAAGAATAAAAAGAAGAGTATACGATTTCAGTAAAAATATTTCTTCCTTTCAATCTTGTTTCTCACCTTATTCAAGTTCTTGACCTTTTGATGAGTTTTGGTTATTTCTCATTTTTGAATTGCTGCTGGATTATTTTGAATTAGTTTCTTAAAGTTCAATTAAGAACTTAAGAAGACACAAAAGAGTGGAAAGAGGCAAGAGTGTGTGAGATCATAAGAGAGTAAAAGCCGTTTAGAGTGAAAACACAAGTGCAAGTGTATTAATTCTTAAGTGAAACACGTGAGGGAGTGCTTGTGAGGATTCTAACCTTGTTTTGCAGATTTTAAACATGTCCAATAATCAAGGAGAAGACACAACTGAAGAATTTCGACAACCATTAGTTCCAAACCTCCAAATGCAAACGATGATAGGGGAGATGAGGCGTATGTTGAGGGTTGAATTAGAACCTATTCATGAGAGGTTGGATAGGGTAGAAACGGGAACTCCTAGGGGCCAACAACATGACATTCCCAATAGGCAGCAAGGTGGGCGTGTTCCGTGGAGGGATGTTGAGGATGAGGCGGAGTCAGAGGAGTTTGATGAGCCATATTTGAACCGAGGCAGGTTTGAGCATGGGTATGGGAATAGAGAAGCTAGGATGGGTAGGCCTAGGAGGGATAATGATTTAGGAAACATAAAGATTAAAATTCCATCTTTTCAAGGTAAAAATGATCTTGAAGCTTATTTGGAGTGGGAAACTAAAATGGAGATGGTGTTTAATTGTCACAACTATTCGGAAATAAAGAAGGTTAAATTGGCTGCAATTGAATTTACTGATTATGCCATTGTTTGGTGGGATCAATTATTGATTAATAGGAGGAGAAATAGAGAACCACCCGTGGACACTTGGGAGGAGATGAAAATGCTTATGAGGAAGCGTTTTGTACCCAGTCACTATTATAGGGGATTGTATCAAAAGTTGCAGAGGTTAACTCAAGGTTCCAAGAGTGTGGATGAGTATTACAAGGAGATGGAGGTAGCTATGATCCGGGCTAATGTAGAAGAGGATTGGGAAGCCACCATGGCTAGGTTTTTGCACGGTTTTAATTGTGAGATTGCGGATATAGTTGAGATGCAGCACTACGTTGAGTTGACGGATATGGTGCATCAAGCCATAAAGGTGGAGGAACAATTCAAACGAAAGGGATTGGCTAGGAGGGGACAACCTATGATTACCACCAGCCCGTGGAAGACAACTCCAAAAAGGAATGAGCAGCTACAAAATAAACCAAAATTTGAACCCTCTAAGAATGCCAACTCAAAGACTGCTACTACTTTAGGTAACACCGAGGCTTCGAGTTCTAAAACACGTGATATTAAGTGTTTTAAATGTCAGGGGCAGGGACATATAGCCAGCCAGTGTGTAAACAAAAGGGTGATGGTGATAAACGCTCAAGGAGAGCTTGAGTCGGAGAATGAGGAAGAAGTAGATGATGATGACATGCCATCTTTGGAGGATGCCGATGATGAGCAAAATGCTGTGGTTGGAGACTTATTGGTAGCTAGGAGAGTTCTCAATGTGCAGGATAAGGAGGAAGAAAGTAACCAAAGGGAGAACTTGTTTCATACTCGGTGCTTTGTAAATAACAAAGTTTGCAATGTCATTATCGATGGAGGGAGTTGCACAAATGTAGCCAGCACTTATTTGGTGGAGAAATTAGCCTTAACTACCTTGAAACATCCTCAACCTTACCGACTCCAGTGGCTGAATGAATGTGGCGAAATCAAAGTGACAAGACAAGTGTTGGTCGCATTATCCATTGGCAAATATGAGGATAAGGTGCTTTGTGATGTGGTTCCTATGCACGCAAGCCATTTATTGTTGGGAAGACCATGACAGTATGATCTAAGGGTTACTCATGATGGATTCACAAATAGGTATTCTTTCATTCTTAAAGGGCAACCTATTACTCTTGTGCCATTAACTCCAAAACAGGTCAGGGAGGATCATTGTTTCTGATAGGGATGCAAAGTTTTTGAGTTACTTTTGGAAGACTTTGTGGGGAAAGTTGGGAACCAAGTTATTATTTTCTACTACTTGTCATCCACAAACGGATGGTCAAACTGAAGTAGTGAATAGAACTTTGTCTTCTTTGTTGCGTGCTATCATTAAAAAGAACTTGAAAACATGGGAAGATTGTTTGCCACATGTTGAATTTGCTTACAATAGAAGTATACATTCTACATCCAAGTTTTCACCATTTGAAATTGTTTATGGCTTTAACCCATTGTCACCTTTGGATTTAACTTCTTTACCTTTGAGTGAACGTGTGAAGTTAGATGGCAAAAAGAAAGCAGAATTTGTAAAGATGATTCATGAAAAGGCACGACTGAACATTGAAAGGAGGACTAAACAATATGTCTAACAAGCCAACAAGGGACGCAAGAAGGTGGTGTTTGAACCAGGAGATTGGGTTTGGTTGCACTTAAGGAAGGACCGTTTTTCAGAGAAAAGGCGTTCAAAACTCCTACCTAGGGGTGACGGACCATTTCAAGTAGTGGAACACATCAATGATAATGCCTAAAAGCTTGACTTACCAGGTGAGTATGGTGTTAGTGCAAGCTTTAATGTTGCTGATTTGTCTCCTTTTGATGTAGGTGATGATTTGAGGACAAATCCTTCTCAAGAGGGGGAGAATGATGCAAACCAAGGAGTTGGACGTGCGATCATACAAGTAGGAATGGAGCTGAATTTGCACAAGATCCTTTGTCACTTCCTAGTGGCCCAATTACAAGACTTAGAGCCAAACATGTCAAGGAAGAACTAAATGGGCTAATCCAAGAGAATTGGGCTAATTTTAAAAAGGCCAAAATGAGTTCAAATAATAATCAAGGCCTAGTCCATGTCATTAAAGCAATTGAAGAGGTTAATTAGCATGCAAATTCATAACCAGCATGGTCTGACCATTAAAGGGTGTTAATTTGTTGAGTTTCAAGGATATTAAATGGGATAAGGACTTGGGAATGGCTGGGCATGTTTTAAATACATTGAATGTAGTCATTTAGCTATTTTTAGGTGCTTTTAGAAGTCTAAGAGCCATAAAGACATGAAGACTTGTTATGTTAATATTTGTGTTGCTTTTAAAGCTGTATTTATGACTTTTGCCTACTATTGGAGGGTTGTTCCAAGTATATAGGTGGATATTATGAATTTTAAAGGCATTGCTTTTTTTTTTTTTTTCAGAAAAACTATTATCCTTGTGAGGTCTTTTGTTCCTCTTGGTTCTTAAAAGAACTCTTGAACGTATCAAGTTAATCTTGTGGCGTTCAAACAACCAAACTTATCACCTTGCATTCTTGAGAGATTCTTAGGTTTTCTTGGTGTGGCGTTTCAATCCTTTGTAGCCTTGGTTTTCATCTGATTATGTGACGGGTCAAGGCTCAACGAACTTGTCTTCACAATCTTCAGGTTCCAAACCATCATTGTTATTGGGTTTTATCACATTTGTTGGTGGAGTTTATATCATTATCCAATCGAGTTTGAGTACCGATGTGTTTGGAATTAGGTTTCAAGTCAAATGAGTATTTACATGGCCGGGCTGCTCACAGGATGAATTGTGTTATACACACATTTGCCAGCATTGGTGCATAAACCGGCTCTCTTGAGTATCTGTGGTTTAGGAAACATCATTATTTTCTTAGAATTATATATATAAAAGAAATGCTCTGATGCACACAGAGCATTGTAAGTTATAGTGCTCCTAGTTGCATTGAAAACTTAAAAAGTCCAACTCGTTGAAATACACTGTCCATTAGGTCGACATTCCATGGACTACTATGAAAACATTATAGTAATATACAAATATGAACTGTTTGATCAAAGGCTGTAAATATGGACACTCAAGATCAATTAAAAAAAAAGAAAAAGTTTAAGCAACTATTTGATCCATCTATTTACTAGGGACCATCAACAGTTTGATCCATTTGTTTGGTAGGTGGGGCCATCATGGATTGCTTGTGATTCTAACGGACTACCTTTCTATCCAAACCTAACCATTCCAGCCATGGCTTGGGAAAAGGATGGCTATGGAAAATAAGGCCCAAAAAACAGAAAGATGGATCATCTTACATGGTACTACCCCCGCTCCCAAAAAAACAGACGCAATCTCTCCTCCCGAAATCAGAAAACCCCCAACTCCAGACCCCTCTCTCCCCCCAAAATCACACCCCCCCCCCCCCCCCCCCCCCCCCCCCCCCCATATGCAGACTCTCTCCCCCTCTCTCTCAATAGGAAAAAGAGAAGGCATTTTCTGCAGATCGTCCAAAATCCTCGCATTCCAGAGCCGCTCATCCAAGATCCTAAGGTATTTTTTGCAGATCGGTGAGAGAATGTAAGTATTTGTAGCATATTCTCCAATTTCTGGCATTTTTTGTCCATACGCCTGCGATTAGATCGATTTTCGGGCGAATTTTTTATTTCTTTCCTGCGATTTTGGCTTTTATGGCGGATCAGTCGGTGGATGTGTGGGTATTTTAGCAAGTCGGTTTATTTCTCAGTCCAACTTAGTCAATTTCAGTAGCTTACAAAACCTTCCATTTGGATAGACTGTCAAGCAATCATCGCTTCGTAAAAAATCAATTGGATTTTGGATTTTGAGATATTGTTGATTTGCCGCCTAAACCATCAGGTGGGATCCAAACAGGCTGCAAAAAGGGTTTCAGATCAAAACGAAGGTTTGATCTTGGAACCCTGGTTTTGACAGTGCATCCAAACAGGCCCTTAAAGCTACCATTTGCATTATAAGTCGGTCAGTAGAGGTTTCCTAAACTATGAATAAGAGAAACGTATTCAACTTCCTTCACACCATACATATGACAAACGTCTAGGGTGATTCAAGCTATTTTTCTAGCCAGGTGGTCCACAATCAGCAGTCTGATTGTCAGATGTTTGCCATGTGTTCCATGAGGTGGCTGCATAGTATTTATGCGACTCAAGCTTGCATATTAGCTTCCTCCATAGATGAACACCATTTGAAGGTCATCCGCCACTGATATGTAGTGATTGCCTTTTCTTTTGAATAGAGTAATGCTACTGCAATGGTAAGTAATTATTCATTGGTTGGGACATCAAAAGATGGCAATTTCCTTTCCAACATCTAGATTTGACGAACACCTCATATTTCATGCCTCTTTCTTCGTTTTGTTTCCATCATTGTTGAATGCTCCATATCTAGTATAATGATTTGATGATCCTTTACCATGGCCAGAAAGAATCTTTGACAATTTATTGGGGATGTTGATGCTGCAGCATTACCATAACCGCATGCACAAACAAGACATGTAACTTATGCATGTTGGCCCAACTGCATGGTGCCGATGATGATGCTCCTTGTCAAGCTTTAAAATCCATGAGTTGTGTTTTCTTACAACTCATCTTCAGATATCAAATCCCAAATCTTTAGTTCAAGGGATCTTCCACAAAAAAGGCAGACAAGCTTGGAGTGAGAAATGTCGTTGTTTTGAAGTTTTTTGATAAGTTCATGTTTCTTTCATCTCTCTAGTTTGCATCTTCATAGTTCGTAGTTTATATTGAATAGATGTATGCTTAGTTCCTTGTTTGTCAATTATTTCTTTCAATTTTTAGTTTTGATTGACTTTCTTCCTTTATTTCTTTCTTTCTTGTCCATTTTTTACTTTTAGTTTGAATTTTTCCTTTATATTTCTAAACATTTAGTTAATTTTTTTGACGCTTAAACCCCAATCAGCCTTGTGTCTTTTGAGTTACACCTTGCATTACAGCACCAAACTGCTTTGCCACTGCCTTTACACTAATAAAACTTTGGTCATGTATTGCTGTTGTCATGTTGTTTCATATGCTCTACAAGAGATCTTTAAAATGATTATCTTTTTTTATCCAGTAATGTGGAATCCATGTTTGCATCCTGTTGCACGCCTGCCTTAGCCTAGCATACCCATCTTGATAAGGTGCCAGTTACAGGATATAAATTTTCAGTTAGAATGAAATGTAGATTTTCCCTGTTAAACCTAGTTTGTTCAAAAGGAATTAGCAAGAGAATTTTACAATGATTTCCAATTAGCCCATTGTTTTCTCGGCATAAGGTTTGTAGGAACATGAACTAATAGTGGATTGTGAAAATTCTGGGCCCATAAATTTTGTCACTTTGTAATGGCATACTTTGCTTCACTATAATATGAAATTTAGAGGTTTTGAATCTCTCGACTTGCTCAAGTAGATCAGCTTCCCTCTCTATTTTCACCTTCTTTTAGTGCTTATGATTTCGCATATACTTACCTTGAACCAATCTTATGAGTTATCAGGCATTTTCCTTGGCTTTGATTCTTGTCATGCTAGTATCAACTAAAAAATAGTGTCAATGATCAGCAGCCTAACAACTTGTCACAGGCTTTCTCTATGCTTTTGTTGTTGGCTTGCAAATAGCCATGTGCTCTTCTTGTATCTCATTCTTTGCACAAGTTTCTGAATGCAGGTCACATGGGGAGCCTTTGCCAATTGTTTCATTGAGTTTCCATGATTCTTGTCAAGGTAAATTTTGTTCTTTCAATGTGGATACCCACTTGTCAAGGTAATTGCAATTCAGTTAGACAGTGCATCTGATTGCACTAGCGTAGTCCAGTATTTGGAGGCATTTTCACAAAATTGTTTATACCACACTTTGCCCATAAACAATGATACTTTGTGGATGCATTAGTTTCCATTTGTTACCACATAATCAATACAAGAACTTTGATATGGTAGAAGAGCTCCGTCTCCTTTGTTTGTTGATGGTTGCTGGCATTTCTCAATGACTAATTTTTGCAATAGGCATGGATTTTACGTTAATTTTGTTTCTACGGATCTCTCTCGATTGTTCCTACAAATAGCTTTAGATTAAGATTTAAATTAATAACAGTTTTTGTTTTATTTATTGTATTTGATTTTTTGAAGTTTATTGATTTGATTTTTCCTCTTAGCTCGTCCTCAATTTTTTTGGAGACAAATCCAAATCTTATTTCAGGTAATTCATTGGAAATTTGATTTGCTAGCTGGTTTTGAAGCTTAGGATTCAACTACAAGCAGTTTAATCCAAACCGCCCAAAGTTTATTTCTTGATCAAACTTTGCTTTATATATTTGTTTGAATGTAATCATTACTTCACTAAGAAAGTGAGAATTAGCTTATAGTCTGAAAGATTTCCCCCATATGATTTGTGAGATTTTGGATGTATTTTTTGTTAGTATAGATTTAATTATTGTATCAACGCTCTTCCTAAGATTGCTTTTAGATAAGAGTTGTCATGATCCTTCATGTTTAAGTGGCAACTTGGGATTGGGTATCATATATATAATCAATTTTTTTTATTTTTTATTTTTAATGAAAATACATATTTGTGTTTGGGATTTGGATGGTAGATCTTATTTTGATTTCTTCATTTTCTTTTGTTTCAACTTTTTCAAATAGGTTAGATTGGTTTGGGGCTTTGGAGAACATGTTTTTAAATTGTGTATTAAGCTAGTTTTCAATGTTTGCACTAATTAGCCGATCCACTTCCATTATTTATTTTTAAATTTAATGAGAAACACTGATGGCTAAAACCATTGATGAATGGTTTTCTAACTGTTGCAAACGTCGATGGTTTTAGCCGTCGGAAACACAGTTTAGACTTTCAAGGGTTTTGACCATCAGAAACACCGACGGCTTTAAACCGTCGGCGAGTAATGCAGACGCCCCCTTACCCAAGGATCTGTCCGATGGCATTGCAGACAGTTTTTAACCATCGACGTTTCCTTGTTTTTTTGTAGTGGTTTATACTAGAACTCGATTTCTCACTCATTGGGAAAAAAATTAATCCAAAGACTGGTAGAAATATGCAGCCACCTTGAAATGAGGTGTGGGGATATTTATAAATGACTAATGGTGTTGTTACAAATAACATGAAGTTATCAAGCAAAAATGTCATGTGGCATAATTTGATTGGCCGTTGGAAATGTGACACTTATTGATTATTTAAGGAAATGGTGAAACTTGTAATTTCTCCTAGAATTAAAAGCATAAAATGATTTAAGCATCTTGGTGCTCAGAGTTGTCTGAATCTCGATACACAGTTTTAAGGATCTGTGTGCAATATTCTATAAGATTAGTTGACTTTTGCTAGAGTAGTTGAAATTCTATACATGTGGCTCATTCTGTAGTGGTCCTAGGTGGCCTTTAATGGCTTTAATTGTTTGAAGTGTGCCTACGAAAATACAATTTCCGCTGACAATCAGTGATTATTATTATAGCCAATTCTCACTATTCCGAAGCTATACAGAGGACTTGGGCCATTTTGGATTGGGTAATTGAGTTGTCTGGTGGACTTTTAAGGGTAAATAAATGTCCAAACAGGGTTTTATGGCTATCGGTTTCATAAGGGCTACATGTTCAAGTTGTCATCACTTCATGGTTTGATTTCATGTGCTCGCTTCGTCAAGGTGGGTGTTTATAAATACCTCATAAGTCAACTCACCCGCTTAACCTACCCAGTCCAACAACCCAATCAACTCACCTTGTCAAGCCCAACCTTAAACCAAGCTTGAATTAAAGTCTGAAACCAAGCCCAAGTGAAACAATAGGCGGGGCAACAACTTGGCAAACTAGGAGGAAGAGCCTCCACACACTTATGAGAGGCCCTCTGCCAAAACAAGAGGTCCCACAAGTGGGTGATGGCTTCCTGGGAGCCATTAGCCATGTAGCACCCCTCATCTCTTGGTTGCAGCTCTCGATACACGTGGACTCTCCCTTTGGAACCCCCAAGGGCCTGTTTGGCCGGGCGGATTGGAAGGGATTGGATGGTATTGGAAGGGATTGGAAGTTAAATCCCGAGATTGGCCGGGCGTGCCAAACAGACTGGGTGATTTGATCCTGGGATATAACAATCCCATGGATCTTATGACAATCCACTAACAACACCATCATGACCTTTTAATCCCATCCAATCCACCCTAATTTGTTCAAATTTACCTGAGACGTGTTTGGTTTGAGGGATTGGAAGGGATGGAAAGGTTTAATCCCAAGATTGGCCGGCGTGCCAAACAGACTCGATATAGCAATCCCATGGATCTTAAGACAATCCACTAACAACACCATCATTACCTTGAAATCCATGCCATCCACCCTAATACCATTCAATCGCTTCCAATCCACCCGGCCAAACACACCCCAAGTGTGCTAAAATATGTATTAACACTAGTACTCTTTTCTCCAACCCACATTTACACTTTAACCACTCCATCTAACCATTGAAATAATGCCATATGGCAATCTTAAATCCTAGTCCTTTAACCACTTTCTACCCATAAACTTGTCTAAATTACTAGAAAATCAAGCTTGGGAGCTATAAATACCCTCCTTCCCTTCTCATTTCAATTATCCAAGAATCCTAGAATCATCAAGTAGAGTTGCAAAGCCTCATCATCCCTTTGGCCCTCAGTCATTTAGTCATCCCATCACTCCACCAAGGAGAGTGAGAGTGAGAGTCCAATCCTAGTCTAGCCTAGCCTAACTAGAATTTAAGCCTCATGAGCCTCTTAAGTCTAAGCCTATGCCACTCGATCTACCCCTTGTGACACTACCTTCCATCTAACTGTCCAACTCTTAATCAACTTCGCCCAATCGGGTTAGGAGTGGGCCGATACCTATCGATGCTCAGCCCTCATTATTCAACTTTAGCCTAGGCTTGGGCTAGGCCTATGACGGGCTAAAACAGTCCAGTTCGAGCTTGGCTCCATACTCTTATACAAGGCCCAACTCAAGCCTGAGCTCGAACCCGAGTCTAAAGGAAGTTTTGAAAAATAAAAAATAAAAAATTTGTGTTGGACCGACACTTACCTCCACATTTCTGTTAATTTGGTGGGCCCCGTGGTGGAGAAAGATACAAACCTCCTACAATGGGCAAAGCTGTCCTGCTGCAATGTTTAAAGGTCCGGTCAGTATAATGGCAGCAAAGGCTTTGTGAGTCGCAGCCGAGAGAGAGGAAGATGAGAATAATAGGTTGGAAGGTTGAAAGATACAGAGACACACGAGAGAGGAAGCAAGTTGAAGGTGTGAGAGAGACCGGTGAAAGTTGGGGATGCCAGCTTGGGTGGGACCCACTATGGTGTTTATGTGAAATCCACCCCTCACTAAGTGTGTCACCACATGTTAGGCTAAGGGCACAAAAATCAGCCATGTCTGTATCTCAGGTGGAACATACGTCTGTAAAAGTATACATGGCAATACTCACCTTCAAAACCATTTCCCTTAATGTGGCCCACCTGAATAATGGATGGTCCTGAAATTGGGCACTAGAGCTAAGTTTTAAAGTGACATCTAATGTTTGGAGTGGATTTTATATAATTTTCACGGTGGGCCCTGTAAATATTAAGGGTGAATGTATTTCTCCCTATTATTTCCCTTCGTGTGGCCCACTTGATTCAAAGGTTGGCATAATTTGTTGGCCATGGTTATAATATATAATTACACGTCTAATGATGAGAGAGGGTGGACCTACTTCTTCAACTCTTGAAAGTTTGTTTGTTTTTTTTTTTTTTTTTTAAGAAAAAAAAAACAAAGAAGAAGGAAAACCCTTGGTTTTTTTATGAGGCTTTTCATAATATGTATAAGAGATCTACTTGGATTATTAGATGCCTAATTCCACGTTAGGCCAAGGGCTAAAACCTCAAGCTGACCCGTGATTGAGGTGGGCCATGATAAAAGAAACATTTAGAAGAGACATCCACCCTTAATTCTTACAGGGACCACTGTGAAGTATATATATAATCTAGTCAACTCATTAGACGCTACACTAATATTTGGGCATAAAGCCCAAAAATCAGGCTCATTCATTACTCAGGTGGGCCACACCAAGGAAAACAGTTCAGAAGATAAGTATTATAACATACACTATTTCCAATTATCTAACTTGAATTGATGATGGGCTGATTTTTGGTCGGTCTGATTAATAAAGTGTGACACACCTAGCGGTCCAATTGGATTTTACATCAACACCTAGGTGGCGCCCCATCCCATCCGTGACCGCTTTAAAAGAATTCTACGAAAAAATCTATCCAAAATATCTCCTCGATGGGAGCAGATTTTGGTGCGCTGCCCGGGCGAACTCAAGATGGTGCGGCTTTTACCGTGGGCCCACTGTGAAGTATGTAATTTATATCCACTCCGTCCATACAATTTTTTAAATTATTTTATAATATGGTCCAAAAAGCAAGGGAGCTCTAATTCTCAGATGGACCATACTATAGGAAAGAGTGGTGATTGAGTGTCCTATCATTAAAAATGTCTCATGGCCCACTTTAATGTTTCTGTAATGTTTTTTTTCTATCCAATCTGTTTCTAAGTTCACATAAACTTAGATGAAGGGAAAATCCAAATATCAACCTGATCTAAAACTTTCATAGCCTATTAATGATCGATCACCACTATTTCTTATGGTATGGTCCGCTTGAGGAATGGATCTGCTTCATGTTTTTATAATGGGCCTAAAATCATATGATAAAATGGATAGACGGTGTAGATATAGAATGCATTGGTCAAGGTAAGCCCCACTGCAGGGGCTGTGCCGTCTTGGGTGAGGCCAAGGCCGCACCTAATCTAGTCCGCTATTCATGCGCCCACACACGCACAGTATCTCTCTCCATCCCGAGGTATACCTTTATCTTTTAGGGAGCTACCTTAATATGCATATGCAATCCATTCCGATCATGAAAATGTGTAATCCTTCATTATAACCTTATCTAAACAATTAGGATGAACCGTGATTCAGGTGGGCCACACCAATACAAAAAATTAGAAGATAAATGTTCGTCTTTAATATTTATACGGCCCACCATACTAATTATATAAAATCAACTCCAATAATTAGATAGAACATAAAAATGCAGTCTTAAATATAAAAAATTAGGGCCATTCATTATTTATTTGGGTCAGAAAAAGGGAAATATTTTGGAGGGTGAACGTCACCTTTTACACTATTTTCATTCATGTGGTTTTTCTGATACAGGAACGTTGCTGATATTTGTGTCCTCAGCCTGTCGTGGGGTGACACACCTGATGGTCGGGGTTGATTACTCGTAAACACTATGTCGGTGCCTACCCTAGCCGACAACTCCTTTTACTAAAGTAAAATCCATTCTTCGTGAAGGCAAACCTTTCCTTCCAAAGGTAACTTTTCCCTCCAAGTATAATGAAAATTAATATGTCTTATTGAAAAAATTAGCACGGTAAACTCTTTTATTGTATGTATATTTTTTCACCCTCAAAAATTTATATCATTAAAGTAGATTTTTAGGGTATGGAAAGATAATTTTGGACAAAAATATCTTTAGATTTTAGAGTAAAACAGTTGAAAAAAATAGAGATATTTTTGT
This sequence comes from Magnolia kwangsiensis, assembly GCA_037074715.1. Classification (NCBI taxonomy): domain Eukaryota; kingdom Viridiplantae; phylum Streptophyta; class Magnoliopsida; order Magnoliales; family Magnoliaceae; genus Magnolia; species Magnolia kwangsiensis. Next base: position 84,374,633 of record CM073588.1, read on the forward strand.
GTTTATGGATTTGTCTGTGCAGATAGAAGTCTAATTTAATAAAATAAGTTTTATTCAGGTCAAATAAAAAAAGATGAGTGATACGTTGGGTCTATAGTAAAAAATTACCCTTTTTTATTTTCTTTTTAATTTAAATGTTTTTGAAAATTTTATAGGCGAACAGACTTTTGGATACCGTAGTTTAAGCCCACTGGATTAATAAACCAGCTTGAAAGTTGCGATAGACCTTCTCTCTCGAACTGGTCTAACAAGCCTGAGCTTAGCCAGCAGCCCTGATACTTCAATCAAAGCCCGGGATTGCATACTGAGTTACTCAGTATGCTTTTATCATACTGAGTCAAACTCAGTTGGGTTTACTACGAATGTATGTTGGTTATCCATACCATCCATCCGTTATTACATATCATTTTAGTGGTTGAGTACAAAATATAAGTATGCCCAAAGCCCAAGTGGAACACACCAAAGGAAACATTGTGAATAAGGACTTCCACCGTTGAAACCTTGCTAAGGCTCAAAGTGATGTTTATTTGTCATCCAACATGTTCATAAGATCACAAAGACATGGATGAAGAGAAAACACAAATATTAGCTTGATCCAAAACTTCTGTGGGCCTTTATAAATTTTCAACGGTAGAACTTCAATTCACACTTTTCCCGTGGTGAGGTCCAATTGAGATTTGGATATATTTCATTTTTAGGCTCTAGCCATCAAATTATCTATTAAAATGGATGGACAGAGTAGATGAAATATGTAAATCATGGTGGACCCTACAGATCAAAACGCAATCCGCTTCCTAATGAGCTATAAACGAGCACGACACGTACACGTACTGTATAACTGTCATGAGCTGGAGACAGCAAGTACTTAAATTAAATTAGAAACAGATTTTGTAGGAAGTTATTTCATCGCCTGTCTTGAATTTTTTTTAGTTTATCCACACCGTTCATTAATTTTTTTAGATCATTTTAGTGATAGATGCCAAATTTTAAGTATATCTACTAATCAAGTAGATCACACCATAAGAAATAGTGAGAATAATGATTTCCAGACTGTTGGAAAAACAGACGATCCTAACCTTGCCCAATCCGATCTGACTTGGTCAGACTTGGTTTTCTTGATCGAGTTCGACTTGGATCGGCTCAGGCCACGAGGGAATCAGGTCGGTTTGAGGTAGATGACCCGAACTCGGTTCCGGATTGGAACGAGTTTGGGTTAGGCGCTGCATATTTCGATCCTAGGCGAGTTGGACCCAATCCGGTCCGACTGGATCGATGCATGATCTTTGTGGGCCACCATATGGACCCATCAGCTCAATCTGAGCCGTCCATTCGATGCATACGAGTGTCCTGACCAAGATCTGGTGGTTCTTGGTCTGAAGAATGCCAGAAAGAGGGTGCAAAATGTGCTGGATGGTAGAACCATGCTGCAAGATAAATCAAGTGGGCCACTTTAATTAACAGCGCTCCAAAACTGACCATCTCAAAATGGTTTTTGGAGAAGAAACTAATGGACGGTGTGGATTTCTCAATCGATGATGATCATAGGCCCCACCAACGTCACAGCGTAAGGAGTCTGCGCAGGCCCTGTTTTCGCGTCCGGACACTGTTTGATTTTTGCAGCAGTTGTGTGATCAATGAGATGATCAGATGGACTATCTAGACTGTCCACACGCTGTAACAGGTCACCACGAGTCTAGCCTAGGTGTTAGAATGAAGTTCGGGACATTCACCGTCCCGAAAATCCATTCCAAATGCAAGAGAGGAGTGCCTTTCGCACGCTGTAGCGGAAGATCTTCCGCTGTTGCTGCGTAAAGAATCTTGCAACGTGATTTCCTTCACTGCCTCCTGCTACGTGAACCGACACCGTCCACCGACGCAATCACCATCCCATACATGCTATAAAAGAGAGAGATCATCAACGTGAAGGGAGATCCAAGGAGCTGAACGTGGAGCAGTTTTTTCTAATAGAGTTTTTTTTTTCTCTCCTTTGTTTTTTATTTATGTTTTTCTTAGAGATTAGTTAATCATGGTCATGATTTGCTAAACCTCTTAGCTAGGGCGAGGTGAAGCTTGTGGCGTGATGGGTAGTACTTTATGACTTTGATTCATGTTATGAACTGATTTGATTCTGGTTTGATTATAAGGAATGCTTCTAGTTTTTAATGGTTTGTTGTGATTGAAATTACAATAGATTTGCGATGGCTTTGAGTATTTTTTTTCATTATTTTGATTGTGAAGTTAAAAAGTCCTGTTGTTCACAATTGCCCTTTGGACATGGTTGGATGATGAAATCCTTCCTAACATTCATACATCTTTCAGATTGATTATGGATTAGTTTAATTCTGTTGTTTACTTTGTCTCATGGGCATGGTTTTGTGATGGAATCAATTGTAATTCTCATACCTTTCATCTCTTTGAAAACTAGATCAAAAGAAGTTCAGATTGAGTTTTAGTGATATCTCTTCCAACTGGATGAAGATGAGACTCAAAGTCCAGTTGAGTTCATGAATCAAGCGTACATCTCTCTGATCTCTGCAAGTAGATCCTTGACACCTTAGTTTTCTACCTTTAAATTTCTCAAGTTTTAGTTAAATAAAATCACAATTATTCCCTCAACTATCCCCGATTTAGATTAATACATTTTAGTTTAGTTCTAGTTTGAGTTATTTTCAGATTACGTACAAGGTTCAGTCCCTGTGGATTCAACCTCAGTCTTATCGAGATTAAAACTACATCACGACCCTATACTTGGGGTGTGAACAATCCACGGTCAGCTCACACTTCACTGTTAACTACCCCTACTAGGAAATACATACCAAGACTTCAGTGTTGAAAGGAGGTATTTTTCACTTAGTCAACTTGGCCCCACTTGGTTTATTTAGTTCATTGGCGATGCTAGGTTTGGGTGACATTGTTAGAATTTTCTTTAATGTGAGCCACACGTGTCAAGAATGACTTTTTTGAATTGTTTGAATTGACATAATGAGCTGCAAGTGGGGATCATAAGGTTGTAGTTGTAAATATATTGTATAGCTCTAGAAGTACCTTTATCCTTTGCATGTGAAGATACTAAAATCACATGAACTCTCCCTTACTAGATAAATGTGGAGACATGAAGAAAATGGGAGGTCGGTGGTGGGTAGACCTTCCCACAAACAATTCTATTTATCATCGAAAGACTTCTAAACAAGGAGAACGAAGATTGTTGCAACAAAGTGATGTTCTTTAGAGTGCCTCATCTTTTAGAAAAAAAGAAAAAGAAAAAGAAATCTTCTATTAAAGGTGAGAAGGCTTATCCAATTTATGTGACTTTTGAGACATCCATGCAATATGAGGCCCTCTTAATGATAACTTCAGACCTCATAATATTAGGGTTGGATGTAAAGAAAGGCTTAGGCTACTCATTATGCCCTTATAGACTTGATTAGACTATGTAAACGGTACTTTGGAATGAGTCGCAGTATACCCGTCTTGAGTCATGTTGTATGTAAAGAGGCCTTTGACACTGACACTTGCACAAGTAAGAAGTGAGACAAAGGACTTGAACAAAAATGGTGAAAGTATCTGACTTCTATTAAGTATATTTGATACATTATAATGAGGCCTATACATGCATATATAAATACTTACGCGCCTTTTTACACGCCTCTCTTTTTGTTTAATGACTTTCTATCTACCTCAGCTACCTATAGATAGTTCTATATGAATCTAACTTTAAAAACTTTCTAATGCACTCTCTTGAAACTTCTAACTTTATCTTTTTTTATAGCATTTTCACAATAGTTAATTCACTTATAATAAAAGCCTTGCACACTTATACAAAAACAAAATTAGGTTTATTTCTCAACAAGTCATATTGCTGTAGTGTGAATTCTTTTTTCATTGTTTCTCTTGTAATTAAAAAAACTATAATGTATATCTTCTCTTGCAGATAAATAAACCTATTCTTCCACTTTTGATAATACATCAGTACAAAACTGGTATCATAGAAAAGGATTGCGATTCCTAATTAAAATTAAGATAAATTCTTTGACTTGAAAATCTTCAGTTAAAGGATAAACCATCACACAAGAAAACATTTTTATTCTTTCAACTTACTTCTTTTATTACATTTGGATTTTGATCAACAATCCTAGAAGTCTATATTCTAGATAAATGTCAATTCCACACACTGAAACTATATACATATCATATCAAGAAAAATACTATCTTTGCTTCATGATGACTTTTATATACATGGTAATGAAGTTCTTTCCACCATATGCCCACAACCTCGATGATTTTCATCCACCCAATCATACTTTGTGATCCATCAGTTGACGTAATGTAAGTGCATGGAATGGCTCTAGAGAGAAATAAGGCACACCAGCAGATAGCTCCTGAGCCACATCTTGCATGGTTGGTCGAGAGTCTGGATTTGACCGAATGCATGTTAGTGCAATGGACACTGCAAATGAAACTTCCTGTGCAACCTCAGCTATTGGATCGGTGAGACGTTGGTCCAACATATCCCTCAACAGTGTATCTTGGTTACTTGATGATGACAAAGAGGAAATACTCTCCTGGATGCCTTCCCATTATCACTTCAAGCACCACAACACCAAAGCTATATACGTCACATTTTTCAGTCACCGTCATTGTATATGCAAGCTCTGCACGAAAGAAGATAGTTGAATAAGGTTTATTTTTCTCTTTGTTAATTAATTATCAATACCTAAACTCTTAATTATATATCAAAACTCACTTGAGTTTCTTAAGTTTCATATCTTCCATGTTTTTTGTGCTAACTGACTTTGCATATGCCAATTGAGATGTGTATGGTACATCTGGGACATGCATAAGATGGGCCAAACTTTCGATTGATCTTACTAAAAAGTTGGATGGTCCACTCATCAGCCACATTAATAAGAGGACCAGCTTAATCATTTTGTCTGGTCATCTGCATGGCTGACCCTATCTTTATGTACGCCTCAAATGTCCCAAACACATGAGAAGTTGGCATGTGTGAACCAGAGTGTATTGATGCACATATAGGCATAGGCATCATTTCCTAATATTAGAATAGATTAGCTAAATTACTTGTATTGGTGTTCTGGACCAACAAACCAAATTTTGTTAGGAGTTCGATTTTGGATACACCGAGATATTAAAGATAAAATAAAAAATAAAATAAAATTGATCGGCTGAATCACGTATAAAATACACTGTCCTTAAAGCGTGATTCGCCCCCTTATAAACTGCTGATGGGTTAGATGCGAATTACTTCCAGGATAAGACAAGCCTTATCTGGATCTAGCGTGCAGCAATCACGATAGGTCCACTGTGGAATAATTTTAACGCAATAGATCTCTTCTGACAGACTTGGACGGTAGAGATGATAACAATATTCTAAAATGGAGATATTTCGTGTATTTGATCTGATAGGAGAGAGGGGTGTGTTCAGTTGATGATTTCGGACTGGAATGATCCAGTTTATATAGGCATCAGGTAGTGGACCGTTGCTAAGGTGCAATCAAAGGTCCAGAACGTTTGAAAACATTTCTGTCCGTTGTCCATTAATCACAGACGTTTCTGGTCGTCAGATCAATGGATCTGACCGTTGGATCATCATGAGCCGTCCGTTTTCGGACCGTTTGGCTTTCAAGGCATAGAGCCATTTTCTGAAACTATTGAACGTTTTGGATTTAAGATCCGACCGTTCTCAGTCATCTATAAAATTCCAGGCTCATTTCAGATTTCCACCGCCCTAAGGCACTGACCAGACCCATCGCACCACGATCGCACCGTCTCGCGCCGGTCCGCTTAAGGTCGCGAAGGAGCGACCACTCTATGACACGATGCGCACGTGCGAAGTGCAAAGTGCGCCATCTAGCGCCACTACAGCCACACTGCCCACGCTCTCACCCTCGCCCTCGCCCGTGCCTGTGCCCGAGCCCGCCCGCGCTCGCGCGTGCATGTGTTCCAGTGCTACGCACTGGAACATGCAACCCGTGTATCTCCTTCTCCAAAAGCTCTAAGTAAGAATACTCTACACCACATCTCATATAAACCACAAAAGTTTCTCAACCATTTCCGATGTGGGACAAAGCACACACACCGCACTTTTAATTCAAAATATTTCAAAAAGCATTTTGGAGGGAAAATCTCGAAATTTTTAAAAATTTGAATTTTCATTTTTATTTTTTCAAAAACCATTGATTTACAATAATCCCCCACTGGTTTTTTAAAACATTAAAAATTTTGTCAGAATAATAGTTATTATGCATAAAGAAAGATATCTTGCGATTTGAATCTTTCTTTAGTGTAAGTATTTTAAAGTTATTTCAAAATTTTTGGTTGCCGCAGCATTGAACTAGTTATTCCTATATGATATAACCGAAATACCACACACATAATAGCTCTTACGTTAGATGTTCCTTTATAATCTCGCTTAGCACTTTTAATGGCCATATGCTTATCCTGTTTCATGAACGATCGCGAGATAACTCTAACTCTCATGAGAAGCGGCACCACTTCTACATTCACATAGGTGAAATCCTTCCAGTGTTTCCGTTAAAACACTTGTCCTATTTGACTGAACTTCATTAAGAGTTTAATACTCATCCCTCTTTTATAACGACAAACACTATCATCCTGGATGAGGTCATTATTTTCTTTAGTGCTGAAACTTTTCACTTATCAGTGAATTGTTATTACCCATTAAACCCAATATTTAGAGATTTTTTAATTTAGGATTAGATTTCTTTCACTGGTGAAACTTAAGTAAAGAGTTTCAACCCCATCCCTCTAGATGTTGTCCTTACTATCTCTCTCGTTAGAGGTTTATTAAAAGGATCAGCCAAGTTATTACTTGACTTCACATATGAGATCGCAATGATTTCATCTTGAAACAATTACCTTACATAGTCATGTTATGTGTCTGGACTTTCCATTATAGGTACCGCTATAAGCTCTCGTTAGAGTGGCTTCACTATCACAATGAAGTGAAACAACCAGTATAGGCTTCGCATAGAATGAAATTTCTAATAGAAGATCCCTTAACCACTCAGCCTCTTTGCCTGTAGCAGCTAGAGCTATGAACTCAGATTTCTAATAGAAGATCCCACTCTCACGCCCTCGCTCGTGTCCGAGCCTGAGCCCGAGCGCGCGCGTGCGTGTGTTCCAGTGCTACGCACTGGAACACGTAACCCGTGTATCTTCTTCTCCAAAAGTTCCAAGTAAGAATACTCTACACCACATCTCTTATAAACCACAAAAGTTTCTCAACCATTTCTGATGTGGGACAAAGCACACACACCGCACTTTTAATTCAAAATATTTCAAAAAGCATTTTGGCGGGAAAATCTCAAAATTTTAAAAAATTTGAATTTTCATTTTTAGTTTTTCAAAAACTATTGATTTACAACAAATTTCTCCAAAAAGTATGGGAAGCAAGGAAAATAACCAATAAACATGTGCCACCTAATAGTTTTTACGATATTCTACTCGGGTATTAACTTTGTACTAGTGGGTCTATATTTCCAAGATCCAAACTATTTGTAACACCCTTGATTTTTGCCAACCTGGGATTAGACGTCCTTAGGCAATGGGTCAACCATAATACCTTGGTAACCTCTCAGAACCCAATTCCAAAGCCAAAGAAATCACTTAGAATTAATTCCTTTAGAAATTAAACGTAAGTTAGCTAGCGCTACGCTAGAGTAGCTGTGAAATTGTCCCTGAACACTTTAAATACGTTCTGCAAAACTCAAAACTTGTAGAATCAATGACGCTATAATACACTGAAACCTAGGATCAAACTCTAAACTCGTTTGCTCTCAGGAACCCTTTGAAACTTTATATTGGATGTACACCACGCATCGAAAGTCCGATACCTATAATCTTAGACCGTTATGATCGCTTAGCTGGACTTGACAATCATATCAAAAATCAAGCCCAACCGAAGTTCAGAGGCTATTTCATTGAGCCTGGAGTGAAGAGAGTGAGAAATGGGTTAGATTTGGAAATTTTAATCCAAATCTGGCACGTGACTTGGCGCGTTATTATTAAGCATTCTGACCATCAGAATTCAGCCAAATTACACCCTCGGATCAAGAAAAATTTCTCTTTCATATCATGAGACTTGTGGACCTGATTTATGTGCGATGACCGCTGAACTGAAACTGGACCGCCACGTGCGATCTGCGAACTCTACCGGACTGAAAACTTGATGTGAGCAGGATCCAGTATCCATGAGCTTAAGTCTGACCGCATTCGGCCAGGGGACCTCCCGAAACACTCTTTTGGATCGAAAAAGTCCTGATTTGGTTATAACTCAAGTATACTTTGTTCCCAAGTTTGTTTTGGTGAAGTTTTAGCCTATATAAGGGCTTGAAACCTTCTCATATCTCTCTCATCCGAATTTGGATAAAACTTTAGATTGAGAGAGAAAGAAAGTGAGAGATTTCGAGAGAGTAGTGAGAGAGAATTCTCGCCACTTGTTGTAGCTTTTGCACGTGCCAAAGCACCGCACTCCAATGACTTTCCCGGTGATTCCAACGCACTCCTAGATAAGAAAAACCCTAACTACTTGCTGATTTAGGATTTCGTCGATTCAAATAGCAAGGTAGCTTATACATCTTGTGCATTAGGTCGCCGCTACGCTATTGACGAAGCGTATACGTTCTACTCGAAACGATACACGTCTAAGGTGAAAGGTGTAGATTTTAGACGCTTTGATTGACTGATTTCAAAACTTTCAATGTCGTTTAATAGTAGATTATCAACGAGCACGCCGTTTGACATGTAGAACATGCTGTCCGTTTTCCATTTCGACTGCGTATGGAAAATATGAGATTTAGGGTATTTTAGTCATTTGTAAGAAATACTGTTTACGTCCATATTTTTTTGAAATATTTGCCATGGTTATTTGTCGTGTTAGGATACTAGGAATGCATGCATGATCTGTTTGGTGAAGAGATTCACCCTAATGCTCACTTTGGGTCGACATACGCTATGTAGACTAAAGTGTGTAGACTAAGTGTTTGTATAAATGTTTGTATTAGTATGTATTGAGTAAATGGTTTTGTGAATGAGTTTTGAGATTGAATTCTCAAGTAATATGCTGATGTAAATGATTTCCATCATGTTGGCTATATGTATTGATTTCATTATATACATGAAATGCATTTGTTGGATGATTTGCTTAAGTTGTATGTTATTACATGTGTCAACATGCTTACATTGTTGTATTTCATTTCTGTTACTCTCATATGATTACTGATGTTGATGTTCAAGTGTTTGGGGCTATACGTTAGTCCAGGCAGTCAGTAATGGATTGAATTCGTGGTTGGCTTCTATTTGCCACGAAGGACGCGTCGATGAACGCGAGTCGTGTTTTGAGTTGGCGGCAGAGGTTAGGCCACACGAAGTGTTTCATGCACATCATGTCGTTCAGCTTGAGATGCGCTCGTACTAGTCGAGCCTCTCAAGTAACCCGACTGACCTTTGTATGTTCACCATGTATGAGTCATAACTGCTTGAACCTAGGGTACTGAACTTACCATTGGAAATCCTGTTAACCATGGTACCTTGATCCATAAAGACTCATGAGCCGGGCATGGTGGTATGAGACACCGTGGTCGAGCTGTCGGCCTACGCTGGGGCCATAAATCTCCCCGTAGTGACCAGTGAGCACCTATGACTCGTGAGCAGATTATGGTGGTATGAGACACTATATTCTTGCTGTCGGCCTACATTGATTAGGTGACGTGCTCTTTGTAGTGACCGCGAGCGTATTCCGAGTATACGGGAGGCAACGACCCTTCCGTAACGACGAGAGTACATTAGGCTTGTATTGATAAGGTGATGGGAGAGCGGTGTAACGAGTGCGAGCAACAGCCCTGGCAGCCCTTGCAGCGACCTATAAATATAACATCGTATGAGATTACTAGGAGTGACGACCCTAGACAGGATCTGTGTTGGGATTGATATAAGGAAAGTACCTTAGTTTTCCAATCCTGCTGTATGAAAAGGACTAATAACACCCGGTAACCATTATCCATATCGCATTATATGTGCCTAGAAGATGTGGAGCACTGTGGGAAGAAAGCATGCCGCGGGAGTAAGATGATGCCGTATGAGGGAGAATGTCGGTGAGGGCATCCATCATGTCATTTCATGCTTGCATTAACAACAGTATTTAGGAATGTTTGATTACTTGCATTACTATTATCGCGTGATTGATTTGAGAACATGCTAATCTTTGCTCTATGATTCCACTGAGTTAATTACTCACTCCCACGTTACGGGACGGTGTTCCGGACACCACCAGACCCTTTTGTAATTGCAAATGATGGCGCGGCCTGTGAGGCGGAGCCGGACTTGATGATGATGAGGAGGATCCCTCCTTTATGTGTGTTTTGATCGACGGGATTACAGGGAGAATGATTGGACACCATGACTCTTGTCATTTTATATTGTTGAAACACTCATGTATATTCTTTTCTTTTCATTTTTTTTAGAGTATACATGAATTTAATTAACCTGGTAACATGTTCACACTCTGGAGACTTACAATTAATTATATATTTTATGTATTTATCACTGTTTTCTGCTTGCTAATTTAACTATCTCTGGAGTATGATATGCTGTTTTGGCTTAATCCCACTCATGTTTTCTGCACTAATATGAACAACATTTATCCATCATTGAAAATATTGCATAAATGATGTTCTGGAACTCGAGAGTTAGGTTTCTACCTGACCCCCGATTTTCAGGATGTTACAGTTGGTATCAGAGCATGATTGAGATTAAACTGGACCTGGGTTATGGACACGCGACGTACGCTGTCGCCCCTTTGACTTAGGTGGGTGCGAGAAAAATCTAGAAACACTCATAGAACTTCAGTTCGCCAATAGGCGAAGTTTACTCAAATCGATCGTTTTGGTCGAGTCCATGACGTATCTTTGGTCACGTGAAGCGACCTAAGTTGCCTCTAGGTGGTTAGTTGGCGGGTTTGGGATGATTCCAGAAGAATTTCGAACCCAGAAATGCAAGTCCTTGGGTTGTGGGGCAACCACAACCCTTACACTCAATTTCAAGGCCTGAAAACCCCGTTTTCTCCAATTCCTTTAGAATCCTTCCTCTTACCATCCGATTCTTTAACTTTTTCTAAGTCTTTTCACACTAGGCATAAATCTTAATGTGTAAAAGATAGAAAATCATACTTAGACAAAAATTTACTATAAATAGTAAATATAGGTAAGAATTGAACTTTTGGCCATTCCAATTATGGAATCTCTTGTAACAAATGGGTTAATTGGATGGATTAGCTTCTCCTACCCCAAAATAATATGCTACATGATGCATAAACTTATTTTGATTTACAAACTGGCCCCAAAATGCCCCAAATGGAGTTTTGGGCCTCTCTAGGCCAAAATACAATGAACTAGGGTGGGTCCCACACATATTTGGGGTCCCTAGGGCAGGGGGAGACCCGGCCCATGTGGCCGGCGTGGCCGGATTACAACTTGGCCGGCGATGGCATCGCCGTACAGTGGGCCCCACTTGATATGAAACTTGGGCCGACGCCCTTTTGTGGCTAGGGCACCTCCCCTATGGGTGGTTCGCACCTTCAAATCCCCTAAAACTCATGCTCCCTTTGCAAAAAACGTCCCCAAGCCCTCCCTTTTCAGTTTTCTTGTTGCCTCCCTTTCAAATCACGTCTCCAAACCACTCCCAATCCCATTTTCTGCTAAAAACGATCCCACTCCATCGTCTACGGCAGTAGGCAGTCCCCTCTCTCTCCATTTTTGTTGTTTGAAGCTCCCACAACCTCCAATCAAGGCTAAAATCGTGTGGAGCTCCATTCCCATTTAGTTTTCTCTTTTCCCTTTGAGAATCCAGCCTTTGGGAGCTTGATTCATCCCTCTACAGAGCCTAGATTCGTTCCAGTCAAATTGGGCAGCCATTTCTCCCCATTTCCCTCAATTTCCATGGCTCATTAGAGATAGTTTTAGCCATCTTCTCGACCTCCAATCTAATACCAACGGGTGAGACCAAACGCAGTAGTTTAGTCCATAAACAACAATCATCTAATGCTAGGACATCTAGAGTGTTGGACCTAGAGTTAGTATTTCCAGATTTAAAAGATCTGACGATATAAGAACCGTTAAACAATCTTGACCCTAAGCCATAGAATAATCCCTGTAGTAGATATGGTATGAAACCATCTAACTTATAATTATAGGCTTTAGATTACAGCTAGTGAGTTACAGACTAGGCTACTAGTTATAATAAGTAGTGTAAAGCCTGTATATGCTAAGGAATAATAGGTTAGATTTGGTTGGAATGAGACTCCCTTCCTTGGGTAGATCCTCATAACATTCATAGGCTCCTTTAGTAACTATCAGGAAGCTTATTTAACTTAGACCCATTCACTCTCAGGGAAAACTTGTAAATCTCTCAGATTGAACTTATAATGAACCAGCACGTCCCTTTGACTTGCCTTTCCCAAGGGCCTATTGCATTCGGGAACGCAGAGTAAAAGAACTGTACATGTAAGCGATGTATTCGCGATTTAAATTGACTTCTCAATCTTGGTAGTTGCTAATAAACCTAATGCTCTGATCAAGCAGAAGATTGACATCGTCTAGGATTAAGAACTGATACGGTAAATTTTCTGTTCTAGGCAGAAAGTCGATGTATCCGGCTCAGACCCATTACACAACTTTTCTTCCGTGTTGGCTCGACCATCTACAACCAAAAGTTATTGTTTTGCCTTTGGAAAATGGCAAGGACTTATAGCCAGTAGAGATTAGACCTCTTGCCACAAACTCACATCCGTCCTTGAAATCAATCACAACACCCATCATTTCAGCTCTTTTCTACAACCATAGATACCAATGTCATAAAACGCATCATTAGTAAAGGAAGACCAATGTAGCGAGAGGTTGTCTCTCATTCCATGTCAAGGATAGGTCCTAAGTTAAAACCTCGTTCCGATATACTGATCGATACATAGATTCTTGAACCTTAAGTAGAACTACGTTTTAAGGGGGGCAGAACGTTTTGAGCCCAATCTAGTTAGGTCAGCCAATGCAATCGTTAGATCAGTGTGGCTCAACGGAAGTATGGTTAGCCTCTTCCCCACTGGCCTAGGATCGAAACAGTTGATTTAGGTTATACGTAAGGTTAGGTCACTGAATAGGATTTGAACCTTCCTTAGAATGTCAATACCCAAGTCTCTCTAGGAACTCATTACCCTTGGCCAATTTCGGGGACGAAATTTTATTTTAAGGGGGGTAGATTGTAACACCCCAGATTTTTGCCAACCTGGGATTAGACGTCCTTAGGCAATGGGTCAACCATAATACCTTGGTAACCTCTCAGAACCCAATTCCAAAGCCAAAGAAATCACTTAGAATTAATTCCTTTAGAAATTAAACGTAAGTTAGCTAGCGCTACGCTAGAGTAGCTGTGAAATTGTCCCTGAACACTTTAAATACGTTCTGCAAAACTCAAAACTTGTAGAATCAATGACGCTATAATACACTGAAACCTAGGATCAAACTCTAAACTCGTTTGCTCTCAGGAACCCTTTGAAACTTTATATTGGATGTACACCACGCGTCGAAAGTCCGATACCTATAATCTTAGACCGTTATGATCGCTTAGCTGGACTTGACAATCATATCAAAAATCAAGCCCAACCGAAGTTCAGAGGCTATTTCATTGAGCCTGGAGTGAAGAGAGTGAGAAATGGGTTAGATTTGGAAATTTTAATCCAAATCTGGCACGTGACTTGGCGCGTTATTATTAAGCATTCTGACCATCAGAATTCAGCCAAATTACACCCTCGGATCAAGAAAAATTTTTCTTTCATATCATGAGACTTGTGGACCTGATTTATGTGCGATGACCGCTGAACTGAAACTGGACCGCCACGTGCGATCTGCGAACTCTACCGGACTGAAAACTTGATGTGAGCAGGATCCAGTATCCATGAGCTTAAGTCTGACCGCATTCGGCCAGGGGACCTCCCGAAACACTCTTTTGGATCGAAAAAGTCCTGATTTGGTTATAACTCAAGTATACTTTGTTCCCAAGTCTATTTTGGTAAAGTTTTAGCCTATATAAGGGCTTGAAACCTTCTCATATCTCTCCCATCCGAATTTGTATAAAACCTTAGATTGAGAGAGAAAGAAAGTGAGAGATTTCGAGAGAGTAGTGGGAGAGAATTCCCGCCACTTGTTGCAGCTTTTGCACGTGCCAAAGCACCGCACTCAAATGACTTTCCCGGCGATTCCAACGTACTCCTAGGTAAGAAAAACCCTAACTACTTGCTGATTTAGGATTCCGTCGATTCAAATAGCAAGGTAGCTTATACATCTTGTGCATTAGGTCGCTGCTACGCTGTTGACGAAGCGTATACGTTCTACTCGAAACGATACACGTCTAAGGCGAAAGGTGTAGATTTTAGACGCTTTGATTGACTGATTTCAAAGCTTTCAATGTCGTTTAATAGTAGATTATCGACGAGCACGCCGTTTGACATGTAGAACATGCTGTCCATTTTCCATTTCGACTGCGTATGGAAAATATGAGATTTAGGGTATTTTAGTCATTTGTAGAAAATACTGTTTACGTCCATATTTTGCTGAAATGTTTGCCATGATTATTTGTCGTATTAGGATACTAGGAATGCATGCATGATCTGTTTGGTGAAGAGATTCACCCTAATGCGCACTTTGGGTCGACATACGCTATGTAGACTAAAGTGTTTAAACTAAGTGTTTGTATAAATGTTTGTATTAGTATGTATTGAGTAAATGGTGTTGTGAATGAGTTTTGAGATTGAATTCTCAAGTAATATGCTGATGTAAATGATTTCCATCATGTTGGCTATATGTATTGATTTCATTATATACATGAAATGCATTTGTTGGATGATTTGCTTAAGTTGTATGTTATTACATGTGTCAACATGCTTACATTGTTGTATTTCATTTCTGTTACTCTCATATGATTGCTGATGTTGATGTTCAAGTGTTTGGGGCTATACGTTAGTCCAGGCAGTCGGTAATGGATTGAATTCGTGGTTGGCTTCTATTTGCCACGAAGGACGGGTCGATGAAAGCGAGTCGTGTTTTGGGTTGGCGGCAGATGTTAGGCCACACGAAGTGTTTCATGCACTTCATGTCGTTCAGCTTGAGATGCGCTCGTACTAGTCGAGCCCGTCAAGTAACCTGACTGGCCTTTGTATGTTCACCATGTATGAGTCATAACTGCTTGAACCTAGGGTACTGAACTTACCATTGGAAACCCTGTTAACCATGGTACCTTGATCCATAAAGACTCATGAGCCGGACATGGTGGTATGAAACACCGTGGTCGAGCTGTCGGCCTACGCTGGGGCCACAAACCTCCCCGTAGTGACCAGTGAGCACCTATGACTCATGAGCAGATTATGGTGGTATGAGACACTATATTCTTGCTGTCGGCCTACACTGATCAGGTGACGAGCCCTTTGTAGTGACCGCGAGCGTATTCTGAGTCTACGGGAGGCGACGACCCTTTCGTAACGACGAGAGTACATTAGGCCTGTATTGATAAGGTGATGGGGGAGCGGTGTAACGAGGGCGAGCAACAGCCCTGGCAACCCTTGCAACGACCTACAAATATAACATCGTATGAGATTACTAGGAGTGACGACCCTAAACAGGATCTGTGTTGGGATTGATATAAGGAAGGTACCCTAGTTTTTCAATCCTGCTGTATGAAAAGGACTAATAACAACCCGGTAATCATTATCCATATCGCATCGCATGTGCCTGGAAGATGTGGAGCACTGGAAGAAAGCATGCCGCGGGCGTAAGATGGTGCTGTATGAGGGAGAATGTCGGTGAGGGCATCCATCATGTCATTTCATGCTTGTATTAACAATAGTATCTAGGAATGTTTGATTGCTTGCATTACTATTATCGCGTGATTGATTTGAGAACATACTAATCTTTGCTCTATGATTCCACTGAGTTAATTACTCACTCCCACGTTACAGGACGGTGTTCCGGACACCCACTAGACCCTTTTGTAATTACAACCCTTTTATAATTGCAGATAATGGCGCGGCCTGTGAGGCGGAGCCGGACTTGATGATGATGAGGAGGATCCCTCCTTTATGCGTGTTTTGATCGACGGGATTACAGGGAGGATGATTGGACACCATGACTCTTGTCATTTTATATTGTTGAAGCACTCATGTATATTCTTTTCTTTCCATTTTTTTTGGAGTATACATGTATTTAATTAACCTAGTAACATGTTCAAAATCTGAAGACTTATAATTAATTATATATTTTATGTATTTATCACTGTCTTCCGCTTGCTAATTTAACTGTCTCTGGAGTATGATATGTTGTTTTGGCTTAATCCCACTCATGTTTTTTGCATTAATATGAACAACATTCATCCATCATTGAAAATGTTGCATAAATGATGTTTTGGAACTCGGGAGTTAGGTTTCTACCTAACCCCCGATTTTCAGGATGTTACACTATTGATATACTGGATCCTAATTTGGATTGCTCATGCATCAGTAATTCGCCTAATTGGAAATCTTAACCATTTTGGTGGGCATCACCTATGTTCAAGAAAAGGAAGTAATTGTGCACATTCAACAAGAAAGAAAATATATTCAATGGCTAGGATTTTCCAATCACGGAAGGGCAATCACTGTGTGGAACATTAGATTGACGGTTTGGATCATAAAGTTGTGAGACCCTTGTACAATAGGCGCGCAGTATTCAAAATATCTGTATTATATTACGTATCGCATCCTTAAGATACAAATACATATTGGTTATCGCATGGGATATATCGTTAGCATTGAGTAATTTATCGGACTTTTTTTGAAACCTAAGAAAACATTAGAAAAATGGTTGATTTTTTCACTAAAACTTTAGAAATTGTTAAAAAAGACCTTAACACATACTTTTAAATCATAACATCTCAAAAAAGAAGTACGCATAATATGTTTTCTTTATAAAGGATCCTAAGCCATGCATTGTTTGACTAGACCAATGTAACTATATTCGAATTGAATACATACTATTTAGAGTGAATGTGATGATTATTTCATCAAATAATCCTAAATACTTCGAAATTAGTCTCGATTCACAACTATTTGAAGAATTTTTTTTTAAAAAGATTAATATTTTAATAAATTTTAATTAAAAATAATTTTTATTTTTTTAAAATTGACAAGGACTAAATAAATAAAAAAATCAGCCCTCATACATGTTTGGAGTGCAACATTACAAGTAATTTGGGAGAAATTGAAAATTAAATTTTTTTTTTTTCAATTTTTTTCCAAATCAGATGACCTACACTTAAATTTCAAAATTAGAGTGTATGTGATGATCATTTTTGCAAATATTCCTAAATATTTTAAAATTAGTCTCAATTGATAGCTAGTTGAAGGAAATTCTCGAAAAAAATATAGGGAACATGAAAAACCAATTGATATCGAAATCAAAGCTCCAACTCTATAATTTTTCATGCAAAACATAAAAAATCAATTAATTTGAAATCATTTTACACTGATTTAGCATAATTTCAAAAAAGAATCAAAACACGGATTGAAAATTCAAAATACTTACTTGATTGAGCATGCGGGATATATTGGCACTACCTATGTGTTTTATTTCACACGGGTGGGATATATCGGCCGATATCATTGATATTTAAAATATTGACAGTAGAATATCGCATTTCTTGATGCATTATTTATGCATGTACTTGTATGAGCTAGAAGCAATGAGCTTTTTCAATTATTCTTAATCGGTGATAATTCATCCATCCACACTTGGTATGCATGTTAATTAATCTAGACCATATGGCCATATTGTAGATGAAGCATATCCCAAAAATTATACTAAAGAGAATTCTATCCATCAAATTAGTGTCCAACAAATGGACAATTAAAAGTAGTTTGCACCACATTTATTAGCTGATAACATGTGGTTAAGGTTTTTGGGTAACTGTGAATCGCAGTTAGGGCTTGTTTGTTAACTCTGAAAAATATTACTTAATGCGAAAATGAGAAAATGCTCTATGTTAAGTGTTGTTTGTTAATGTTAAATTTGAAAAGTGCTAGTTAAATTTGAAAAGTGCTACGTGATTTTTCATTGATATTTTTGGTAACAGAGGTCTAGTTTAATGGTGAACATGGAATGTGCTTCTTGAGTTCTTCTGTTAAAAAATTTTTTACTCTTAAAATTGCCCTTAAGTTGCTAGGAACATTTTTTCACTCATGGATAGTTTGAATACAAAATTAAACTTTTAAACTGTGGAACTTCTCTATCCCCACATCTATGAGCTTTTTCAGATCATTCCAGACCATGAGCCCAAAAATGAGGTACAGTTAAAACGACTATAGATAAAACCCAACCAAAATTGAATTACTATCGGTGAAACCTTCCTACAGTCTAATGTGGCGTTTATTTCCCACATAACCTTTGCATAAGGTCACACGAAAACACAAATATCAACGTGATCAGGGCTTTATGTGGCCCTAAGAAATTTCCCTTATTCCTTAAAGTGTGGCCCACTTTAACATTATATCTACCTCCATTTTTATCTTATACCCCCAAATGATATGGAAAAGTGGATGGACTATACATCACGATAGGCCCCATAGAGCCACTGACATAGCCGCCCTTCTCCAGCCCTCGAAGTGGCATCCGTGGCCGGTGTTCGGTGCTCTGCGGCCCCACTATGAAGTATGTATTTTATCCATGCCGTTTATCCATTTTTACAGATCATTTTGACGCTTGATCCAAAAAATGAGAGGGATATAAATCTCAAGTGGACCACACCAAAGGAAAACAATATTGATTGGATATCCACCATTAAAATCCTCCTAAGGCCCACTGTAATGTTTATTTGACATCCAATCTGTTGATTAGGTCATACAGACCTAGATGAGGGGAAAAAATAAAGATCATCTTGATCGAAAACTTTTATGGCCCCAAAAAGTTTTTAATGGTCGAGGTTCAATAGCCATTGGCTAGTGGCAGGGGGAGTAGCCAATCCGTTCTCCGATACGGTGGCCCTACTTAGCTTCCTGTCGCAGGAAGTTCCTGCGAAAAGCTTCCGAGGCAATCCGCGTCAAACGGAGCCTCATCTCGACCGTCCGATCATCCCACACTCAATAGAAAGCAGGGAAACAATCTCATCTGGCTGCCCTGTTTCTAATCGCGAATGGGTTTTTTGATGCCCTCTGCAAACGGTAAAGGCGATGGCAGTCTAATCCAATACCATCCACTTCTGTTCGGTAAAAGCCTACGTTCTTCTCTCCTTTCGTCTCTTATCATTATTTCGGGCTTGGGTTCTGTATAAGCATTTCGAGCTGGGCTATTTTAGTCCGTCACCGGCTCGGGCCGAGTTTGGGCCAGCGTTGAACAGTGCGGGCCGGGCTTGGACAGCGCTTGACTCGGCGATAACCCGGCTCATTTACATCACTACATGCAGCCACATTATCTACCTTATGATGTAACAATGAGGGACCTCAAGTGTGGAAAAGGAAAAACATTCCTACGCTTATCTTCAATTTCTCGGTCGTATTAGCTTTAAATGTTCATGAATGCTTCATGATTTTTAGCCAAATAAAGTTTGAATTCGGATCTTCTGCTTGCAACAAACAGATTTTTCCTGTTTTTCTGCATTGTGATTGGTCTAGATCATCACTGACGTTGTCAGCACTGCTACATTAAATGCCGTCTGTGATGATGTGGCCCAATCACATTGCAATAAACAGGTTTTTCCTGTTTGGGGCAAGCAGAGGATCCAGATTTATAAAGTTTTGGGAATTGGAACAACACAGTCCCTCATACGCTTCTTTGCAAGGCCTTAGGGAAATGGGAAAATTTTCAAATACAAATTTTCTCATATTCTAGTCATCCTAGATTGCACATTTGAAAGAAGTATGGTTAGTAATGTACTAACTTTATATAATTGCCAACAGAAAATAGGAAAGCTAAAGAAAATTAAGACCAATTGCTAATATAACTATTAAAGCATGGAGAATTTACTTAAAAACTAACTTGGAGCAATGTATCCGTAAGTGCCTGCAAGTGTAGTCCAATTGGATGAATTGGGTATCAACAATCGTGCAGTGCCAAAATCAGAGGCACTAGCTTCAAGTTCCGAATTCAACAGAATGTTGCTGCTTGATAGATCTCGATGGACGATTGGCAGGGTACAATCATGGTGCATATAAGACAAAAGATGGGCCACACCTTTAATAACCTTCACCCTTACAGTCCAGTCCAATTGTGCAGCTCCTTCGTTGTTGCTTAGGATGCTAGCCAAGCTTCCCCTTTCCATGTACTCATAAACTAGAAATGAGCATCGAGCATTAGAACAGAAGCCATAAAGCTTTACAATGTTGCAATGACGTATTTCTGTTAATGCCGTTATCTCATTTCTAAAACTTCTTTGATCATATTGATCCCCACCTTCGAGTGGGTGAAGTTTCTTCACAGCTACTACCTGGCCCGTTGGTAGATTTGCTTTGTAAACTTTCCCATACCCTCCAGTTCCAATGTAGTATTTGTCATCAAAACCCTCTGTTGCTTCTACGATGTCTTCAAACACGGCAATCCCATCATAATTCCATATTGAAAATGGATTTCTTCTGCTCCTTTCAAGAATCCTTGTGTCTTTATTTCTTCTTCTTCGGTAATAAATGGAAGAAACACCGATGATTACAGATAAAAGAAACAAGGCCACCAAGAGAGGAACAACAATGAGGATGACAACTCTTCGGCCTTTCCTCCCATCGTCACGACTTACTAGAGAGGTATTGCAAGGTCGCAAACTTTGCACTTCACCACATAAGCCTTTATTTTTTATGAATGACTCTGCAGGAGCCTTCTGAAAGGCTTTGCTGTTGGGAAGAGGACCTTCCAAAGCATTGTATGAAAAATCAATGGATTGCAAGCTCAACATGCCTTCAAAAGATGGCAGAATGGAGCTTGACAGCATGTTGTGGGAGAGGTTAAACTTTTCGAGCCTAATCAACCGCCCGAGTTGTGGTGATATCTCTCCACTGAGGGAGTTGTGACTTAGATCTAGTAAGATTTGTAAATATACCAGGTTACCAATTTGAAAAGGAATGCTTCCATTCAAAAAATTTTCACTCAATTTCAGATACAGGAGTTTGGAGCAATCCCCTAAATGAGGTGGTATTGGACCACTTAGGTGATTCATCGACAAGTCAAGAACCTCCAAATTGGATAGGTTTCCAATCTCTTGTGGTACCTGACCAGAAAGTTGGTTATCATTTAGAGTCAAGTTGAACAAAGAAGTCAGCCTCCCAAATTCCTTTGGAATCTGTCCTACTAGATGGTTGGAAGAAAGACCAAGCACTCCTAGCTGCGTCAACTGCCCAATCTCCGGAGGAATTCTACCGGTGATCATCTTCCCGGAGAATCGTAGGTTTGTCAAGTTTCGGCTTTCTCCCCAGTTCGATGAGAGTTCACCAAACAACATGTTGTCGCTGACATCCATGTATGTGAGATGTGGGTATACACCAAAGGCTTCCGATACATTTGCAGCAAATTGGTTTCCGTTGAGTCGCACTCTTGTTAAGCTAGTGCAATTTCTTAAGCTTCTTGGGATTTCACCAGTGAAATGGTTGTTTATTGCACTGAAGTTTTTAAGAGATCCACTGTGGCATAACTGAGGTAAATGGCCCGAGAAATTGTTGCCATCCAAGTAGAGTTTATCAAGATTTGTCATGTTTGTAATTTCTTGAGGCAAGGAACCAGATAATTGACAGTAAAAGAGGGATAATAAAGTAAGCTTGGACAAGTTTCCTAAAGTGGAAGGGATAGAACCGGTTAGAAGGTTGTCGGATAGATCAAGCCTTATGAGATTAAACAGTTTCCCGAATTCTGCAGGAATTGTGTCTGAAATCTGATTTTTGTATAAAGAGAAAATTCTGAGCATGGTCAAATTACCATAAGCAGGAGGGATCGGACCACTAAGATTGTTCCGCAACAATGACATCTCAGCCAAATTCTTGAGATTCCCTAATTCTGCAGGAATTGGGCCTGAAATTTGATTTTTGTAAGAATACAAAATTGTTAGCATGGTCAAGTTCCCAAAAGTGGAAGGGATGGAACCTGTTAGAGTGTTTTCGGACATGTCAAGCCTCATGAGATTAACCAGATTCCCAAATTCTAGAGGAATAGAACTAGAAATTTGATTTTCAGCGAAGTGGAGGACCGTTAGCTTTGTCAAGTTCCCAAAAGTGGAAGGGATAGAACCTGTTAGAAGGTTAACGGACATGTCAAGATGCTTGAGATTAACCAGATTCCCTATTTCTGGAGGAATCGAACCAGAAATTTGGTTCAAGTAGAGAAACAAAATTGTAAGGTTGCTCAAATTACCTAAAGCAGGAGGGACCGGACCTGTCAGATTGTTTTGGTCCAAATCTAGCAGAACCAGATTCTTTAGATTCCCTAATTCTGCAGGAATTGTCCCTGAAATCTGATTTTCATATAAATTCAAAATTGTGAGCATGGACCAGTTCCCTAAAGTGGAAGGGAGGGAACCATCCAGATGGTTACTGGACAAGTCTATCACATTCAAATTCATAAGATTCCCTATTTCTAGAGGTATTGATCCACTTATTTTATTTCCCCATAGGCCCAAGAGTTGGAGATTTGTAAGCAAGCTGATTTGAGATGGAATGTTTCCAGTGAGTTGATTGTTTGCTAACTGAAGGGAGATGAGTTTGGTCCAATTGGTGAAGAAAATTGGAGCTATTTCGCCTCTTATTTCATTAGATGAGATGTCAAGCTCTGAAATGTAACTAAGATTAGCCATTGAAAGAGGTAAAATGCCAGAAAGATTATTTGCAGACAGATCGAGAGACTTGAGTTTGTAAAGAGTGCCAACATGAGCTGGGATGGTTCCAGTGAGGGTGTTTCCATGGAGATTGAGGTTTGGAAATGATGGGAAGCTCAAGTTATCAAGCTTACCTTGCAAGCCTGCACTTGGTAAGCTTATCCCTGTTACGCTTCCAAAACCATTGCATGAGATCCCAATCTATTTGCATGGAGAGATTGTGTTGGTGGTAGCATTAGCAGTAGGAAGCGACCATGAATGGAGAGCTTGTTGTGATGAGAGGCTGGCTTTCCATTTCATGAGAGCCTCTACTTCTGGGAGTGCTGGTGATGGTGCTGATGTTGCATGGGAAGGAAGAAAGGCTGGCAAAATGAGCAGAAAAGTGAGGGGGAGAGATGTCTGTATGGCCATGGCTGCTGTTGCTTATGGTCTGTTACGAACTTACAATGGATGGGTATTTATAGTAGAAGGTTGAAGTTACTATCTTCTAACATGGCATGTCTAATAGATTGATACCAAGCCCAGTCTACTCGTCGAATTTTTTTATTTTTTATTTTCTCTCAACGGCTATAAATTTTTATATGGTGTGGCCCACCTGATCCAGATAAGGATGATTTCAGACAAGGTGATCTTTATGATGCGGGGCCCACCAACTGGACAGCTTGGATGCCACACTCATGATAGGTTGAAAGTTATCCGCTGGATGGATGTAACTTTTGGTCCAACTGGTTGGACTTGACTCTCAATTAAACTATGAATTATATAAAGTCAAAAAAAGAAGAAGTAGAATGTGGACATTATTGTCTTTTATTTGGTGTCCATTTATGGGCTGGTGAAAGGGTAGGTAGGATTGATCAATCATCATTGACTTTTGAGTCATGAAAAGTATGACTTCTTGTACAAATGTACACACATGATTTAGACTGCACCAATTTGTGGACCCTACCTTAGACGGTGCTGCCTTGATGTTTGTGTTATATGACACTTTCCATCCGTTTAGCCAGCTCATTTTTAGAGATAAACCTAAACATGAGGGAGATCCAAACCTCAAGTGGGCCACATCACAAAAAATAGTGGAGATGGAAAGGCCGATCGTCGATACCTTACTACAATTCACCTTGATGCTTATATGCTATTTAACATGTTCATAAGGTGATCCTTACATCGATGAGATGAACTGAAAATACAAATATCAGATTCAAAACTAATATTGGATGGCATATAACTAATATTGGTATGCTCAGGCCATGAAAGAAACAACTGATTAGCCCTTTTACTGCAGGCATTATTTTTTTATCTCCCTTTGTTTTCGAAAAAGAATTAAGAGACACTCATGTTAACCATTCGGGCCAATGAAATTAGTAATATCATCCATGAACGTATTGAACAATATAATAGAGAAGTCATGATTGTGAATACCAGCACCCTACTTGAAGTAGGCGATGGCAGTGCTCTTATTTATGGTTTTGACGAAGTAATGGCAGGGGAATTAGTAGAATTTGAAGGTGGTATGATAGGCATTGCTCTGAATTTGGAATCAAACAAGGTTGTTGTATTAATGGGTGACGGTATGATGATACAAGAGTTAACCCACCATCAAAACCTTCTTGGGGGGCCATAGAAGTTTTGGATCAGGCGGATATTGGTGTTTCCCTTCGTCTGCATCAAAATTATTGTATGAAGAGGTTGGATGGCACATAATCATCAAGCAGACTTTAGGAAAGTTTCAACAGGGGTGTTTCTATCCCCACTAATTCCTGTGGTGTGGCTCACTTTTTTGAACCCATACACTCACCGACCCACCCACACCACATGGGCACTTGATCCCTGTGGTGTGGCTCACTTGACTTTTCAAATCTCCTTGATTTTTAGCATCGCACCCTAAATGGGCTGGCACAATGAATGGATTGGATATAAAACAGACATCATGGCAGCCCAATGGAGCTTATGGTTACACAGAGGATTCCTGTAACCATGGGTTACATGCAAGTTACATCTGCGATGGTCCATGGAGTGGGGCCTGGACTAGATGGTTTTGGACCTACATTTTACTGTTAGAGTCGAGTCTTCTTTTTTATTTTTATTATCTGAGTGCTGTGAGTTTTCCACCAGAGCGGCCTGGGACTGGGTGGTTTTGGCCCCATATTCTACGGTTAGAGTCCTTTCTCATATTTTTTAAGTGGGTGCTGCGAAATTTCCACTAGTCAGGCGTTGGATTGGATGGTTTTAGGCCAAATTTTTATATGTTTAAAGTCGAGTCTCCCCTTTTACTCTGAAAAGGCACAGTGCAACTAAAGGAGATGCAACAGGATGATTGCTTCAGAATCCTAGGGCTATCAAAATGTTTATTTGCTATCCAACCTATTGATAAGGTCACAAAGACGTTGATCAAGGGAAAACACAAATATGAGCTTGATTCAAGACTTATATGACTTATATGCCCCAAAGAAGTTTTTAATGATGGCCATTCAATTCCTACCATGTGATCCACCTGAGATTTGGGTTTGCTTCATCTAGAGGATGATGACCTAAAATGAGCTGAAAAAACTGATGAACGGCGTGGATATGCAACACACACACACACACACACATTAAGTTGGGCCTTATGCTGGCAAAACCCACTAATGTGTAACCTGACAATCGGCAAGGTGCGATCATGGTGGATTTAAGATAAAGCATGTGCCGCACGGTTTTATATTTGGACGCTGATTACCCCCAACTGGGAACGGGCAGCAGCTTTGAGTGGCCACCCTGATGTATGGGTCTTATCCACACTGTCCATCCATTTTTTCGTATCATTTTAGAGGATAAGCCTAAAAATGAGGCAGATCAAAGGCTCAAGTGGACCACACCACAGGAAGCAGCGGTGATAATTATTCTCACCGTTGAAACTTTTCTAAGGTCCACCGTGATGTTTATTTGCCATCCAACTTCTGGATGAACAGAAAACACAAATATCAGCTCCATCCAAAACTTCTGCGGCCCCCAAGAAGATTTCAACGGCAAGAGTTTAATCCCCATTGTGTAGTCCACTTGAACCTTAAATCTGCCTCATTTTTGGGTTTATATCCTAAAATGATACAAAAAAAAAAGGATGGACGGTGTGGATAAGACCCACACATCACGGTGGCCACTCAAAGCTGCTGCCCGTTCCCAGCTGGAGACGGTGGGGGGTAAGACGCAATCCGCGTCCTTTATATTCATACCCTCCCATCTGCTTTGTCAAATGTGGGCCCACCGTGTTGCACGGGTTTACCCAAACCGTCCATCTGTTTCAACGGATGTGGGCCCATCGTGTGGCATCGGGGTTTACGCCCGCTGTCCATAAATAAATCTCAAAACCCAGCCTATGAGCTAAAACCTGAGCCCGTGCTCAAAGCACAACTCATGCACCATTATTAAAAACGTGGACCAGTTCGGGCCCATGAACCCAGTATTCAGTACAAGCGCTTGGCTGGTCCAGGCCCACTGGTTGGGCCTTTAAATAGATACAACCCAAAAATTCATTCAATTGCGATCAGTCCTTAAAATAAAGGCCCATGTCCAACCAATGGGCCCCACTTGTTCTGCATGCGTGCAGATTGCTCCAATCCAGTCCAGTTAGTCATGGGGTCTTAACCATAGCCATATTTCCAATCCTAGGCCTCAAGAGATCCTATGGACCCAGGCTAGGCCCTGGCCTACTCCACTTGGCAACCTAGATCCGTGGCCGTCCAAGTGTACTCAAAAGTACGAATGCGTGATGAGAATGAATATGATTGAACCACCTCATCAATATATGATATCAAAGCTAGTAACCCTCCCATGGTCAAGCCTGATGCTAGATCATGGGATTTTCTGCTGACCTTTACGACCTAGCCCACCCAATGGTCTGGACTATAACACCCTAGCCCACCCAATGGTCTGGACCATAACACCCTAGCCCACCAATGAATGGACCATCCTGATTATCACCATTGGTGACCTTTGTGGTGTGGCCCATCTTTTATAAGGCTTAGAGGCCCTACACTAACACTCGCATGAAAGATACACCTGTATGCAATGTATAGAGTATTAGTATTGTTACATTTGGAGATAAGGAAAAATGTATCGGTTTTGTCGGAATTCGAAATATCATTATCTAAGGCAAAATTTTTTAATCAAACTTTCGGAGATATTAAAAGACACATCTTTATACATGTAGGAATTGGAATTTTTGCAAAAAGCAACTATATACAATAAGTTTCCATTTTATAGAGGTCTAACCATATATTGTTGAAAAATCAATATAAAACAAATATATAAAATTTGTAACCAATCAATAGATTCACTAACACTTAATAATATATAAAAATTTTCATATTAATTAAGAGGGAAGAACACATGTTTTTCAATATAAAAATGAAAAAAAATTAGAATTTGTCAAATTTCTTTCTTTTTTCACTTAAATGTTAATTTTTTTCACCACAAATCTATGTGTGTGAGAATCATGCACAGTCATGAATTTCCATTGCAATCCATACTAACATTTGAAAAATAAAAATAAAAAATTAAGTTCATATAGATTTTTGCCTGTCTTCATTTTGAGTCAGATTTCTCCCAGATCCAAACTTTGATTCGATAATAATTGAGAGTGATTGAAATCACCTTAGGAAATAAAATTTCAAAAGAAGAAAAAATCTAAAACAATAGAGATATTTGTAGGTTTTCTAAAATCTTTCGGCAATTTTCACTTATTTACTGATGTTTCCTGAGGATATTATCAATGGTAACACCGATACCAAGAAATTTTCATAAGAGATTCTTTTCAAAGTATTATTGATATAGATAATATCACCAAGTAATACCATATTATTGAACATATGGGTGATATTTGAAATTTTTTACATTTCACCCAGTATAGATAATATCAACTAGTATTACCTATGTAGATGAAAATAGTTTTCGTCTTCATTGCTGCTTGTGATGAAACCTCACCTTGAGCAAGAATTGCATCTTGACCTGCCAAAAAAAGAAAGAAAAGGATCTACAATCCAAAGATTGGAAGGTTGGTCATCATGATAATCTTAGTAAAAAAGAAAACACAATCCAAGGATTTGAAGGTCCATCATCTTCCTTGTGTTAGAATTTTTCCCAGCAATTTGGGGTTAGCTTTTAAATGGTAGATTGGTGAATGTTTCATGATCATGCAGCATGGACAATATTATTCTATGAAGCATATATTAAAATGAGAACATGTTTCGATTGCCACTAGTAAGATTGGAAGGTCTGTTAGAAGATGTAGTACTTTGTACACAACGGAGGATAGAAGAAAATGATAACGAAATGATCAGATTTATCGGGTTCAAGGCTTGACTTGAATAATCAATTTCTCAAAACAGATTTGCTGTCCTTTTTCTAAAATTTTCAGCAAGTGCAAATGAAGGAAATCTGCAAATTGTCTTCAGGATACAATGAACGTCAATCCAATTTTCAACACGAAAATTTACACATTTAAGTGTTAAACAGATCTCTAGTTTAAACACTGATATACCGTAAGACGTTTAGAAAAAATTCAGTAAGAGATTAGATCGAGAGTAATTGCTCAGAAGATGATATAATCTCAAGGATAAGAATTACTTCATCTGGACTATAGCATCCAGGATTTATATCAATTGAAGGGTTATGGATTTTTTCCTGAAGAGGTGCTAAAGAGACTCTTTAAGAAATCCACACCCATTCACAGTAAATAATTTCCTTCCATGAAAGGACATGACTTTTTGTCCTATGACGTTATTTCTGTACCCATTCAGACAGAAGCAGTTATCAAATAGGAAAAACTGTATCCACATAAGCGACACATGGCATAGGTGCCACATGTACAATCATGTCATAATTACTCTTAATCAACAAAAGGTAATAAATCATCAGGGTTCAATTACATGACCCAAAAAATTTGAACCATGTGCCAAAAAGACTAAGTTCTTTTTGCTCCTTACGATGACGTGGAGTGCTAAGTGTGCCTAATAAAGCGTCAAAAAGTGCCCAATTAGCCCTACAGCCCACGCCACGCGCGCGCGGACGGTGCTTCGTACCGTCCTCGAGGAGATTTGAATCCTGATTGCATAAGCAAAAACTTCCCCTCTCTTACTGACAGACTATTCATACTATTTGTGGAAAGTTTTAAATAATTAATATATTTATTTACTTTCTAAAAATAATTTTTTATTTTTTGAAATTTATATTTATTCTAAAAAACACAACAAGGTCTATAAGATTATTCAGACATTACAACAGTCCAATGACTTTTAGATGCAAAGGCCATGACAGTTCTCGAAACCACTCAGTTATCAACTGGTAGTTCCAAACCAAGCAATCATTTGATCAAGATTGGAAGGTTGTAATGGTAAGATGCAACAAACTCCATTATGACTGACTCACAATTAGAAAATCATTCATAGGATAAAACAAAATACACCCTACTGGTGTCAGGCACATGAGGAAAATTGCAGTACTGATGGTAGTGGCTGTTGTCAAACAACCACTTTCTCTAAAAGTTCGAACCATCAGGGGATGGTCATATCAATGTATACCAATGGATTTTAACACATTTCCATACATGCAGGGGTGGAACTCCATAAGGAAACATGCTAGATAAGGTTGAGGATATAACACTGAGGCTTTTAGGATTTGAACTCAGGACAATTTGCTCTAATATCATGACAAACAACTACTTGCTCTAAAAGCTTCAACTGTTAGAGGATGGCGTATCAATGTATATCAAGTGACTTTTAAGAGTGACCGTAGTTTTAAGGGCACAACTTCTGTGCAACAGAGTTATTGCATGTATCTTTCACACACTAAAAATGGTGGGCAGGAATCCAAAACACATATCAAACTGGGATTTAAAATCCAACTACGGAACATGTGTTGGACATGGTTCAAAAACCTAAAAAATCAACTTGACTCAATGTCAAGGCCAGGTTGACTCATGACTCAACTCGATATTTAACTATTAAATAAGGAATTTAAATAATAACACCTATTTAAATTAGTACGAATGCAAAAAGCTGATAGACATTCAAAGATGAAGTGCATGACTTGGTGAAAGAGTCACTTTGACTTTCTAAGAAAAGCAAGGGTTTGAATCTCGACCCTCTACACTTTTATTTCTTAAATATGAAAAGCAATCATGAGGCCGATTCGTGCCGAGTCAACTGAGTCAGCAAGCCAACGCGACTAGTCTGGCCGAGTCTCAACCAAGTCAAGCTCTCAAGTGACTTTCATGGTGACTCAGTTCAATATCTTATTGAGTCAAGTTGCATTGGCCGAGTTTAGTGAGTTTCATGGTGACTCAGTTCAAACTCTTATTGAGTCAAGTTGAATTGGCCGAGTTTGGGGTCGAGTCACTGAATTTTAGAACTATGGTTTTGGATAGCCTCCCATCATATTTAAATGCTATTGACTGTCGTTGACACTCATGTCGACTCCAACATCTAGTAATAGAAGTATTCATCAAATAATAACAGAGTTGAAGTTCATGTAAAATTACCAACCTGAGCTGTATTGTAAACAATTTACTCGTTGTAGTCTAGGACAGAGTCTTGCACTGTCGAATTAACAACTTGTCCGCAAGGCACAAGCACTTCATCCCTCCATTTTACATACTCTGACTCTTGAGGTGTCATCTTTCCAAGCCCTTTCGTTGAGTGCTTCCCTTCTGGAGGACGTTCCATTTTCTGAATGGCGGATGACCACATAAAAAATCACACGGTCGGTAAACTATACCACAGTCACCATTAGTCAGAGATGCAAGAAATCATGCATCACAAGGTTATAAGTAATTATAAGGAAACTAAAGTATCATAAATACATCCAGCGCGCAAAAACACTCAGATACAAAGATTGAGTACATGAACAAATACACATCACATTTTGTACCGTAACGCTCAGATAGGGCCATGATCAGCCCGAGCTCAGCTGGGTTTTTTTTTTTTTTTTTTTTTTAAATTTTTTTTAATTTTTTTAATTATTTTTATCAAGCCTCTTGGCACCCAATAAGCAAAGCTATTTCAAAAGAGAGATTTTAGACACAGGAGACTCACCGAGGCTTTCTTAAGCTCATGGACCATTCCCAAGGCAACTTCGCTAAGAAGCATAAGATCTACGTACTGGATCGTTTTGACTGGTTTGGCAATATTGTGCACTCTTGCTGACACGATCAGCGAAGTAAACCCCCTTTCCAAACTATTTACGAAAGATGGGAAGGATGTTGGTTAGACATTGCCTTTTTTTCTATCAATTTTGTATACACATGGAGAGAGAGAGAGAGAGAGCCAGTAACTGGAGCTTCTGGGGGTGCTATTCGCAATCCTTAGCTGAGGATGGCCACAAAATTTATCAGACGAGTAACCTGTAGCAGACGAAAATTTGAAGTTCCAGTTGGGTTGGATTGGATAAAATCCATATTCAAAACATATACAGAGGTACACAAAACAGTGGAGATATAAAGCGAGTTTGAAAAAGACGATATAGGTGGGCCCCACCATGATGTGTATGTGAATTCCACTCCATGCATCAGATGCAAAATTCAGCTCTATTGATGATTCAGGTGGGCCACGCCAAGGGAAACAGTTGAGAATGTGAGTGTTGCCCTCCGTTTGTTTCCAATTGTGAGTTTCACCTGAAACATTGATGGAGCTGATTTTTTCCAGTCTTGGCTTAAAATTGGGTTACTCACCTAATGGATGGAGTGGATTTAAAAATACCTGATAATGGGCCACCATGCCACAGGAAATGGTGGAAATTGCCTGCCTACCATTGAAAACATCCCAAGGCTACAGAAGTTTCGGATCAAGCTGATATTTTTCTTTTCATTTTATTCATGGCCTGTGTGACCTTATGAACAGTTTGGATGACAAATAAACGTTACTATATGCCCTATGATGGTTTCAATGGTGGCCATTTATACCCATTGTTTTCTATGGTGTAGTCCACTTGAGCTTTCGCTATGCTTTGATTTTGGTCTCACTTTCTAAAATGAGCTTTAAAAATGGATGGACAGTGTGGATAATACACACACACGGTGGGCCTTACAGATAATCCACACCATACTAGCGAGGTGAGCTCCGCACTACACAATCCGTCTGCAAGATAAGTTCTATCGTGAAACGGAGGGTGAGCCTCACCATGATGTGTGTATGTGAAATCCACTCCGACTATAAGGTGTGTGGTGACTATTTAGCTACGGGGCTAAACAATCAATCACATTCATAATTCATGTGAGCCACATGAGTGGAACGAAGTTTTAGGGATACCCACCATCCAAATTGTTTCACTTGGTATGGTACATAAAAAACACATATGGGCCTAAGTGTTCGTGCCTATGCATTCACCTTTGCACCTTTTTACATGTGCACCTTTGCGGCACATGGGCACAAAAATCTGAATGGTCTTCGTGATGCTGCACCCCACAAAACCTTAGTGCCTAAATTCTACCATGATCCAAAACTCTAGTGTGCTATAGCAAATAGAGGACAAATCAAGGGAGGAAACTATTAACTTTTACCATAACTTACCAAAGTCTTGGATCAGGGTGAAAGTTGAGCTTGAAGGTTTCATGGGGTGCCACATCAGATGGATAGCAAATAGAGGACAAATCAAGGGAGGGAACTATTTCCTTTTAACATAGCTCTTCAAAGTTTTGGATCGGGGTGAAAGTTGAGACCTGAACGTTTTATGGGGTGCCACATCAGATGGACAATTTAGATTTTGTGTTTACATCACGTGAGATGAGCACTAAAAAAGTTTCACAAGTTCTGGTGAGAACTGGTGCGAGTGATCATTTCAAATATATACATATATATATATCATACATACATATACGTACATATGCATATACACACATACATGTGTGTGTAATGCACTAGTTGGCATGTGCGACCCACCGTGGCATTTGTACGACATCTTCTGCCTACCGATTAAAATTATCCCATCAAGAAATGAGATGCCTCATAAATCAGGTTAATCTAACTATTAGGTGGGGTTCAACGTAGAAAACCATAAAACAACATCTAAAAACCCCACATGCACATCGAGCATCACATTTCCACGGTTAGATTGTCCTGATTCTTGGCACATCCTATTTTTATAGTGGACTAACTTGGTTAGTTAGACGGACAAGATGTCATACAAATATCATATTGGCCCTCACATACCAACTAGTTGGGGATGTGCAACTAGTTACATGTGAGCATCTCTCTCATGCTCACCTGTGCACTTTGCACGTGTAATGGGCCCAAAATCTGAACTGTCTATGTGATGCAGTACCCCATGAAACCCCTAGGGCCCAGCTTTTATTCTGATCCAAAATTCTGGTGGGCCATAGCAAAGAGAGAAGCAAATCAAGGAAGAAAATTGTTTCCTTTTGTCGTTGCCCACGTAAGTTTTGGATCAAAGCAAAAGTTGAGTCACGGGGGTTTCATGGGGTGCTGCATCACATGTACCATTCAGATTTTGGGCTCATTTCACATGAGATGATTTCTCAAAAAGTTCTCACAAGTTCTCATGGAATTGGGGGGCGTGTGAGAGAGAGAGAGAGAGATGCTTACAAACAACTAGTTGTACATTCAATTAGTTGACATGTGGGGTCTACCATGGTGTTTGTATAATATCTTGGCCATCTTGCAAGCTTGTACCACCACCATTTGGGTCCTTACTCTTGCCCAGGTGGTAGACTCTCAGGAGTTTCAACTCTCGGTCAAGGGTTCAGTACCCATAGGTGGTGAAATTCTGCCAACGTGCATGTGTGGGGTGTGCATGCGTGTGCTTAAAAAAAAAATGCTTGTCCTACCATAAAAAACAGGATGCCCCAAAAATCAGGTTGATAGTTGGGTCGACCTTATTTTTGAGCAGCCCATTTTCATGGTAGGACAAGTTTCCTGAGGCAAGATATCATACATGGTAGGCCCCACACGCCAACTAGTGTGTGAGCATCTCTCTCTCACATGCGTGCATGCATGTGTGTTTGTTATATATATATATATATATATATATATATATATATATATATATATATATCATACATGAATGTTTATGCATATAGGAAAAGAAAAGCTACCCGGAGGTCATGACATTTGTTAGGTTAGTGGCCCTTAGAAAGTCCTAATAGTGGACAAACTTCAGAGAGGGCATGGCTATCCCGACTAGGTGTGTGTATGTGCAAAGAGAGAAAAATGGTCTGAAAAGTTGAACACGATAAGTAAATGTAATTATATTTATTATAAATACTTGTACACAACAAGGATATACTTTACAACATTAAGAAACTATCACTCTTAAATGACAACTCTTACACACAAGGAAAAACTCTTTTGAACTCTAAATACTTGGACACCTTGCTTTCACTCTTGAACTCACTCTTTGTTGTTTATATGTATACATAATGAGACACTTCCTATATTTATAGAGAGCTATGAAAAATTCTAGAATCAATATAACTCTAAAGAGTTGTAGATGCTTCCAAATATCCTGTAAGGTTCTATCATATTCCAGAACATTCTAAGAGAATCCGGAAGTTTCTAGCATAGTCCGAAACATTCCAGAAGAGTCAAGAAAACTCTATCAAACTCTATAAGTTTTCAGAAGATCTAGAAAATTATATAATTTTTATTAAATGTCCGAAAGTTTCTAGAAGACTCTAAAATATTTAAGAGAGGTGGTGATGACATTTAACACTCCCCCTCAGCACCAACTCTCACAATTCTACCTTGGTCATCATGCCAAGTTGCTTTCTGAATTCGGTGAACTTATCATTGCTAAGTCCTTTCGTTAGTATGTCTGCAACTTGGTCGTCGGTCTTCACATGACTCATCTTGATTTCTCCTTGAAGTACCTTCTCTCTCATGAAGTGATAGTGTACTTTCACATGCTTGGTCCTAGCATGAAACACTGAATTCTCAGCCAAGAAGATTGCTGATTGATTGTCGCAGTGCAATATCATTGGATAATCATTTGGTTGATGAAGATTCCTCATTAACTGTATAAGCCATGTGCTTTCTTGTGCTGTCATTGCCATTGCTCTGTATTCAGCCTCCGTGGTTGATAAAAATATTGTACGTTGTCTCTTGCTACACCACGAGATTGCTCCTGAGCCAAGGTTGAATACGTATTCAGTAGTTGATCGTTGTGTGTCATCGTTACCACCACAATCAGTATCGCAGTACCCAACTATCTTGCATGCTCTACCTTTCTTGTACAATAGACCAAGGTCTATTGTACCCTTCACATACCTTAATATTCGATGTATTGCTTAAGGATGTGGCTTCTTTGGTGTTTGCATGAACTGGCTAGCCACACCAACTGCATAAGCTATATCTGGTCACGATAATGTAAGGTAGATTAGACTACCAACTATTTGTCGGTACATAGTTGCATCTTCCAAGTATTTTCCTTCTTCCAAACATAGCCTAACACTAGCCTCCATAGGTGTGGTAATTGGCTTGCATTTAAGCATTCCATATTTCTTTAATAGGTCTTTGGCGTACTTCTTTTGATAGAGGAATATGCTTTTGTTGATTCGGTCAATCTCGAGCCCAAGAAAATGCTTCAGTTCTCTAAGTTCCTTCATTTGAAATCGCATGGACAAGTTCTCTCTTCTCCTTTTAATCTCACCGTCATCATCTCCAATGATGATCAAGTCATCCACGTACACTAGCACTATTGCTAGTTTACCTTTCTAAAATTTTATAAAGAGACTGGAGTCCGCAGGTGCTATCGAGAACCCGCTTTGCACTAGAAATTCTCCTATCTTGCCATACCATGCTCTTGGTGCTTGTTTAAGCCTATACAAGGCCTTCTTTAGTTTGCAAACGTAATCCTGATGCCTTTTACTCTGAAAATCATTTGGCTGCTCCATGTAGATATCTCGATTAATTTCTCCATGTAGAAAGACATTTTTTATATCCATCTGTCATAGTTTCCAAGATTTGTTCGCTGCAAGTGCTAGTAGTACTCGCACCATTGTAATTTTTGTTACTGGGCTAAAAGTCTCATCATAGTCCAACAAATATTCTTGTGAGAATTCTCTAGCCACTAGTCAAACTTTGTACCTTTCTATTGATCCATCGGGGTGAGCCTTGACTTTGTATACCCATTTGCATGATATCGGCTTCACGTCCTTGGGTTTTGGAACTAGTTCCCAAGTATGATTTTGGTTCAATGGCTTAATCTCTACTTCCATCGTCTTCTACCATTTTATATCTCAGGATGCTTCTTTAAATGTCGTTGACTCTTTCATAGTCTCTTCTTCTGCTAAGGCAACATCCACGTATCTTGAGTTGGACTTTCTCTGTCTAGTCGACCTCCTAAGTGGTGGGTTGTCTACCGCAACTTCCTGTTGACTTGGGCGAAGCTTTTCTAGATTACTTTGATGTGCTCCAGTTTATAATGGACTCATAGATTTATTTGGTGTTCTAGACAGATTAGGCACTTGCTCACCATCTCCTGATATAGGCGTCAACTCCTTAGTTGAACTAGGAGATTCTTCTCCTTCCCTTATCTCCCCCATCTTCCCATGCAGTTCATCTTCTGAGTCTTGAGAGTTTGACAACTTCTTCTTTAGTGGTGATCACCATGACGAGGCTTCATCAAAGACAACATTCATCAATGTGTAGCACCCTGAATCAATGATCCAATCATCAGTGTAGTTGATAGCTCCTTGATTGGAAACTGCGGCAAGGGCTATTTCACCCATCTTTGTCACTATTGAGGAAGCAGCTACTTCGTTAGTGACTGTGTTAGACTGCTTGAGTGGTTCATCAAAATCTATCTCTTTGATGGATTCAGATACCACTAAGGATGCCTGAAAGTCCCAGTCATCTTTATTGTCTTCTTGGTGATTTCTAGAAGTCACCAAGTTACCTTCAGCTGATTTTTTCTTGAACTAACAATTTTTTGCAAAGTGACCTTTCTTGCCATAATTGAAACACTCTATAGCATACCTTCGAGATACGAAGGATCGTCATTTATTGACGTTTTTGTCAGATTGAACTCTCCCTATTTGAGGACTTCTTCCTTGCTCTTCTCTCTTCTTGGACTTTCTAAAGTTCTGTTGACTTTGTTTGCCCTTTATGTTCTCCTATCGATGTCCGTCTTTTTTTATTATTACAGTAGAGTGCTTCTTCTTCCTTATTTATCAACATTCTAGCTATTTGTTTGCATAAACTTTCTTAATTGGCCAACAAATTCTCCAACTCTATGAGAATAGGTTAAGTAGGCCAACCTCATATTGTCGTGATAAAAGCATTATACTCGGGCTTCAACCTATGTATAATGATCCTCCCCATTCTTTCCTCATGAATATTTTCTTTAGGATCCAATTCTGAAATTTCTTGGCATAAATCCTTTATTCTTGTAAAGTATTTTCTTATAAAATTTTCTCCTTTGGTGGTGGACATTAACTCATTCTCCAGATATTGAAGTCGAGCATCATTTGTTTTTGAAAACAATGATGTATAGGTGTCACATGCCATCTTGGGTGTGTCGTCATCCTTGATTTACCCAAGCAATTCATCTCAATGGTTGACTTGAGCACGTACATTGCCTTCCCAGCCTTAATCTTCCATTTTCAGAGTGCTTCAACATTTTCTTTAGGAGGTGGGGTAATCTCATTCCCATTAACAACCTCCCACAAGTCCTGTCCTTCAAAGTAGGACTTAATGCGACTCCTCTAACTTTGATAGTTGTGGTTGTTAAGCCTTGTAACTCCGCTCATTGTGTTCACAAGATCCGCCATCGTGACTTGGTGTGATTATCACTCCCTTTACCAAGCAAGCCAATAAACTTCATAGTCTCCAAACTGTGCATGATCACCTTAGAAAATGGATCCCGATCAAACCTCGGTCTAATACCAAATTGAAGAGTTGAACATGATAAGTAAATGTAATTATATTTATTACAAATACTTATACACAACAAGGGTATGCTTTACAATACTAACAAACTATTACTCTTGAATGACAACTCTCACACACAAGGAAAAACTCTTTTGAACTCTTAATACTTGGACACTTTGCTTTCACTCTTGAACTCACTCTTTGTTGTTTATATGCATATATAATGAGACACTTCCTATATTTATAGAGGGCTATGGAAGATTCTAAAATCAACACAACTCTAAAGAGTTGTAGAAGCTTCCAAATATCCTATAAGGTTCAATTTTATTCCAGAATATTTTAAGAGAATCTGGAAGGTTCTAGCATAGTCAGGAACATTCCGGAAGAGTCAAGAAAATTTTATCAAACTCTATAAGCTTCCGGAAGATTCTAAAAAATTATAGAAATTTTTGAAAATGTCCGGAAGTTTCGGGAAGACTCCGAAATATTCAAAAGAGGTGGTGATGACATTTAACATGGCTCGTGCTAGTCCTTCACTACTCAATAACATCCTCTATCTATAGTCACTCTTTAGCAAGTTTTCATGTAAATTGGGTCCCAGGATTCATCCAAAAAAGCATATTAAAATGGGATTCTAATCATTTTCTTAAGATTCGACTTAAATTTTAATTCATAGGATTTTAACATCAATGTCTACTGCCCATTCAGTTATTTGAGCTCCAAATCTCATTACCGATAGCCTCAAGCAATCTCCGAGTGTCCTTGAACATATGATTGTTGAGCTCTTTTCATATCTCCTAGCATATGGCAAATGGCAGAAGGGTCCATAAAACAACCCTATTGGATATCACCAGCAATTCCATGATTTGAATCCTACGATTTACTATTCAACTCCAGATTTATTATTCAAATTATAGTTGTTCCCTTCTTTCTAAAATTTTAGTTGCTTACCATTTCATGGTTTTAAATTTGAGGGGACTTTAAGAATATTTTAAAACATGTCAATTGTTTTATCCTCTATAAAATAAAATGATGGATCTTATCTTTGACCTCAAATTGTGGAGCTTTAAAAATATAAAAATAAAAACGATTTCTTACCTCTTAACTGGTCAAAACACCAAATCGATCTATTAATTATTAGGAATCATTTTTTAAGGAGTGCAATCAAATTTACCTGTGTTCAGGATTCCCTCTTCTAAATTGGAAGGAGGCCTGTTCTCCCTACTTATAGGGAGAGGCTGGAATCAGATGCTTGGATCTAGTCAACAAGGCTTGTTGGGTAAGTGGATTTAGAGGTTTGTCATTGAAAATTTCAGCCTATAGAGGCCTGTTATTGCTGCTAAATATGTTCTTTAGTCTTAAACCCTATTCTCTTTATCATTCTTCATTCTTGTGGAATGGTGTTGTTAAACTATCCTCTAAAGTTTTCTCTAAACTTAGCTTCATCCTTGGAAAAGGTGATCAAATCAGATTTTGGGAACACCCATGGTGCAGACCTTCCCCCCTTAGTATTCCTTCGCCTCCCTTGCTTACCTAAGTTCTAATAAGGATATTTTGGTGTTGAATTGTTTCTCTGTTGAAATAATGCATTTTTGTGAAAAGGTTCATGTCGCTTTGTTGAAGAGTCACATGTCCCTTAGTTGAAAAGGTTCATGTCTCTTTGTTAAAGAGTCATGTCCTTTAGTTTTTATGCTATAAATATGTGTATGGATTTCATTTTCGTATATAAAGAAGTATTACAACAAAAATTAATTTTCTCCTATTCCATTCTAAGTTAATTTTACTAAGTAAAAAGGTTACAATATCCTACAAAGTGGTATCAAAGCCATGTTTCGGGTCTTGATTGGGTGTTAGAAACTTCTAAAGAAGTAAAATCGATGGCAACGAATGGTGCAACGATTCATCCGGCAATTCCCATTTTTGGAGGGAAGAACTTTGATCATTGGAGCATCAAAATGAAGACCTTGTTGTAACGACCTGAAAAATTTCGTACAAATACCCGAGTATTAACTCAGGCAGAAATCCCTCAGGACTAAATCCTTTAGAAACTAGACGAGAATTAACTAAGAGTTAACCTAGATAACCGATGAAATTAGCACTAATCACTTTAAATACGATCTTCAAGACCCAAAACTTGTAGAATCGTTAACGCTACATTATCCTAAAAACTAGAATCCAACCCTAAACCTAGTTGCTCTCGGGAGCACTCAGAAACTTCGTATCGGACCTGGACCGCAGGTCAAAAGTTCGATAGCAATGAACTTAGATGATTATGACCGCCTAGTTGGACTTGATAATCACCTCGAAAATTGAGTCCAAACGATGTCCTGAAACTGTTTCCTTGAGTTCGGAGTGAAGAGTGTGAAAAAGCGAAGATTTTTAAGAAATTAAATATGAATTTAAGAAATCTGAGTCGCGTTGCTTGCGCGCCATTTATAAGCATTCTGACCGTTGATTTTTGACCAAAATTTACCCTCGGATCAGGGAAGATGACCCATATACGTCAAAGTACTTGTGACCTTGATCGAGTTTCGGTGACTGTTGAACTGAAACTGGTCCGCCTCAGTCGATCTGGAAACCCGATCAAATCGAAAACTTAACTTGAACAAGATCCAACATCTATGATCTTAAGTCCAACCGCATTCAGTAAAAGGACCTCCAGAAGTGTTCCGTTGGATCGGAACAAGGCCGATTTGGATATAACCTAAGTATACCTTGGCCATGAGACTGTTTTAGTGAGTTTTGGGCCTATATAAGGGCTTGAAACCCTCACCCTCTCTCACCATACGAATTTTCTACAATTCTAAGAGAAAAGAGAGAGAAGTGAGAGCTACTCCTGGAATTCGATTCCAGTTACTCCTTGTGCTTACACATCGTTACCGAATCACTATTCCGGTGATTTTAAATACACTATTGGGTAAGAGAACCTAACCCTAATCAGTTCTAGGGTTTCAAGTAGTTAAAGTGACGTAATAGCTAACCTATTTCATGTAATAAGTCGCCGTTGGGCCGTAAACGAAGCGTGAGTGAACAAACTGAATTCATTATGCGTTTATCGACGTAAGGTGCGGATCATAGACGTATAGGTTATGGTTTTCAAAGCTTTCAATATCAGATAATGATTTATTACTGACGTGGATGTTATTTCACATGCTAAATGTGTTGTTTGTTTCGCGTTATGAATACGTATGAAATATGTATACCGTAGTGTATTCTATGTATGTGTTGAAATACCTGTATACGTATAAATTTTAGATCTGTGATTGCCATGATAAATCATTGTTAGTACATACTTGTTATGTATGCGACAACACCTTAGTAAAAGGATTTGCCCAAATATGCAATATGCCAACATAGGTGATGTATGTTGAATAGTGTAGTCTAAGTGTTTGTGTAAATGCCTGAATGGATTAGAATTAGGTAAAGTATGATTTTTAAGGGTATTGAGATATGAATCTCAATCACCTTACTCCATGTTAGAAGGTTTGTGTAGTCTAAGTGTTTGTGTAAATGCCTGAATGGTGTGTATGATTTCCTCCACGTTAGAAGGTGATGGGGTTTTCCTCGTCAGTTCAGAGGAGATATAGTGTAGGCGGTTGAAAATTGAAGTGTTTCACCGTGCTGCTTGACCAGTCAAGTGGACTGCTCGACCGGTCGAGTGAACAGTGCTTGATCAGTCGAGGGTCACTTGGCTCAAAGTTCAATGAGCTCAGTGAACAGTGCTCAACCAGTCGAGGGCCAGCTCGACTAGTCGAGTGAACAATGCTCGAGTAGTTGAGGGCTGGCTCGACCAGTCGAGTGAGTAGTGCTTGACCAGTTGAGGACTCTGCTCGATTAGTCGAGCTTACGCAGATTTGAGTCTGGATCTTGTGCGAACTACAGAAATTGGAGGCGGTTTCGCAAGATGTGCGAAAAAGAGTTTCCAAAATTTTAAATATGGGTGTCTAGGGCCTTTCTACGCAATGCAAGAAGGTTTCCTAAAGCTTTGTAAGGGTTTACTAAAGGGTTTAGGGTTATCAAAGGTGTGTGCACGTGTGTGTGTGTGTGAGAGAGAGAGAGAGAGAGCTTATGGAAGGGAGTCGACGTCTCAGCGCTTCTATGTCCTTGTGATTGGTGAGATCTCTCCATTTTTCTTTTATTATCTTATTGTTTATCCACTCTTGCGTGAGTGAAGAAAGTTGTAACGTTCTACTTCACAGTGAATTGTTGATCTGGACGAGGTCTTGTGATTTTTACCTCTTTGAGGATTTTTCACATAAAAATCTCTTGTGTGGTGTGGTTTATGCTTTGATTTATTTCATTGCTTTATTATTCCGTAATTCTGATTTGTTTTGGGAGGCTAGATCCTAAGGTTTTGTGCAAAGGCCCCTAACAAAGTGGTATCTGAGCTACCTTCATTGAACGGGTAAGATCGGTTTTGAATTTTAGAAGATGACTCATCAAGGATGATTAGCCTCAATGGTTCTAATTAGACCATATGGAAAGTTAAGATGGAGGATTTTTTTTTCGCAGGGACTTATATTATTTAATTTTAAACATATTAGCAAAATCCAAGGATATGTTTAATGATGATTGAAAGAAGTAGGCTAAAAGGTGGTGGGGTTTATCAGATAATTGCTGGACGATTCCATATTCCACTATGTGGTTACAGAGACCTTAGTCGCTAGCATATGGCTGAAATTACAAGGACTGTATGAGAGAAAGATAGCCGTTAATAAGATTTTTTTGATAAGGTGACTTGCGAATCTCAAGTTCAAATATAGTGGTTCTATGGCTGAGCACATGAATGTGGTCAGTAATATAGTTGGGAGACCTTGGTGGTGTTTCTAAGTAACTTTACGCCAGACGAAAAGGTATCTATGGAACAGGTAACTAGCTGTCTCTTCAATGAGGAGACAAGGAGGAAGTCTCATGGGTCTACTCAACAAGAAGCCCTTGTGACACAAAAACGGAGGAAAGGGAAGAACAGAAAGGGTGGAAAGGCCCAAGATAAATCAAGAGGCAAGTTAAGCAACATGAAGAATGTTGAATGTTAGAATTGTGACAAGAAGAGCTACTATAAACATGAATATCATAAGAATAAGAACAACAATAAAGGAAAAGGAAAGGAGAAGGAAGATGAATCAAATTTCATTGTGGTCGCTTCAGATGGTGACGTTGTAGTTAGTCTTTCAGCAGATCATGATGTTTATCTCATGGTTACGAGTCAGGACACCGACTGGGTGATTGACTCGGGAGCCTCTTTTCATGCGACTTCAATAGGGACTCCTTCACAAGCTATAAGTCAGGTAACTATGAGACCGTGAAGATAGAAAATTCTGGCATATCGAAGATCATAGGGGTCAGTGATATTTGTGTGAAGACCGATGTGGGTTGCACATTGGTTCTCAGGGATGTGAGGCATATCTCAGACCTTTGCATCAACTTAATGTCGATGGAAAGGTTGGATGATGATGGCTATGAAAGCCGATTTGTTGGTATGCGCTAAAAGCTTATCAAGGGTTCATTGATTACAGTCAAAGGAAAGAAGTGTTGCACCCTTTACAAGGCAAGGGTGGGTTGAACGCAGCGGAAGATTCAGCTATTGACATGTGACATAGGCGTCTAGGCCACATGAGTGAAAAAGGGCTTCAAGTACTAGTAAGGAAGTGACTCCTTCAAGACGTGACAGGTATACCTCTCAAAACTTATCTTGATTGTTTATCAAGGAAACATCATAGAGTTTCATCTATTAAATCTGCTTCTCATGTTAATAAAGTGCATGCATTAGATTTGGTTTATTCTAATGTTTGTGGTCATATGAGGACAAAAACCTTGGGTGGGGGGCATTGTATTTTATTACTTTTATAGATGATGCATCTAAGAGGGTTTGGGTTTATGCTTTGAAATCTAAGGACAAAGTCTTTGGTGTGTTTAAATTGTTTCATGCTATGGTTGAGAGAGAGACATGTAGATCATTGAAGTGCATCCACATTGACAATGGTGCTAAATACATCAGTGACTTTTACGAGTCTGGTAAGTCTCTGTGTATATGGCATGAACAGACAGTTCCCAAGCCCCCCAGCATAATGGTGTATTGAACGAATGAATCGCACCATTATAAAGAGAATCAGATGCATGTTATCACATATGAAGTTGCCTAAGACGTTTTGGGGAGAAGCAATGCACACGGTAGTGTATCTGATAAACAAGTCTCCATCAGCCCCGTTGAATGAAGAAGTACTCGAGAAGGTGTGGACTAGACAAGATCCATCGTACAGTTATCTCAGGGTGTTTGGATGTAGGGTATCCATTCACGTACCAAAGGACGAGAGGTCCAAGCCCGATATGAAGATCAAGAAGTATATGTTCTTGAGGTACGGTGATAAAAAGTTCAGTTACGTATA
The DNA here is from genome assembly GCA_037074715.1 of Magnolia kwangsiensis. NCBI lineage: Eukaryota > Viridiplantae > Streptophyta > Magnoliopsida > Magnoliales > Magnoliaceae > Magnolia > Magnolia kwangsiensis. Next base: position 84,418,767 of record CM073588.1, read on the forward strand.
AATTGTGGGATTCAACAGAGAAAAAGCTCGTCAGGAGCAGAGATGTGGTTTTCTTTGAAGATTAGTGTATGGAAGATATTGGTAAGCCAGAAAAGAACCGACTTAGTTTAGGTGAGCTAGAGGACATGGATCCGATTATTCCTCCCGTGGTGCCTGATAATGGGAGAGTACAGTAAGGTGCGTAGAGGACGAGGGAGTTTCTTCAGAAGATGGACCAAGGGAGCAGCCCCTACTTGATCCACCTGTTGAGCCACAAGTGAGGAGGTCATCTACGGACATACAACCATCCAAGAGGTACTTGCCGCATAAGTACAATATGCTGACTAATGGGGGAGAGTCAGAAAATTATTTTAAGACCCCAGTCGATGAGCATAAGGGAGAGTGGTTGAAAGCTATGTAAGAGGAGATGAAATCCTTGCATAGGAACTACACCTATGATATAGTGAAACTGCTAAGGACAAGAAAGCTCTGGGTAACAAGAGGGTGTTCAGTAAGAATATTGAGTAGAAGAATTCACAGACGAGGTTCAAGGCCAGACCTGTAATGAGAGGGTTTGATCAGAGGAAAGACATAGACTTTGAGGAGATATTATCACTAGTGGTGAAGTTGACATCTATATGGGTGTTACTCGAGTTGGCGGCTAGCATAGATCTAGAGATAGAGCAGTTAGATGTTAAAACTTCATTCCTCCATGGTGACTTAGAAGAAGAGATCTACATGCACCAACCAGAGGGGTTCGAAGTCAAGGGTAAAGAACATATGGTATGTAGGTTGAGGAAGAGCTTTTATGGGCTGAAACAAGCTCCACAACAATGGTATAAGAAGTTCAACTTATTTATGTTGAAGTATAGGTATGAAAAAATGGAGTCGGACTACGTGAACACGCAAGTTCTCAGATGGTGATTTCTTAGTTCTGCTGTTATACGTTAATGACATGCTCATCATGGGAAAAGGCATTAAGAAGATCGACAGGCTGAAATAGGAGTTGGGTAAGTTATTTACGATGAAAGACTTGGGCCCGACTAAACAGATCTTAGGAATGGAGATAACCCATGATAAAAGCAGCATGAAGCTTTGGCTGTCACAAGAGCGGTATATTGAGATAGTCCTAGAGCGGTTTAATATGAATGCAGTGAAGCCAGTCAGTACTCCATTGGATGGTCACTTCAGATTGAGTGACAGACAATGTCCCAAGACGAAGGCAAAGGTGGAAGAGATGTAAAAGATACCCTACGTATCAACTATAGGAAGTTTGATATATACTATAGTATGTACACGCCCAGACATAGTATATGCGGTTAGTGCTGTCAGCCGGTATCTTGCTAATCCTGGCAAAGAGCGTTGGGCAGCAGTGAAATGGATACTGCGGTATCTAAGAGGCTCATCCAGGTTGAGTCTATGTTATGGTAATGAAAAACCTGTGTTAAAGGGCTACATAGATGTAGATATAGTAGGTTACATAGACTCCATGAAGTCTACATCAGGGTTCATGTTTACGTTTGTAAGGGGAGCGGTTTCTTAGTAGAGCAAGCTGTAAAAGGTCATAACATTGTCGACGACTGAGGCCAAATACATTGCAGTCATAGAGACATGTAAAGATATACTTTAAATGAAGATGTTCCTACAGGAACTTAGCCTGAAGCAGGAGTAGCACGTGGTCTATTACGATAGTCAAAGTGCTATATACTTGAGCAAGAATTAAAGTCAGCATTCCAAGTCAAAGCACATAGAGATTCGGTATCACTGGATCAGGGACACTTTGAAATAGAAGATGTTATAGCTTGAGAAGGTCCACACAGACGATAATAAGTCAAACATGATGACCAAGGCTTTGCTCAAGGGCAAGTTTGAGATTTGTAGAAATCAGGCTGGCTTAAAGAAGGTGAATTCCTCCTAAGTCGGAAAAGAGAGAGATTTGATAGGATTTTCCTCCTCAGTTCAGAGGAGAGATAGTGCAGCCGATTGAAAATTGAAGTATATCATCGTACTTCTCCACCAGTCGAGTGGACTGCTCGACCGGTAGAGTGAACAGTGTTCGACCAGTCGAGGGTCACTCGACATAAAAACCAACGAACTCAGTGAACATTGCTCAACCAGTTGAGGCCCAACTCGACCAGTTGAGTAAACAGTGCTCGACCAGTCGAGGGTCGGCTTGACCAGTCGAGTGAATAGTGCTTGACCAATCGAGCTTACACAGATTTGAGTCCGGATCTTGGGCGGACTGCGAAAATTGGAGGCAGTTTCAAAAGAGGTGCGAAAGGGAGTTTCTAAATATATAAATATGGGTGCCTAGGGCCTTTCTAGGCAATGCAAGAGGGTTTCCTAAAGCTTTGTAAGAATTTGCTAAAGGGTTTAGAGCTATCAAAGGTGTGAGAGGGAGAAAAGAGAGAGAGGAAGCTTAGGAATCGACGTCTCAGTGCTTCTACGTCCTTGTGATTGGTGAGATCTCTTCGTTTTTCTTTTATTATCTTATTGTTTATCCACTCTTGTGCGAGTGAAGAAGGTTGTAACGTTCTACTTCATAGTGGATTGTTGATCTGGACGAGGTCCCGTGATTTTTACCTTTTTTTTTAAAAAAATTAAAATTAATGCCGTCCATATCTTTTTTTATTTTTTTATCAAGTGGTGCACATTTATTACTTCAAAGGAGATATACAGCCTTTCGGGTGGGCCCCAATAAAAAGAGAAGAGAGACACCTATCGTGTAACAGGAGCAAAGAGAGGGCCAAAAAGTAACACAGAAACAAAACAGAATAACAGGGACGAAGACAAAACACTCGCTGACTACTGATGGCGCATTTTCCTGATCGATCCCAGACTGAGGTTATCTAGGAAGATCGAACCTCTGGTTCTAGGCGAAAGATGATGAAAGACTTCAAAAAAACTAAGGCTTTGGTTAGTGTTGCCCATTCAGGCTAAAGAATCCGTCGGAGCATTTCCTTCTCTAAAGATATGGGCGATGTTGACCTCAGTTGACGCCATGAGAGATTTGATTCTGGAAAGCCAAGCACACCATTTCCAACCCGGCCTGGCCGCTCTCGAGATGAGGTTAATAAGCAACAGAGAATCAGATTCGATGATCATGTGCTTAAAGCCTTTAGATAAACAGTAGAAGATCCCATCGTGAAACGCCCTCAGTTCCGCATGGACATTTGATCCAATGCCATTTCCGGTGGAAAACACAATTATAAAATTACCTTTTTCACCATGACAAATCCCCCCACTGCCAGATGGACCCGGGTTTCACAGGGCCGACCCATCTACATTTATTTTAACCCACCCTGGAGGCGGCTTATACCACTTGACTATATCCGAAGCATCAGAAGAATGCAGGACAGACTGACCGTTGTTACTGGTGCCATGACGAATAGGGGCAAAATGCGAGGCCTTGGTGCAGTCAAGGAGGCAGCCAGGAGCTGCAACGAATAGGTGCTGAGAGTTGCGTGAGGAAAGAAAACGGCAGGAAGATTCGCTTTTCTGCAGATTGAAGACAGTGACCTATGGAGCGAAGGACGCACCCCACCATATTTGGCTCTATTTCTGGCATTCCAGATCTCCCACAGGATGTAGTAGGGGGGGAGTCTGAACTAGATGGAGTTATCTTTCCGAGCCGCTTGGCAGGCCCACCATTGATGTAGCCGATGTTCAACCGTTGCCGCATTATGAAACTGAAAGCCCATATGCAAAGCAAAGTGCCTCTAGATAGCCATTGCCATATCTCCATCCGTGAATAGGTGAGAGAGGGACTCGAGTTTGTGATTTGGGTGAGCAGAGGGAGGGGAAATAGCGCAACAGTGACATTTGGAGGCCAAATGAATGCCTTTACCTTGAACAGCAACATCCACAGGGACTGCATTTGATAACGCTCTCCAAACCAGATGAGACATTTTGGGAGGGATGTGTTGGTGCCAGATTCTCTTAAAACATTCTGATCTGTTTTTTCGAGTTCTATTCAAATTCCATGTTGATTTCACAGTGAAACAACTAGATGGAGTGAGCGGCCAAAACCGAGAATCTGGCCTCGAGCCAAGACAGAGGCCCGCCTGAAAAATGAAATGAATGATGTGATCGGGGATGAGAGTCAACGCGATTGAGGGGGGATAGGGACCGGATGAGTTGAGAAGATGCTTGATTTAGAGATGCTGGAGGTCTGGCAGAATCTGACAGCCGTCTATGGAGAGAATAGGCCCCAAACCTGTCCAGTTAGAAGACCACATGTTGCTCTCCCCAGTGCCAACCTGGATTTGAGCAACTGCCTCAGCCTGGGGAACAAGGTGGAGGACAGATTTCCATAGAGGTGAGGCGTGGACGTGGCTGCTGATGGGGCTAAGGTGGTTCATGTCCTGCTTATATTTTGCTCTCATGAAAGTGTTCCAAAGGCAGCTAAGGTGGTTCATGTCCTGCTTATATTTTTCTCTCATGAAAGTGTTCCAAAGGCTCTGATTAGTCAGGTCGGTGATCTCCCAGGCCATCTTCATCCGAAAGGCTTTCATGACATCTGCTAGTCTCCTTATACCGAGGCCACCCTCTTCTCTTGGGCGGGAGATGGACTTCCAATTTTTCCAATGATGCTTTCTTTTACCTCTAGACCAACCCTAGAAAAAACGAGTGAATCTCGTTTCTAGGTTAGAAATGACCCACGTGGGAATGTGAGTCGCCGCGAGCGAGTGGACCAGGATGCTCCCAAGAACATGTTGTATAAGAATTGTTCTCCCAGCCTGAGAGAGGATTCGTGCCTGCTAACCTGCGATTCTAGCATCAATTTTTCTAAAAGAGGTTGGAAGATGGCTGCATTACGACGCCCACTGAATAAGGGAACCCCCAAGTAAGTGAAGTTGCCAGCAGCTCTCCCTATCCCAAAAGTGTTTTCAATAGCCCTGGTTCTTCCCGTCGGTTGCTTGGAGGCTGAAATGAAGGAGCTTTTCCTGTAATTAATAGCTTATCCCGATACTTTTTGATAGGAATCTAGAAAGAGCTTCATCACCTTAACAGATTTCAGCCCACCATTCATGAAAATGAGAGTATCATCTGCGTACAGTAGATGAGAAATTCGGGGGCAACTTGTACAGAGTTTGAAAGGCATCGCCAGACCTTTGTCCATCAGATTTGTGATTCCTCAGCTGAGCACCTCTGTTGCAAGGATAAAGAGAGATGGGGATAGCGGGTCTCCCTGACGTAGTCCCCTAGAGGATTTGAAAAAACTGTAAGCTTCCCTGTTGACTATAACTGAGAACCAGACCGAATTCCAACACTTTTCAACCATGCTAATCCAAGGGAGGGAGAAACCAAATCTATTGAGAACCGCCTTCAGAAACTTCCAACTGAGTCTATCGTATGCCTTTTCTAAGTCCACCTTGAGTACTAAATTTTCACCTCTAGATTTTCTGTTTAAATCTCTAAAAATTTCTTGGGCAAGGGTAATGTTTTCTGCAATGGGCCACCCTTGGATGAAAGCGCCTTGTTGTCTGGAAATGATGGTAGGGAGGATGGAGGCAAGTCTCGTGGAAATGATTTTTGTCAGAATTTTATATAGACAGTTGCAGAGGCTTATAGGTCTGAAATCTGAGGAGGTCAGGGATTCAGATTTTGGAATAAGACAGATAAGGGTTGCATTCACAGCTCTTGGGATATCCCCACCCTGAAAAAGGTAGACCGCAGCCTTATGGATGTCATGTCCAACAATGTCCCAACACCCTTGGTAGAAAGCCGCAGAAAAACCGTCAGGGCCAGCTGCCCCTTCCTTTGGAATATCTCGGATAGCTTGGTGCTCTTCGTTAACTCGGGGGGGGGGGAACATTAGACAATCATTCTGTTGCTGGGTGACGAGCTGAGGAATGATGTCCAACAACTCATTATCTGATGAAGTGGCAGATGGTGTGTATAGTTTGGTGAAATAGTCCGTAGCGGCTCTCTTGATGCATCATTCTGTTGCTGGGTGACGAGCTGAGGAATGACATCCAACAACTCATTATCTGATGAAGTGGCAGATGCTGTGTATAGTTTGGTGAAATAGTCCGTAGCGGCTCTCTTGATGCACCCAAGGTCCCCAGTAATTTCTCCTGTCTCCAGCCGAATTTTGAAAATTTCTACTCATTTCTTCTTAATTATGGCAGCAGTGTGGAAAAAGGCCATGTTTCTGTCACCTGCTTGTAGCCAGTCCACCCTTGATTTTTGCTTCCAATAAACCTCTTCCATGAGTTCAAGTTGGTATAGCTTTGAAGAGGCAACATTAAATTGATGTTGGAGATTATTGGCCGACGGTTCCACCAAGGGGTTTACCTACATTTTGGACTCGATTTCAGCCAGCTCCTGTTCCGTTCGTTGAGTTGGTCAAAAATTTTGCTGAATACTTCTTTGTTTGACACATTGAGCTCCCTTTTGACACTTTTAAGTTTGAGTAGCACGTTGAAGATGGGGTGAATAGACCCTGTAGAATTCCAAGCGTTGAAAATCATCTAATGGTAGGTATTGTGAAGAAGCCACATGTTTTGAAACCGGAAGGGTTTTGGGCCAGTAGCAACTTGCGAGGGAAAGTCGAATAATAGAGGTGCATGGTCAGAGTTAAGTCTGGGGAGATGTTGCACCTTGAAGGATGGAAATTGGGAAGCCCAATTAGAGTTAATCAAAACTCTGTCAAGGTGAACCCAAACACGCGCGGTGTCTCCTCGGTTATAGCACCACGTGAACCAGCTCCCTGAAAAACTAGCATGAATGAGACCCGCAGCGTTGATGGCGTCTACAAACTCCCTGGAGCTGGTTGAGTTCATAGCTCGCCTGCTCCTCCTTTCTGAAGAGGAAATTGTTGCGTTGAAATCACCACATATGGCCCAAGGCCCAGCAGCAAGAGAAGAGAAAGCTGCCAAAGTATTCCACAGGGATCTTCTTCTTCTTAGGTCATAGCTGGCTTAAACAATGGATATGGAAATCGTATTGTTGATGGATGGAGAAGAAACTACAAAAGATAGATCTTGGTTAGAAGAATTTAAAACTGATATGTTTACATAGTCTTTTAGAAAGACCCAAATTTTTTCACCCGCCTCCGCGTTAGCCAAGGAGGAATGAAATCCGAGGGCAAGTCCTGTTCCTGTTCTTTTGAAATCATCCAGCATCGGTTCAAGGATCGCAAGGATGCATGGATTGAACTTCTTAATGAGCCGTTTGAATGTATGAACAGTGCGAGAGTTTCTAATCCCGCGGGCATTCCAGACAAGGATTTTATCCATCCGTAACATAGCTCGATATAACGGCCCTTCGTTTCAATCTTCTCAGTTTCGATTCCTAGGATCCTTTACGATAATGAATTCTAGGTCTACTCCTTGCATTGTTTTTCTTTTTAGCGAAGGATGAAGGAAGCTTTCGAGTGTCCAATATATTCTGACTATCCTCTGGCTGATCCTCGTTCTGATTGTCCAGGCTGAAGAGAGGGATGTCTATGCCGCTGCTCATGACTTTCGTAATCCTGGGACATGCTGAAGTTTGGGGGGAGGCTTTGTTAGGGGTGTTGATAGTAGAGACATCATTCCCAGTGGCCTTTAACTTAGGGGAGAAATATGGGGAAAGATCAATATGCAGACTTTTAAATTGCAGACACTCAGTGGTTGCTATCGGGGTCTTCCTGTGACGCTGGGGGGTAGAGAGAAGAATGTGGTTAGGCTGGCGGTAGGCTGGATGGGGTCATGGGAAGTCAGGAGTGGGTTCATTGCAGGTGACTTCCTGTGACACTGAGGGGATGAGAGTTGAATTAGAAAAGGTTCGCATAGTGTGATGGTGGGCTGTAAGAAATCCTGAGAGGACAGGAGGGAGATGATGATGGGAGGCATGTTACTACTATTTAGAGGCTGACCTTGGTCGAGATTCTCCCTTAAAGGGGAGTTACCTTTTGAGAGAGCCTTCATAGGCGTATGATGATGCTTCTTGAAACTATGCTGCCAAGTGATTACTGGTTCCTGGGCATGCTTGAGGGGCATAGAAGGGTGGGAGTCATGTTGGGACAATGGTTGTTGAATACTAGAGAGGGCAAACATACAATCCTAGCATTAATATTGATCAATCGACTAGTTCTGAATTTCCAGTTGACGAGGGTCTGCACTGAGGGGTAAGGGCCGAGGCCTCCGGGGCATGTAGTGCTTCTGTTGCTCTGCATCAGATTCCTGGTCTTGTAGCGGGTCAGGGGGGAATCCCTAGGCCTTTTGAGAGGGGATGATGCCACGGGAGGGGAGGTTGAGGTAGTTGACTTGAGAGGAAGAGTCAATAGGAGGGGAGTAACGAATTGCTCAGGCTCAGAATTCAGCTGCATTAGGGGGTGTTGCTCTCTCAAAGGTGTTGGATTATTTTGAGCATCCCCAGGGAAGGGGAGGCCGGGATGATCCAATTGACCATTTTTGAGAGCGGGAATAAGCGAGGTGGACTGTGAAGGGGGAGGGGCTGTATCTAGGGGGGTGTTGATAATGGTCATATTACCAATGAAAGGAACGATCAGAAGGGTGTTCTGTAAGCTTTGGGGGTAGGCCGACTGGTCAGCCTTTTAAGAAACACTTGGTCGACATTCAATGTTGTTGGGGAGATATTTTTTAAAATGTCTGGTAACCCAGTCACGGGTGGTCTCCACCGGAATGAGAGAGCCGACCTTTAGCCTAGGGGGGTGGGGGGCGGCTGGAGAGCGGGGGGAGGTTCAAGGACAACAAAAATGGGGAAGATCTAGTCTTCAACCATAAGACGAAGGACTTACTGGAGATTGATACCATATTTGATAATGCATGATTTTTACCCTAGCAAACATCTAAAACAATTCAAATCAACTATTCTGATCCATTTCAATGATGCGGCGAAAATAATTACTGAGATAAGCAATCACCAATTCCATCCACGCGTGAGGCGGAATTCCAAAGAGTCTAAGCCAAAAGCCTTCGCTCCCAGTCTCCGCAGAAGGTGTCCATGTACAGATGTGTGTCAACAAAATTTTGTTGTGCAAGTCCTGATCACCCCTGAACCTGTGGAAGTTGGCCTTTGATCTGAAAGTAATGAGGAAGCAAGCCGGAGCAATCCGAACAATGTTTATTGCCGATGCCTTGAAGCAAGATTCTCTGATTTGTTGCATGAGGTGCAATACCGACACATCGGTGGGGTTGGCAGTTGCAACCATCGAAAGGCATAGGTGGACCCTTTTGACTCAGACCACCTCTACATCAGCGGTGGTAGATATAGGATCTAGGGGAAGGCGATGGTTGCAAACAGGGGGTGTGGGCGCGGGGTGATGTTTGATGGTGTCAGCATATGAGGGAGATTTGAGCTTATGGGCATCAGGGTAATGGGATTCGGAGTGAAATTTAGAGTGTGGGGGTTTCGGAGATCTGAGGTCGGCATAAGCACTGGTGACAGGCCAATTGCTGGGGTAAGCAGTGTGGACAGACTGAGTGCTGGGGTTTTGGGGAAAGGGGGTGGCGTGGGGGATATGGCAATTGGGGGATGGGGTTTTCTTAGATTCGGTGGGCATTGGGGATTTAGGGGGGTGAGCAGAGGGGCGTTTGGGTCTGGGAGGGTGAGGAGAGGGGCGATTCGGTTTGGCGACCTGGATTTGGATGATGTGGCCGTCGATTCATCGGCTGTCAAGGACTCCCATTGTTGCTTGCGTATCATCCTCATATTGAAATCTGACGAAGGCAAAACCTCGAGGATTTGCCGAGTTGGAGAAACAGGGGATGTGCACTTCCATCACCTTTCCATAATGTTAGAAAATCTTGTAGGTATCTTTGTGATTGCAGTCGTATGGAAGGTTGACAACGAAAAGCATAAATCCTCTGTTCGAATCTATCCTGACCGCAACCGAAGGTTGAGGACGCTGATAACGGCCTGAGCGAGAGGTTCCCCAGGATGGGGGCGCCATGTCCCGTATTTGAGGGTTTTCCACGTAAAAATCTCTTGTGTGGTATGGTTTATTTTTTGATTTATTTTATTGCTTTATTATCCCATAATTCTGGTTTGTTTTGGGAGGCTAGATCCCAAGGTTTTGTGCAAAGGCCTCCAACAGATGGAACTATTAGATCAATCATTTTTTTCCACCAAATTGGTAGTGGGATTCATTGGATGAATAACTCATCAGACTAATATCTAGTTGGTAGTCCAACAGCTAAACTAATTCCTTAAGATTGTAATGCCATTTTGAAAAGCATTGCATAAAAAGTATAAGTGACTAAACATCTTAGTAGCTCAATATTATTATTGCTGTTGTTGTTGTTGTTGTTGCTGTTGTGGTTGTTGTTATTATTATTATTATTATTATTATTATAAGATGATGACTTTCTCTTACTAAATCCATGATACATACTCCCTTTTCTTAATTAACACAAAATAAAACAAAGAAAAGGAAAACACATCTTTCCAAATATTCAATATGAGTACAAGCATACTCTTAAGCCAAGACTAAACATATAAAGAACTTGTGTAAAAAGTATTCAATAAGCTCATTTTATTTTAAAATATTTCTCAACATAGCTACCAATAATAACTTAATAGTTATTGAGAAAAGATAAACCTTTATCTAACATTTGCAACGTAACTTATCTATTTCAATGAATCCTGACCCTGAGATACAAGTCCTTGATGGTATGCATTTCCGCAACAACATCTCTCATCTGCATTCGTTCTCTTGGAAATTCCTCAGAGCATAACACACCAATTTTGACCATTGAAATCAAGCAGTCTTGCATTCTATTTCTTATATCGATATGATTTTTGTTGCCTTGAGTAACTTTGGCTTCTTCTATGAGTAGTCGTGGATCAACAATCTCCATTACTTGATCAGGCAAAGCCAACTTAGCGAAATGATGAAGGCTTAGATTGTCCCTAAACATATCATTAGTTGGCCTCTTTCCGGTGATCATTTCCAATAAAAGGATTCCATAGCTGTAGACATCTCCTTGTGTAGATGCTTTACTCGCCATCGCATACTCTACAATTTATACATCTCAAATTAAAGTATAAGAGACCATTTAGCTACATATAATATCAAATGTTGAATTTTGAGAGAGAAGTAATTCACAATTTTGCTTTTATATCGGAATTTCTAGCATCAATTGGTGTGCTGTGAACTTGTGAGTTCTTGGAAAGATATTCTACGTTGAACAAGAGTACTACTCAAATGAAAGAACTCAACTCCTTAATCAAGTGAACACGTGTTATGGTGATGAGTTTTATGTAACACATATCTCAACTAAAGCAATTTTCATAAAAGAATTCTTCTTACCTTATTATAGTGTGATTCATGTGGGGGTGCAAGTGAGTACTACTTTGTATATTCATATCTTTGTAATCAATTAGATTTTGATGCCAACAAGTTTGAATCTTGCCATGTGTGGGCCATCAAATCTGAGGTCGTTCTTTTAGGACCTGGATCCGGATAAAATCAGGTTTGGGTGGCCATCAAGTACTTGGACCTTCGTTTTGAATTAGGTGCAGGTCTGGTTCAAATCTGATCTAAGTCAAGTACTTGATTGGGTCCACCCGATTCATGGAATAAATTGCACATGTGCACCACTTTTATCCATGGATGGTGTGTAATAGGGTCTCATACATGCTTGTAGATCAGCAAAACCTCATTTCACAAGACGTGTTCATGTAATGCAGGCCACATTACCCTTCAGCTGTTTTTGATGAAGACTGTGAGGAAAATATTAAGCTGTTTTGCAATTCAGGCACTCTTGTAAAAATCAAGGGTGGGCATCCCACTGACTGTGCTGTGTCCCACCTGATTTTTGGACCCTCTAGAGTTTCCTAAGTTCTTGGTTCTCATAAGTTCTCGTAAGAATGGGTTCTCCAGAGAAATTATACACACATGCACACATATATACATACGAGAAATGCTTACACAAAACTAGTTATACATCTAAATAGTTGGTGTGTGGTTCAACATGGTATTGTGTGACATCTCGCCTATCCATTTAAGTTGAGCAGTCCTAGCCATTCAATTTATGGAGATTCAAATGAATGCTTACAAGTAAAATAATTAGTGCTCTGAAGTCCAAGGGTAAAATCAGATGGCTTCTTTTATCTTATCAATACACTTTTGGTTTATGCTTAATTTACAATTGGGTTATCTGCACAGTTTGGATTACTGTAGTCTCATGCATGTGTACGGTTGAAGAATCACTGCCATTTTTAAAATGGTGGTCATTCTTTATGAAACAAATAATTGAGAAAGTTTGGATTAATGCAGTCTCATGCATGCATGTATGCGGTTGAGAATCACTGCCATTTTTTCTGTTATCTTTTTAGCTGAATTGATAGGTGAGGCTCAATTATTTTGTGTGGATCCCACCACGGGAAAATCTAGCTTGTACATCGTCTATTTTTTTTTTTCTTTTCTTTTTACTTAATAAAATAAAAAATAAAAAATCACTGCCATTTTTTAAATGATGGCCATTCTTCACGAAACAAATAATTGAGAAATGATAAATAGCCTAGCCATACTTTTCCAAATGGCTGCCTTCGTGCTGTGGGCTACCTTGTCCCAGGCAGTGATCAAGTAGGCACAGCTGTATGTGGGGCTGGAATACCTTTTGAAAATAATTGACTTCCCCCAACCAAAAGCATTAATATGCTTCATAGCTCACACCTTTTGGAGGGGGTGCACGCATATGTATTTATGTGTGCGTGCACATGCACGACCACACACACACATATTGACATGTGTAGCCATATATACATATAGGCATACATGTATGGTGTCAATGGGCTAAGCTCAGGCCAGAAAAATTAGAATTTTGAATAGGGCTTGCCTAATGGCCCAGCCTAAAACAATTCAAAATCTGAGCCAAGAACTGTTCTAGGCCCAGCCGATTGACAACCACACACACACACACACACACACACACACACACACACACACACACACACACATATATATATATATATATATATATAATCGATCACCAGTTGGCACTGAACGTGTGTGAACTTTTTTGAGAACTCATTATACTTGATAAGACTCCAAAATCTGAATGGTCCATGTGAAGCAGCACCTCATGAAACTCTTTGGGCTAAAATTTTACTTTGATCCAAAAATTTGGTGGGCCATGAAAAATGAAAACAGTTTCCTCCATTGATTTGTATTTCTCTTTGGTACGGCCCACCTTCGGTACCCATAGGTGGTGAAATCCCACTACGGTGTTTGTATGTGTGCAATATATATATATATATATATATATATATATATATATATATATATATATATATATATATATATATATATATATATTTGTGTGTGTGTGTGTGTGCGCTCGCGCGCGTACTTGGCCCACCCACTGGATAACTTTCAACTTATTAAGTAAATGGGATGTCCAACCCTTCCAATAGAATTGGCCCACCATGAGGATCACCTAGTGCAAAACTGAGTCCCATCTTTTCTTCAAATGAATCACACTTAGAAAACAATGTCTAACCATTGATAAATAACAGGATGTCAGATCACCTTATGAAAGACGCTAATTTTTGCATAAGGAAATCATCATGATATGACCAACCTCTTGCATAGATTAAATAAAGCAAGTACATGAAAGGTTACAAGTTATCTGTGCACTGTAACTTGACCCTTTGTGAGACCAAAGAGGTTGGAGGCTCAGGTAGGCCCCAACCCTAATGCTTGTGTGAAAGTCACTCTGACTGCTAGATGTGTCTGCCCACGTCATGCACAAGGCAAAAAATCAGCCTCATCCCTTAATCTAGGTGGACCATACAATTTGAAAACAATATACAAAGTAACAGTCACCATCTAAACTATTTCTCTTTGTATTGCTGGCTTGAATATCGAATGGACCTAATTTTCTGCCACAGGCCTATATTGTAATGCATCATCTAATGGTCAGAGTGATTTTCATATTATCATCTCGGTGGGCCTGAAATAAGTGAAGGGTGGACATCACACTTCCAACTGTTTCCTTTAATGTGCTCCCCCTAATAAGCCAGGCCGACTTTTGGCGCTGGACCTCACAGTCCCTACTGTTTCCTCTAATGTGCTCCCCCTAAAAATTCAGCCTGACTTTTGGCGCTGGACCTCACTTGAGATGAACATCTCATTGTCAGAGTAGATTTCACGTAAACATCGTAGCAATCATAGCAGGCAATGTAAAGATCAAGGGTAAGCCGTAAGCATCCCTCCCCCAAATATTTCCCGAATTAGTATGGTCACCAGAACAACCACTGATTTGATTTTTGAGTCTTAACCCTAAGATGGGCTGATGCATCTGGATTTCACATAAACATTACGGTGGCCCCTTTCACATACATACATTGCACGCATGTCCAAAAAATTTAAAAAGAAATAGACGAAATTGTTACCTGGAGCGATGTACCCAATAGATCCGTTCATTCCAATTGAGCTAGTATTATCAACTTCAGATAAGAACCTGGCTAGGCCGAAATCACCCACGTGAGCAATCATGTCATCATCAAGAAGAATGTTGCTTGGTTTTAGATCTCGGTGAATGATTGATGTTTGGCAATCATTATGTAGATAATCCAGTGCAGAAGCCATATCCACAGCTATACTTAGCCTTTGAGTAAACTTTAAGTTCTTTCTCAGCTGGTCATCATCATCACTGTGCAACCACTCGTCTAGACTTCTATTGCGCATGTACTCATAAACTAGAGCTTTAAAATCATTGCCCTTAAAATCAATGCTCGAGCAACAAGTCAAGATCTTGACAAGATTCCGATGCCTAATGTTTCTCAAGGCATCACATTCGGCCATGAAGCTTCGCAGAGCTCCTTGTCGTTGAAGGTTGAAGACTTTTACTGCTACCATTGTTGCATCACGATCCAGAATCCCTTTATATACAGCACCAAAACTTCCAGTGCCGACCAAATTGTCAGAAGAGAACCCATCTGTTGCTTTAAAGAGCTCCGCATAAGACACGTTCATAGAAGGATCCTCTGTAGAAGGTGCAGTGAAAGGTTTTCTTCGGCACTTTCTTACCCAATAAAGAGTGGTAAAGAAACATGATAATGAAATAAGAACCAGGACAACACCAATTACTGAGAATTTGACTTTTGAAGCAAGAGAGTTCCTCCGTTTCTTGGAAGCTTTGCTAGAGCATGGAGGCAATTGTAATTCTTGAATACCTCCACAAAGCTTGCTATTTCCGAGCACAGAAATTTCACTAGCATTTCCAAAAACCCCTTGTTTTGGTAATTCGCCTTCGAAATTATTGAAAGATAGATTTAAAGACTTTAGAGCAAGCTTCTCTAAATATTTTGGAATCTCCCCGGACAAGCTGTTGCGTGAAAGATCCAGGATTTGAAGGCCTCTTAGAGTACCAAATGTTGGAGGAATTGATCCGCCAAAGAAGTTCCCATCGAACAGGAGATACTCTAGGCTGAGGCAATTGCCTAGCCAGCTTGGAATTTCACCCGACAATTTATTATTAGAAACAATGAAGCTTCCAAGAGCATTGAAGTAACCAGCTTCTTGTGGTAGATAACCATTAAAAGAGTTATTCTCAACATGGAATTCTATCAAAGAGGGAATGCTGAAAAGTTGTCTGGGTAAGGTCCCGCTGAAGTTATTATTTTCAAGGTATAGAAACTGCAAGTTTGTACAATTTCCAAGACTTGAAGGTATGCTCCCCATTAGATTGTTTCCAGATAAATTGAGTTGGTATAATTGAGAGATGTTGCCCAAGGAAGACGGAATTTTCCCTGATAATTCATTTCTGCTCAAGTAAAGTTTCTCCACCTTGTTAAGCATCCCAAAACCAATGGGAATTCTACCTGTTAGAAAGTTATACCCCAAATTGACTACTGTTAAGCTGATGAGATTCTGAATCCCAGGTGGGATGCTTCCGAATATCCTGTTATTGTCGAACGATAGTTCATTCAGCTGGGTCGAAAGATTCGCTAAGGAGTTGGGCAACACGCCACTGAGATTATTAATACCTACATCCAGTAGTTGTAAACTACTGCAATTGATCAAAGAATCGAGAAAACCCAAGTCACTACCTTTTCCAATTCCAAGTTCATTTCCCCACAAACGTAACCTAGAGAGATTTTTGAGGCTTCCAAAATTCAGAGGCACAGATCCGCTAAAACTATTGTTATTAAGGTTAACGAGTACAAGTCCAGAAGCATTGGATAATGAAACTGGTATGGGTCCTGTGAAGTGGTTTACTCCGAAAAGAAGCTGTTGGAGATTAGGAAGAGTGACGCCTAAGTTAGGTGGGAGAGTTCCTTGCAATCTGTTCAATCCCACGTCGAAAATATTAATAGAGGAGAGATTGTATAGCCGGGGCGGAATCGTACCTGAAAGTTCATTTTCACGAATACCAAGAATGTTTAACCTCACCAACCGACTGAGATCGTCTGGGATGCTGCCCTCCAGACGGTTTCTTGAGAGATAAAGGAGTGTGAGAGACGAAAGGTTTCCAAGTGAAGGTGGGATGCTTCCGGTAAGATTGTTGATACCAAGGGCTAATACGGTGAGCTTTGATAGAGAGCCAAGCTCAGTTGGAATACTCCCTATAAGCTGATTCCGAACAAGATAAAGAAGCTGGAGTTCAGAACAGCGGGTCAGATTTGCTGGAATTTCTCCGGTGAATTTGTTATCGTCCAGACCGAGAAACCGCAAGCGGAGCAACCGACCCATCTCTTCAGGAATCGGCCCGTCGAAGCTGTTGTTCGCGAGTTCGATTTTCCTGAGGAAGGTAAGGTTCCCTATGAAGGGAGATATGGGCCCCACCAATTTCTGGCCAGAGAGGTTCAAGGCCGTGACCCTTTGAGGATGGAGGCGACCACCGCATGTGACTCCTTGCCAGTGACAGAAGTGGAGAGTATGATTCCATGAGCTCAAGGAATTGAGAGGGTCTTCGGTTATCAGATGTTTGAAGTGTAGCAAAGCAAGGTGATCTGTTTCGTTAGAGAAGTTAGCAGCAGATCCGAAGAAGCATAGAACTTGCATGGAAGAGAGAAGGAGAAACGACCAGAATACCCATAGGCTCATGGGCGGGAGTTCCATTGTAGACTTTCTGAATGCAGAAGGCAGGAGCCAGAAAGTAAATACGGAGTAGATTCTCCTCTTATCTATAGAAAAAGACCGCGTGGATCCGGGATGGGAAGATGGATCCCTAACTGTGGGGACATCTTAATTTATATAACTTACATCCCTGCCGTCCATCCGTTTTGAAAGTTCATTTTAGGGCATTAGAAAAAAATTATGCAGATTTAAATATTAGGTAGATCACACCACAGGAAAACAGTGGTGATTGAATCCCCATCATAAAAAAAAAAATTCTTGGGGCCCACCAAAACGTTTATTTTCCATCCAACGTTTTGATAAGGTCACAAAGACCTGGATGAAGGTCCCAGGCTAATATAATCTTGATCCAAAACTATCATGGCCCATAAGAAGTTTTTGATTGTCATTCACTACTTTTTTCAGTGATGTGATCTAAATGAGATTTGGATATACTTAATCTTATGGATCTGTTCCTAAAATGATCCGTCAAAACAATTGGACGACGTGGATTTATGAAAAATACATCAAGGTGGACTCCACAGTCGACCGCCAATTTTACAACTGCGGGCGGTTGAGTAGGCCCCTAACGCGGGCGGAAGATGCTAAGAATGGTCAATCGTAGCCGTCCAATGGTGGGCTGGCGAATCCATAGTGAGAAATGGTAGAACAAGTGAAATGTCAAGGATATGTTTGTCATTGTCTGAAAAGGCAGGGAGATATGTTGGCAATATTCTCGAAGATAGCTTCTCAGCAGAAGGATGTTGAAGTAGTTTTGGAGTTATGGATAATGCATTATTTGCGAAACAGGGAGGCATGGTCTCAATTATTCTAAAAGAGAAGAAGACGGAAGAAAAGGAAAGAGAAATTGGGTAGGGTATGGAGAGAATGCTCGAGTAGCGGTGGGCTCTTGTCGATTAGTATTCGTCAGCTTCGTTGGTGTTTGGCTTTCACGAGTCTTTTTCTTTCTTTCGGTGGGAAAAGGGTGGTCCTCCCGTGGATTCCATTTTGGGGCTGGCTCCTATGCAAACATTTTTATATTAAGCGTAAAGGTCTACCGTGATGTTTTAATGGAAAAAAAAAAGAAAAAAGGTGGACTCCACGGTCAGGGATCTCACCCCCAGATCCACCGAAGCCGCGCGCCCCCGTAGAAAGGAAAAAAAAAAAAAAAAAACCGTTGATCACTTTCGTTGCCAGTAATAGTAAATGATTGAATGAATTTTGGCTGAACGCTGACTTTGACCTGATGTATGGGTTTTAATTTTTAAACGCAGCGTCTATCCATTTGGCCATATTCACCCCGCCTTTGTTGGAAGCCCACTGCCACTGAAAGAATTAAAAAGGCATTCGCATACGCATTACATATTTTCTGACGCAGGGATGAACGTGATGAGGTCAATCACCGTCTTCCTCAAGGATAACTACTCCGAATCCACGGAGCTTCTCTGGACTCCTCACAGAGACTTCTTGAATCCACAAGGAAAGAAAGTAGGAAGATAGAAATAAATTCTAATAAATTTGAAATTAATTGATGAATCATTAAAAACGAGTTTACACCCCTTTAAATAAGAGAACCAAGCAACATGAAAGAAATCAGACTCATACTACAACTAAAACTCCTAGAATTCGTAACTTACTATAAAATAGTAAACTTACTATTTATAGACGGTCATGATGTCTACTAGTGTGCAAGGTTTTTGGCCAAAAATAGTAAGTGTCCTATTTGGCTTCACCAAACTGTTCTCCTAATTATCCTAAGCACTTTTCATGTTGGACACAAACCCTAAAGCCCAACGGATGAAAAGTTATACTAAAACTAAAACTTACTATTTATAGTAAAAACAAAATTAAAACGAGGAAACGACCGTCGATCAGTGGGTTTCTCGCAAATCCGGGCTGCGCAACCCGGCGTAGCAGGGTTGGTTGGCTAAAGTAGCTCGTTCTACCCCAAAATCATATATTTTACGTCGGATAACTCATTCCAGATTATGAGATATGCCCGATCTAAGGTCAGATGGTCTGGATCACTTCTGTCGCCGACCGTGCCTTTTCTGATCCATCTTAGCCATGAAATTGTCCGCGACCTGCTCTACATCAGTCCCCTCCACTTGAAAAGAACTCGTCCTCGAGTTCTCCTCCTGCGCTGGTTCATGATACTCGGTCAGGTCCGCAACGTTGAAAGTCCGTGAGATCGCCATGTCATCTGGAAGATCAACAACATAAGCATTGTCATTGATCTTTCGGATGATCGGTACCGGTCCAATCTTCTTATTCTTCAGCTTGTTGTACGTCCCGGTCGGAAATCTTTCTTTTCGCAAATGGACCATTACCTGATCGCCCATCTCGAACACTTTTTGTCGACGATGCTTGTCCGCTTGTTCCTTATACTTTTCGTTCGAGGCATGTAACTTAGTCTGCACCTCCGCATGAATACCCATGATCCTGTCTGCCATATGGTCTGCTGCAATACTCATGCCTGGGAGCTTGGGCAGAGGGACCAAGTCTAGTGTGTGGCGAGGTACTCGTCCATAAATAACCTGGAACGGGGATTTTCCTGTCGAGCGGTTCACCATGTTGCTGAATGCAAACTCCGCTTGAGACAAGGCCAAATCCCACTGCTTCGGTTTCTCTCCTGAAATACATCGAAGGAGGTTTCCCAAAGTGCGATTCACAACTTCGGTCTGCCCATCAGTCTGTGGGTGGTAAGCACTGCTGAATTGAAGTCGTGTATCGAATCGAGTCCACAAAGTCCGCCAAAAGTGGCTAATGACCTTCGTGTCACGATCAGAAGTAATGGTCTTAGGGACCCCGTGTAGCCGTACGACCTCCCTGAAGAATAAATTCGCCACATGTGTTGCATCAAGGGTCTTCTTGCATGGGATAAAGTGCGCCATCTTGGAGAAATGATCGACCACTACGAACACCGAATCCATGCCGCGTTGTGTTCGTGGAAGACCAAGCACGAAGTCCATTGATAAATCCTCCCAAGGACCGTCAGGCACAGGTAACGGGGTGTAGAGGCCCGTATTCTGAGATTGTCCCTTGGAGGTCTGATAAATATGACAACGTTGTACGACTCTTCCCACATCACGTACTAATTGCGGCCAGTAATACCGCTCTTCCACAAGAGCTCGCGCCTTGTCTCGCCCAAGGTGTCCACCGAGGCCACCTCCATGTAGTTCCTGAATAATCTGCTCCCTTAAAGAACTTTGGGGGATGCACAATCGATTCCCTTTGAAGAGAAAACCATCCTGTATATGAAAGTCACTGGGGTGACCTTCTTGGCACTTCAACCAAGAATCTTTGAAGTCTTCATCCTCGGCATATAGCTCCTTGAGACAGTCAAAGCCGACCACCTCATTGCTCACCGTAACAAGTAGTGACGCACGACGGCTAAGTGCATCAGCCACCTTATTCTGCTGACTTGACTTATGCTTCAGAACAAACGTAAATTCCTGTAAAAACGTAACCCATCTAGCATGCATACGATTCACATTAGTCTGACTATTAATAAAATTTAATGCTTGATGGTCGGTGTACAGAACAAACTCCCTTTGAATCAGATAATGCCGCCAATGTCGCAGCGCCTGAACAACTGCGTACAACTCAAGCTCGTAAGTCGACCACTTCTTTCGGGCTTCACTGAGCTTCTCGCTATAGAAGGCTACCGGTCTGCCTTCTTGTGATAATACTCCTCCTATTCCGACATATGAAGCGTCACACTCCACCTCAAATAATTTATCGAAATTAGGAAGCACCAAGACCGGTGTTGTAGACAAACAATGCTTGATCTCATGAAAGCTCTTATCAGCTTTATCGGCCACTGGAACGGCCCTTTTTTCATGCAGTCTGTTATTGGCGCGACTATAGTGCTAAAATCTCGCACAAATCGACGATAGAAAGTTGTCAATCCGTGAAAACTCCTCACCTCATGAATGTTTGTTGGGATCGGCCATTCCCTAATAGCTCGCACCTTTTCATCGTCCACCCGAATGCCTGTGGACGTAACAACAAATCCTAAAAATAACAGGCTGTCAGTTAAAAAGCTACACTTTTTCAAGTTGAGGTACAACTTGTTATCTTGTAGGACCTGCAGCACCTGCTTGAGATGTTTCTTGTGCTCCGCCTCATCCTGGCTATATATCAATATGTCATCAAAATATACTACCACAAATCGGCCAGCGAACGGTTTTAGAACTTGATTCATCAAATGCATAAAAGTACTTGGTGCGTTCGATAGGCCGAAAGGCATGACCAGCCACTCATACAATCATTCCTTTGTCTTGAATGCCGTTTTCCATTCATCACCAGGTCGAATACGAATCTGATGGTACCCGCTCTTTAGATCGAGTTTAGAGAACACTTTAGCCCCTCCTAATATATCGAGCATGTCGTCCAACCGTGGTATTGGAAATCGATATTTAATAGTAATTTTGTTAATTGCTCGGCTGTCGACACACATGCGCCAGCTTCCATCTTTTTTTGGCGTTAATAATGCTGGTACAGCACATGGGCTCATGCTCTCTCTCAATAGACCCTTACGGATCAATTCCTCCACTTGCCCATGAAGTATTTCACACTCTTTCGGACTCATCCGATAATGAGGGCGATTGGGCAAGCTAGCCCCAGGGACGAGGTTTATGTGATGTTGGATGTCCCTCATGGGGGGCAATCCATCAGGTAAATCTTTAGGTCAGATCTCCTTGAATTCGTTTAGCAACAGTTTTAGGCTTGGAGGGATGTTTGAAGGTTCCTCTTCCTCGCCTTTCACCACTACGGCGTATACCTCGCCGGTTTCCTTAGATTCCTCCGTAAAATCTCGAATGGTCAAGAGAGAACTCCCTTCCACTTTAGAGGCTTCAGGGTGGTTCTCTGGTGCCATAGGGGCAAGGATTATTTTTCGACTATCCTTGACGAATATGTAGACATTGTCTCGCCCCCGATGGGTCGCATCACGGTTCGATTGCTAGGGTCGACCGAGTAGCATATGGCAGGCTTACATGTCAACCACGTCACAAAGTATCTGATCCTTATAATGTTTACCAATTGAAAACAAGATAGTGCATTGTTCAGTTACCTTGGTCTCGTTCACTTTTTTTATCCAGCCAATTGAGTACGGGGAAGGATGTTTCGTCGTTGGTAGCTGCAACTTATCCACCATCACTCTTGAGATGATGTTCTCGCTGCTACCACTGTCTATGATCACATCACAGACCTTTCCGTTGACAGTGCACCGAGTACGAAATATATTGTGCCGCTGTGGATGTAATTCCTTTCGTGGGGTATACAGTAGTCGCCTCACAATGAGAGATTTGCCACGATCCTCGCCTGTCACTTCATCGCCACCTGCTATTTCTTCGGTGGTTTGTTCATATTCATCAAAACAATGATCTTCTTCTGCAGCCTCATCTTCAGTGCCCCCTTCGTTTATAGTCAAGTGTGCTGCCGGACGTTGAGGACAAGTATTTGATAAGTGGCCTGGTTGGCCACAGCGGTAATAACTATTCGGCCTTGGCCGAGCATAAGGATTCAGAATCCTACTCGGGCCCGCTGTTGTGGGTGCTGCCCGTTGAGGTCTGGATGGTCCGCTCCCCGTATCACGGTTCGCGGGTGGAGGAGGTTGAGGACGTTCTCCTACCGGATCTTTTCCTCGAGCCAGCACTGGATCCTGTGTGGGACCTGTCATAGGGGGTCGATTTGAAGGATAGGGACGAGCAGGAGCTCTTACAAGCTGCGTTTCTGCCCTTCCTGCCAATTGAACTGCTTCATCTACGGTCCCGACTGGGTACATCTGAACTCGATCCTGAATTACCGGTCACAACCCACCTATAAATTGTGCCACTTTCTGTGACTTAGATTCTGACAAATCGTTTTGTGTAGCCAACCGCTGGAATTCTTCAGTGTAATCTGTAACAGTTTGATTTTCTTGTCGGCAATTCTGATATTGTTGGAATAATATCTGCTCATAATCACTGGGGAGAAATCGTGAACGAAGAAGATGTCTCATCCGAGGCCATGATGCGATGGGCGCCTTGTTCTGGCGGGCTCGTGAGAGTTGCAATTGTTCCCACCATGCAGAAGCACCAGATTTTAATTTAAACGCTACCAATTTCACCCTTTTATGATCTGGCACATCCATATAATCGAAATATCTCTCTACTTCGGCTAGCCAATCGAGAAAATCTTCGATACGTAATAAACCGTTAAAACTAGGAAGTTCAGCCTTACCTCGATAGTCTCTTTCAGCACGATCTAGACGATCGCCTCCATGGATTGGTCGTCGATCAATACCCTCATTAATGTCCTCGTCGCTGGAACTAGAATCATCTGGTGTAGCCGTATGATTTACCGCTGGTAGTGCTCTGCGATAATCAGGGTCACGTCGTACAGCAACCACGGGTGGTGGGGCGACCATAGGTGGTGGAGCACCGCCTAGGGCTCGGGGCGAAAGTAGGGCATCCGCAAGACGGTCGAGGGTTGCCTGCAGCCCTTGCATGGTCAACTGACTCTCCCGATGGAAAGCTTCCATTCTTTCCGAAAGATAACGAATCTCTGGATCACCGTCCACAGGATTTTGATTCATACCTTCGTTGTTTGCCATCGGCCCGAGGAAAAACCTCGCTCTGATACCAAATTGACGTAGGGATGAACGTGATGATGTCGATCACCGTCTTCCTCAAGGATAACTACTCCGAATCCACGGAGCTTCTCTGGACTCCTCACAGAGACTTCTCGAATCCACGAGGAAAGAAAGCAGGAAGATAGAAATAAATTCTAATAAATTTGAAATTAATTGATGAATCATTAAAAACGAGTTTACACCCCTTTAAATAAGGGAACCAAGCAACATGAAAAAAATCAGACTCATACTACAACTAAAACTCCTAGAATTCGCAACTTACTATAAATAGTAAACTTACTATTTATAGACGGTCATGATGTCTACTAGTGTGCAAGGTTTTCGGCCAAAAATAGTAAGTGTCCTATTTGGCTTCATCAAACCGTTCTCCTAATTATCCTAAGCACTTTTCATGTTGGACACAAATCCTAAAGCCCAACGGATGAAAAGTTATACTCAAACTAAAACTTACTATTTATAGTAAAAACAAAATTAAAACGAGGAAACGACCGTCGATCAGTGGGTTTCTCGCAAATTCGGGCTGCGCAACCCGGTGTAACGGGGTTGGTTGGCTAAAGTAGCTCGTTCTACCCTAAAATCATATATTTTACGTCGGATAACTCATTCCGGATTGTGAGATACGCCCGATATAAGGTCAGATGGTCTGGATCACTTCTGTCGCCGACCGTGCCTTTTCTGATCCATCTTGGCCATGAAATTGTCCGCTCTACATCATTTTCGATACGGTATCTAGCTTTTATCTGTCTTATTCAGCCGAGCCACTTACGTGACACGGCAAATGCTATGGCATAAAATAAGATGTATTCAAAGTGAAGTAGGCCAAACATCGAGGCCAGAACGCTCAATATCCCTTATTTTGGTCACATCACTTTATGGCATGACTCAAAAAATAAGATGGGTAAAGTATACCAAACTACATAGAGCGGACATTTACCATTGAAATCTTCCAAGGGCCATTATAATGTTTATTTACAATGTTTGTACGGAGAAAATTAAAAATGTAAGCTTGTTCCAAAACTTTTGTGGCTCAAAATGTTTTCGATGATAATTGCTATGGGAGAGTTTGAAGCCAACTTCAATTGAGGTAAGCCTGGCCCAGCCAGTTGAGCGATCGCGTCCGGAAAAAGGGGTGGTTGAGCAAGATAAGCTGACTCGTGGTATGGAACGAGGTATATTATTTTGTCTAAGTTCTTTTGTAGAGCTTTCACATTAGCTTGTAACCCAGAAAATCCATTACACACCTCGTTCGCCGACCCTGAGTAGGTGCTCGTCGACAACATGACTAGGTCTGTTCCAAAATGTCATAGGAAGAACTCGGGTTATAGGGTCAGCTCGGACGGAGATATGCCCTACAATCGCGCTCGAGGCTTAACTCCAATAACGTACATATGAAGCAATATCTGACACACAATCTCAGGATAACTGTCAATTCCAGCACATGCATCGTTCCCGCTAAATGGCATAAGTTGTGCCGAGAATGACAGGCACGGTCACTCTATCCAGAAGGTATAAATAGGGGACTCATTTGCATAACAGGTACGCAAAATCTCTCACCCAAACTCCAATCTATACTATTTAGACCTAGATTCTTAGCCTGAATTTAGCATCAGAGGGTCCCTTGCTCTAGCCAGGGTGTCCCTTGTCTTCCTCTTATGCAGGCATACAAGGCTCGGCGTGAGTGCTTGGAGCTCGGAGGGGGTGAACTAGATTTATGCATCAACAATAATCATTCAATTCTCATTGTTGCTCCACTTAAGTTTTGGATGCCTTTCAATTTTAAGATTATGCCTTAAAATGAGTTGACATAATGAATGGATGCTACATGGTGCCCATTGTGGGTCCCACAATCCTCACATCACTTGAAGGGAAGATGTGGTTTGGTTGGTGACCCGAACACTAGCCCATTATCTAATGTCAAGGCTCCATCCGTGATGTACGTATTTGAAACATGCCATCCATCCATTTTGGGAGCTTATTTTATGGCATGAGCCTACAAATGATGCAAATCAAAAGTTCAAGTGACCCATACCACAAGAAATAGTGGGGATTGAACTCTTGATGTTGAAATCTTCTCCAGGGCCATTGAAGCTTTGGATCAGTTTGATAGTTGTGTGGGTTATGTGACATAATTAACAAGTTTGATAACAAATAAACTTTACAGTGGGCCCTGAGAAGTTTTTAATGGTTGGAGTCCAATTGCCATTGTTTTCAGTTGGTGTGGTCCACCTAAATTAAGATTTACCCAAAAATGAGGTGCCAAAATAGATGGACAGTGTGGATAAAACACACATATCATGGCGGGTTCACGACCTTTGACACTAGCTAGCTCAGTGGACCTTGTCCAAAACGAATGCCCTGAAATGAGTTGGCGGTACCAAATCCTATTTAGAGAGAAGAAAAGAAGTATTTTTGATGTGATGAACTTTTGTGGGCCCCACCATGATTAATGTATTAGATCCATACTCTATCCATTCTTCCAAGATAATTTTAAGGCATGAGCCCAAAAACAATGTAAATGCTGTTGGGATTTGTGCTACGAAATCTTACAGATTTAGATTTAGGATAACAATCTAATGATACCAAGCAAACACAAAAGAACATAGATATTTAATGTAGAAAACCCTTGTAGGAAAAAACTACAGCACAAAGTAACAGATTTTCACTATGAAAGCAAAAATTACAAAGAGAAGACTTACCTGATTCAAACAAGCTTGAATCTCACCCTTGCTATACCCTTAGCAATCCTAAAACCCTTTTAGAAAACCTTAAAATTATTTTGAATAATACCTTCCAATCCCGTTTATATATATATATATATATATATATATATATATATATATATATATATATATAGTTTTAGGAAGAATCCCAAACAAAATCGAAAAGAATAATAAACGAAATCGGAAACAAATCCCGCGCTTTTGCAGTTGCACGAAAAATCAGTGTAGAATCTAATTAAATTTAAGACATCAAGTACAACAATCTCCACCATGTCTTTATTCTTCAAATGTGTAGCTCCTTATCCTTTTCTCTTATCTCTGCATCCCATCATAGCTTCAATCAATGCTTCTTATGAACATTCCGTCTTTCTTTTACGTCATCGCCAAGCCTAAAAAAGTTACACAGAACTTGAACTTCTCTATAAAAACGACCTTGGTGAGCATGTTTGTTAGATTCATGCTGGTGTGAATTTTCTCCAGTGTTATGCCTCCTTCCTCAAGCACCTGTCGGATAATGTGGTGACGAACATTAATGTGTTTATTATGTGAGTGATAAACAAAATTTTTAGCCAAATTGATGGCGCTCTCGCTATCACAGTTAACTGACACGACCTCTTGCAGAAGTCCCAACTGATTTATCATACTTTTGAGTCAAACACCTTCTTTAAATGCTTCATTCACTGCCATATATTCTGCTTCGGTCGTAAAAAAATCAACCACGGACTAAAGCTTCGACATCCAACTGATTGCTTCACCCATTAATACAAATGAGTATTTTGAAATAGACTTTTTAGAATCCACATTGCTTGCAAATTAGGAATCCACATACCTTACTAACTTTATCCCTGTCTTCTCAAAAGTTAAGACGTAATCTTTCGTACATCGAATGTATCGAAGTAGCCATTTCACTGTTTTCCAATGTTGCTTGCTGGGGTTTAACATGTATCTGCTCACAACATTGACTGTCTATAAAATATCTGATCTTGTATAGACCATGACATACATTAAACTGCCAACTGCATTCGAATAAGGCACATGAGACATAACCTACTTTTCCTCATTTATTTTAAGACATTGTTCTGAGGAAAACTTGAAGTGAGTCACGTGGGGAACGCTCACCGGCTTTACTTGGTCTATCACATACTTGATCAATACATTTTCAAGGTATTCTGCCTATGATAACCAAAGCTTACTCTTCTTCCCGCCTGTATAAATATCTATGCCGAAAACCCTCTTTATAGCTCGCATATCTTTTATTTTGAATGTCTCTGATAACTGAGTCTTCAGTATGTCGATTTCAGATATATAATGACTGACGATCAACATATCATCAATATGCAATGCTAAGATGATGAATCTGTCATCACTCAGTGTCTTATAATAGACACTGATCGTATTCACTCTGAGTAAATTTCTGACTCACCATTAAAAAATTAAACTTTTTATACCACTGCATAGATGATTGTTTCAGACTGTACAATAACCTCATTAACTTATAAACCTTTTTCTCTACCCCTTTAACTTCGTAACCTTCTGATTGCTTGATTTATATCTACTTTTCCAACTCTTCATGAAGGAATATAATCTTAACATCTATCTGTTCCAGCTCGAGATCATATTGGGCAACCAGCGCTAACACGAATCTGATAAACACCTGCTTAACCACTAACACAAATATCTCTGTGAAGTTGATTCATTCTCTTTGAGCATAATCCTTTGCTACCAAGCTTCCTTTGTATCTATCCTTTTTCCTTTTGAATAACCATTTGCATCTGATCACTTTTCGGCCTACAGAAAGTTTCACCAGCTCTCATGTGTGATTTCTGTGCAACGAGTCCATCTCGTCGTCCATAGCCGCTTTCAATTTTTTCTACATTAGGCTCAATGAGAGCCTACTAAATAGTAGATGGGTCCCCCTCATCTGTAATGAAGGCATATGCAACATTAGAGTCGTCCCTGTATCTTGTCCGTAATATACGATCACCTTTGGGTTCCTTCTCACAAGTGGCTGCTCTACCTAATCCTATACATCTGTCTGCGCATTTGTCTTTACCTGAGTATCATCTGTATCCATCTAGATGTCTGCGATTAACCTTTCTGGTTTCTCTTACTCCTCTTGATCATTCTTATGAAATAGGAAACTTTTATCAAATCTGACGTCACAGCTTATGATGACCTTACGTGTAATCTTGTCGAATAACCTCTAACTTTTCATACCAATACCATAGCCAACAAAATATACTTTTTGGCTCTATAGTCTACATTATCTTTCTTAACTGATGATACATGAGAGTAAGCCTCATGATCAAATATGCACAAATCTGAGTAGTCGATCTTATGACCACTCCATACTTCTTCTGAAATTTTACATTCAATTGCCGTTGAAGGAGACCGGTTCACCAAATAACAAGCCCTGTTAATGGTCTTTGTCCATAGGTCCTCACCCAATGCAACATTACTTAACATGCGTCTGATCCTCCCCAGGAGAGTCTGATTCATTTGCTCAGCCACATCATTTTGCTCGGGCATATGACGTGTTGTGTTGTGCCTGATGATCCTTTCATTCTTACAATAATCATTAAACTCAGTGAAAGTAAATTCTCCACCAATGTCAGTCCTTAAAACCTTTATTTTTCACTCAGACTGTTTTTCCATCATAGCCTTCCATTGTTTGGATATGGTGAAAACTTCAAATTTACGTTTCATGAAGTAAACCTAAACTTTCCTGGAGTAGTCGTCAATGAATGAAACAAACCATGACGACCCTCTAATGGAAACTTCTGGTGATGGCCCTCATACATTAGAGTGCACAAATTAAGCACTCCCTTACATGCATGTTTTCCAGATTTAAAATATAATCTAAATTATTTACAATATATATAATGCTTGCATATATTTAAATCAAAATTTATGTTGAAGTGTTCCTGATCAACCTATAAAGGTTTCTTTACCTTTGTGCTCTCATAACCACAAGTGCCTCTTTTGAAACTTTAAGAACACCATCAATACCTGTAAACTTGTACCCTTAGCCTTAAGTGCATCAAGAGAAATCAAATTTTTCTTCATATCAGGAACGTGCCTGACATCAGTCAAGGTATGCTCCATCCCATCAAACATATTGATGCTCATGATACCAATAGCCACAACATTACAGGCATTATCATTGTTCATAAAAACCTGTCCACCATCACATTCTTTGAAATTGGTAAACCAACTCTGATGAGGTGTCATGTGATAAGATACTCATGTGTCAAGTATCCACTCGTTTTTATGATTGTCCTGTAAGTGACCAATCATGGAAACAGACAAAACATCACTACCACTTGATTCTTCATCAGATGTGACAACATTGGTCTTCTTAGAAGAATCCACTGAAATTTCTTTCTTTACTTTAGGATTTCTACAATCCTTCTTCATGTGTCTAGACAATCCACAGTTCCAACACTTTAATTTTTCCTTGTCATTGCCCTTAGATTTGGATTTAAGTCTTGAAGATCCTGTACCTCGCTTAGAATCTCTGCCCTTCGTAATCAATGCATCGAAAAATACCCCCATGTCATCGTTTAGCTTTCTCATAGCCTTCCCTTGAAGGGTTGAGATAATGTTGTCGACACTTAGGGTTTTATTTGTGATGTACATCGTGTCCTTGAATGACTCATAAGATGCAGGAAGAGAATTCAATAATATAGATGCCTATTCCTCATCTTTGACTACTTCCTCCATATCCAACAATTTGTGCATCAATTTATTAAAGTTGCTGATGTGGGCTTCTAGATCTCTATTCTCTGCCATCTTGAAAGTATAACACTGTAACTTCAAGAGTAGGCGATTTTTCAGATGACTTTTTAGCATATATGTTCTCTAACTTCACTCACAAACTAGCCGCAATTTTTTCCCTTAAAATATTATAAAGAACCTCATCCGTGAGACATAAACGGATAGATGCTAAAACATTATTATCAAGGTTTTCCCATTTATCATCTTTCATGGTAGATTTCTACTCCTCAAGAGCCTTAATCACGCCTAGCTTGGTTAATAGGCTGATCATCTTAACCTTCTGTAACTCAAAATTATTTTTTCCTAAGTACTTTTCAATATCAAACTTGTCATTTCCTATTATTACTAATCATGTAGATTCAGATCTGTGCTCCAACGATTGCTCTGATACCATTTATTGGGGTTTGTGTTGTGAAATCACATATATCTAGATCTAGGATAGCAATCCAATCGTACCAAGTAAACACAAAAGAACATGGAGATTTAACATGAAAAACCCTTACGGGAAAAAACCACGGTACAAAGCGATAGATCTTCACTATAAAAGTAGAAATTACAAGGAGAAAAGACTTATCCGATTCAAACAAGCTTGAATCTCACCCTTGCTACACCCTTTACAATCATAGAACCCTTCTAAAAAGCCTTAGAATTCTTTTAAATAATATCTCCCAATCCCATTTACACCTATATATATAGTTTTAGAAAGAATCATAAACGAAATTAAAGATAAATCTTGCACTTTTGCAGTTGTACGAAAAATCTTTGGAGAATCTAATTAGACTTAAGACATCAAATACGATAGATGCAAAGTTCAATTGGACCACACTATAGGAAAGTAAGAATTGAATACCAACTGTTGAAAACTTCTTAGGGCCAAAAAAAGACATAGATAAGCTTATATTTATATTTTCCTTCATCAGGTCCGTGTGACCTTATTAATAAGTTAGATGGGAAATAAACGTTATAGCAGCCCAAGAAGGGTTTGAAAGGTATTGTTACAGCAGCCCTGGAAAGGTTACAAAGGTAGTCGTTCAGTCTCCACTTCTTTCTGTGCTGCGATCAATTTAAGCTTTGCGTCTGCAATGTTTTTAACATTATGCCCTAAAATGATCGAGCAAAACGGATGGATGGTACGGATCTAACATATAAATCATGATGGCTACAGAAGTTCCCTACGTAAAAAATATTCCGATGATGTTTACGCAGCACGCAATCCGATCCCGGAGAGAGTTGGTGGGCCTTTTGGAAATCCGTATGTATTTCTATCTTTATTTTTTAAAGTTTTTCTCAGCTGTTGTCAGTAATGTAATCAGAGGTGAGGTTTATCTATGAGAGGCGGACACAATAACTCATTGTCCTTCAAGACAGACGTCGGCACTCAGTTTTGAGTGTTTTTTTTTTTTTCCTCCTCTCTTGTGGAATTTTCATTTTCTTTGCTCTTTTCATTTTTGAACGCCCACGCCATCGTTAAAACGTTTGTCGGCTGCAGAAATTTTTGGATATGGATAATATTTTTTAGTTTTCAGACCATATGAACAGTTTGGATGTTATAAACATCATGGGGCCCTGGGACGGTTTCCATCATAGGCATTTCTCTGCCCATTCATTCCTTTCCTGAGGCACAATTGAGTTTTGGATCCGACTGATTTTTGAGTTCATGTCCTAATAGGATCTTGAAACGGTGGATTTAAAACAAGCATCACGGTCGGCTGCCCCTAGCTTGTGGCCACCCGAACTTCCTGCAGTGCGAGGTGCAGTCAATCCATGTCCCTTTTGGGTGCGGATTAGGTGAGTCCGGGGCAACAGCTTAGCGGGTGATTCCTTGACCATGGGACCCACTTCAATGCATGCGTTGTGTATTCATGCTCCGCATCTGTTTTTCTAGCTTATTTTAAGTCATAGTCCTAAAAACAAAACAGACAAAAATCTTGGGTGAACCATGTCATAGGAAAAATTGTTCATTGAGTGCCCACCATTAAAAGCTTCTTAAGGTCCGCCATAATGCTTACTTGCCATTGAACCTGTTGATAACATTATACAGACCTAGATGAAGGGAAAACACGAATATCAGCTTGATCCAAAACTTTTGTAGCCCACAAAAAAAGTTTGTAATAGTCAATCACCACTTTCCTGTGATGTGATGTGGTCTGCCTAGGTTATTAGCCTAAAAATGAAGCAATCCAAATCTCAGGTGAACCATGCTACTGGAAACAGTTTAATTGGATGCCCTGCCATAAAAAAAAATAAATAAATAAAAAGCTAGAACCATTATGATATTTATTTGCCATAAAACTTGATGATAAGGTCACAAAAACCTAGATAAAGGGATACACCTCGATCCAAAATTTCTACAGCCCATAAGAAGTTTTTAATCGTCAATCACCATTGTTTCTTATGATATGGTCCACCTGAAATTTTGATCAGTTACAATTATGAAATCATGCTATAAATTTATGTGGAAAAACACATGGGACACCATTGATGTAGAATAAATACATCAAGGTGGACTCCACGTTAACGGCCTCACCCAATATGCCCCTGTATCCAAAGACGGCCTAATCGCATCTGCTCAGCTTAACATCCAGCGTATGTTGCAGTCCCACTAGAACTCACATGCTGGCTGATCTAATGACTGGGGCATGCAAATGGTAGAAACATTGTACAGGTGTAATGACCTGAAAAACAATCAACCTTATGTAATTAGGGAATAAATGCAAGTGTCACCTTATAACTACCGTCAAACATACTTAGATCACAAATAAATTCACTAGGTAAACTTCGTCTTGCACTTATCATCAATAGCTGCAATAACCTTATTATAGAAACCTCCAAAACTGTATTTCCAAAATAGTCCCAATAGTACTTGAAGTGTCTAAAAGAGTCCTAGACAGTTTATTGGTGACCCAATGATTATGAAATTATAGAAATATGTTCGTCTCATTGGACTTGACATTTCTCTTAAATTAGATTTTTTAGGCCTTTCTTGGAATCGTACAACTATGGCCAAGACCTGAGAGTGTGAGTTGGGTGACTCACCTTATGATGTCTCTGGAAAAAACTATATATATGAAATTTATTCCTAAAATGTAAGAAAAATAAAATTTTATGATTTTAAGGTTATGGAGATGAAGGTTTATGGGGATTTCATTGATTTTGCTACCTATGCTTCCGTTTGACCAAAGTAAATTTTAGTAGTAATTGAAAGCACGGTATCGTTCTATTGTGTGTTTTCAAACGTAGTTTAGTTTTTCTTGCATCTAATCTAGGATTTTGATGAAATTAGGTTAGAAGGTTAGAGTTTTTTCAATCATTTTTGTTATAGAAGCTCTTAGCCAGAGATTTTATTATTGCAGTTGAGGACCATTCTTCTAAGTTAACATTTATTAGCCAATAATAATTTTAGGTAATGCATTATATTTTGTGCAGTGTTTGTCTTCTTCTCGATGGTTATGACTTTGTTATGCCTATGTTTCATGCGTTGTATTCAATTGATTTGATTATGTGATTACTCACTCTTATGTGTATAGTAAGTAACCTAGCCTCTTTCTGTGAAATCTTGCATAACTCTATCGTGCATGTGCAAATGAATTGCTTGAAATAAGTTGCCTAGATATTATGTCCTTTTCGTGTACATAATCCTGCTTAGAGTTATATGTCTTGATTGTACGTGGTTGTCTCTGCAACTTGAAAATTTGGGTGACTGCTGCTTAGGGTTGGCTGTCATAGACCCGGTTGGTCGATTTGAGATAGAACTTGAAGGAACGGTTCTTGCTAGGACAACTCAGAGTTGTATTATATGCTCAAGGCCAATCTTGCCGCCGTTCG
This sequence comes from Magnolia kwangsiensis, assembly GCA_037074715.1. Taxonomy (NCBI): domain Eukaryota; kingdom Viridiplantae; phylum Streptophyta; class Magnoliopsida; order Magnoliales; family Magnoliaceae; genus Magnolia; species Magnolia kwangsiensis. The sequence continues at coordinate 84,452,728 of CM073588.1, forward strand.
CTCAATCCACCAAATTGGAATTATGGAGGGATACCCTTTTGTTGTTCCATTTGTTGCTAACATCTTATGAAATTTGAAGCACCACTATTATCCTTGATAAAAGTCACCAGTCATAAGTTTTTGTTTTTTTTCACAAAAGAGTGGGCTCTTGCCACCAGTCATAAGTTGTTTGTGACTTGGGTGAGCTTATGCATTGCAGCTCATGTGCCATGGGTGGCAGTACAAGACACTGTGCTTGTGTTATCCTTAAGCTATATTGATTTGACAATTTTACCAATTGTACATTTTCCTCTCATCAATATATAGCAGGTAAATCCTTTATATATATATATTTTGTTTGACAATTTTACAAAGAGTCTTGAGCGGATGGATGTGACAAGTCTTTCATCATTAATTTAGGTGACACCCGCGTCCTAATCTTGCCATTAAATCTGAGACCGCTGTAAATTGGATATACAGAGAAAAGAATCCTCAGCTTGAAATATTCCAAACCTCTCACCATTTAAGGCGTTGTTGTTTTTTCTTTTCTTTTAATTTTTTATTTTTTAATCCCATGTATATGGTCCATCTCTTTATCAGTCGCTTCATGGGGGGTGCTTGTATAGATCTTTGACTCAACCACCATCTACCGGGTTGACTTGAATGGTAAGTGAGCCAAGTCGACTTGCAGTGGGTACTCAGACACGACTCATTTAACAATTGAGTCGAAATTTTTGACGTAGACATAATCCATTAAAATTTTGTCAGGTTTGGATGGGTCCACGTTAAAAATAGCTGATGCATTGTAAAAAAAATGGCCGCCCCTTTTGTTAAATGGGTATGGCGTGGGTAAACCAAAGCTTAGATATAGTTTTACAAAGCAAAAGGCAATCGTGATTTGACAGAATGTAGTAGACCATGCTCAGGACATGCATGTCCATCAGTCCAAATTTAGGAAACCTCCCGGCAAGATGAGTCCTGTGAGATGTAGGCTACCTAACGCGTGGAAATAACATTTTCATTTGACAGGTGTCGATTGACTTTGTTCAGAACATAAATGTGCATTTATCTGAACTACGTAAATCTTTAATTAACAGAAAATGAAACGTCCAAAATTTAGCAGCTGGCGTGAACGACTTCCTTCGTAGATTATGGAGTAAACGCCAAAGACTTTTTCCATTGGCATTGAATAAAACAAAGATAATGTTTCTAGGGTCCAAAATTTAGCAGCTGGCGAGAACGACTTCCTTCGTAGATTATGGAGTAAACGCCAAAGACTTTTTCCATTGGCATTGAATAAAACAAAGATAATGTTTCTAGGGTCCATCACGACTGAATTTATTGGATCTAGCCTCATGCTTGGTGATCCAAGCTATTGATTTGACAAGCTACATAGGCATGGCTGCCTGGAGTATCTTCAAGAACATCCTAGATTATTTACCAATGGTGTACACACACACACACAAAAACAGTTGGGAGGAAGATTGGTAGGCTGAGTGTATTTTATTATCACTACAAAAAAGAGAGTTTTCACCGACGAAACCTTTAGTGAAGAAATAATTTTTCATCGTTAAAGATGACTTTTAGCGACGATTTTTTTTTTTTTTCGTTGCTAGAAGTGACTTTTAGTGACGCTAAAGGGTGCTTTGAATTTTTTTTTTTTTAAAAAAAAAAAAAAAAAAGAGTAGAGAAGTTTCCTTGTAGCGACAAAATTATTTTCGTAGCTAAAGTTGGCTTTTAGCGACGCAAATATTCGTCGCTAAAGGGTATTTTGAATTTTTGAAAAGACAAAAAAGTCGAGAAGTTTTCTTTTAGCAACGAAATTAATTTCATAGCTAAAAGCTACATTTAGCAATGAAAATTTTCGTAGCTAAAGATTCTTTTGATTTTTCAACAAACCAAAAAACTCGAAATGTTTCCTTTTATTGACGAAACTAATTTCATAGCTAAAAGCCACCTTTAGCGATGAAAATTTCCATCGCTAAAGGGTGTTTTGAATTTTTAAAAACCTAAAAAACTCGAAACGTTTCCTTTTGCCGACGATACAGTTCATCAGTAAAAATAATTACAAAACTTTTAGCGATGAACATTTTCGTTAGTAAACTCTTACTTAAAAAACTTTCACCGACGAAAAGTTTCATAGGTAAAAATATTTGCAAAACTTTTATCTACGAAAATTTTCGTAGGTAAAAGTCTCTTTTAAAAAAAAAAAAATCAGCACAAAATTCCTTATATAAACGTATTACAATATATTTCATCATATTCATCCCGATATACACCTGTTATATAATATATTTCATTATATTCACATTCATATTCATCTAAACCCAAACTAGTAAATCCATCCAAACATAAACTACATTCATCCAAACATAAACTACATCCATCCAAACAAAACAATCTTATCCATATCACATTCATTCACGCATTAGGGTTATAGGTTGTGGTTAAGGTTTATGTTATAGGTTATAGGTTATAGCTTTAGTGAATTGAGAATAGGTTAGGGTTTAGGTTTAGGAAATTGGGTTCGGGTTCGGCATCGGAGTTAGGTTTAGGTTTTCAAGTTTAGGTTTAGGTTTAGGTTAAGGAGTTGAGATTAGGATTATGTGTAGATTTAGGTTTAGGGAATTGAGAATACATTTAGGTTTTAGATTTAGGTTTAAGTTTTAGTTTATAAGTTTAGGTTATAGCTTTAGGTTTAGGTTTTAGGTTTTATTTTATAGGTTTAGGTTATAAGTTTAGGTTTAGGTTTTAGGTTTATGTTAAGGTTAGGTTATAGGTTATAACTTATAAGTTATAGGTTAAGGTTTAAGTTATAGGTTTTGGTTAAGGTTTAGGCTTAGGTTTAGGTTATAGGTTATAATTTTAGGGAATTGAGAATAGATTAAGGTTTAGGTTTAGGAAATCGAGTTCGGGTTCGGCATCGAGGTTAGGTTTGGGTTTTCAAGTTTAGGTTAGGGAGTTGAGATTAGGATTAGGTGTAGATTTAGGTTTAGGAATTTGAGAATACATTTATAGGTTTTAGATTTAGGTTTAGGTTTTAGTTTATAGGTTTAGGTTTAGGTTTTAGGTTTATGTTAAGGTTAGGTTATAGGTTATAAGTTTAGGTTATAGGTTATAAGTTAAGGTTTAAGTTATAGGTTTTGGTTAAGGTTTAGGTTATAACTTTAAGGAATTGAGAATAGGTTCAGGTTTAGGTTTAGGAAATCGGGTTCGGGATTGGGTTTAGGTTTGGGTTTTCAAGTTTAGGTTTAGGATTAGGTTAGGGAGTTGAGATTAGGATTAGGTGTAGGTTTAGGTTTAGGGATTTGAGAATATATTTAAGTTTTAGGTTTAGGTTCAGGTTTTAGGTTTAGGTTATAAGTGTAGGTCATAGGTTTAGGTTTAAGTTAGGTTATAGGTTAAGGGAATTGAGAATAGATTATAGGTTTGGGTTTAAGTTAGGTTATAGGTTATAGCTTTAGGGAATTGAGAATATGTTAAGGTTTAGGTTTAGGAAATCGGGTTTAGCTTTGGGATCGGGTTTAGGTTTGAGTTTTCAAGTTTAGGTTTAGGTTTAGGTTAGGGGGTTAGATTAGGATTAGGTGTAGGTTTATGTTTAGGGATTTGAGAATACATTTAGGTTTTAGTTTATCGGTTTAGGTTTAGATTAAGGTTAGGTTATAGGTTATAAGTTTAGGTTAAGGTTTAGGTTTAGGTTATATGTTTAGGTTTAGGTTAGGTTTAGGTTTAGGTTATAGGTTTAGGTTAGGTTTAGGTTTAGGTTATAGGTTTAGGTTAGGTTTAGGTTTAGGTGATAGCTTTAGGGAATTGAGAATAGGTTAAGGTTTAGGTTTAGGAAATCGGGTTTGGGTTTAGGATCGGGTTTAAATTTGGGTTTTCAAGTTTAGGTTTAGGTTAAGTAGTTGAGATTAGGATTAGGTGTAGGTTTAGATTTACGGATTTGAGAATACATTTAGGTTTTACGTTTGGGTTTAGGTTAAGGTTATAGGTTTAGGTTAGGTTTAGGTTTAGGTCATAGGTTATAGGTTATAGCTTTAGGGAATTGAGAATAGGTTAAGGTTTATGTTTGGCAAATCGGGTTCAGGTTTGGGATCGAGTTTAGGTTTGGGTTATAGGTTTATGTTATAGGTTTAGGTTTAGGTTATAAGTGTAGGTTATAGGTTTAGGTTTAAGTTAGGTTATAGGTTAAGGGAATTAAGAATAGGTTGTAGGTTTAAGTTTAAGTTAGGTTATAGGTTATAACTTTAGGGAATTGAGAATAGGTTAAGGTTTAGGTTTAAGAAATGTGTTCAGGTTCGAGATCGAGTTTAGGTTTGGGTTTTCAGGTTTAGGTTTAGGTTTAGGTTAGGGAGTTGAGATTAGGATTAGGTGTAGGTTTAGGTTTAGAGATTTGAGAATACATTTAAGTTTTAGTTTATAGGTTTAGGTTTTAGTTTATAGATTTAGGTTTAGGTTTTAGGTTTAGGTTAAGGCTAGGTTATAGGTTATAAGTTTAAGTTATAGGTTATAAGTTAAAGGTTTAGGTTTTAGGTTTTAGGTTTAGGTTAAGGTTAGGTTATAGGTTATAAGTTTAAGTTATAGGTTTAAGTTATAGGTTTTGGTTTAGGTTACGGTTATAGGTTTTGGTTTAGATTTAGATTTAGATTTTAGGTTTTGTAACGCCTTGAAAATCGGGGGTCAAGCAGGTGTTCAACTTTCGAGTTCCAATGTATCACTTATGCAATATAGATATTGATGATTAAATGTTGTCTTTATTAACATATTAAACATGAATGAGATTACACTAAATCAGAATATCATACTCTAGAGATAATTAAATTTTACAAGCGAAAGACTGTGATGAATATATAAAGCATATGAGTGATTGTAAGTCCCTAGAGTATGAATGTCACTAGGTTAAATATTTACATGCAAAATTTTAAAATATACAAAATGGTAGTGTAATGTCATCTAATCATATCCCTGTAGCCCTGGTGGTGCAACTCTAGATATACGACCTGTCAGAGAGTTGCATGTAGGAGAACTCATCATTATAAAAATCTGTCCTGCCCGCAAGCATCGTCATCATCTGCATCTATAATAGGGTCTGGTTGGTATTTAAAACACCGTCCTAGAATGTGGGAGTGAGTGATCAACTTAGTAGAGCCATGAAGCAAAGGTTAATATGTTATCAATTCAGTCAAGCAGTAATGATAAAGCAATACAACAATCAGGTCTTAAGTACTCTTATTAATGTAAAGATGGTATGTGATAATGATGCATGCCCTTTCCTGCACTCCCTCTGTGACATCATCTTACGATCGCGGCATGCACCCCTTCCTCTGTGCACTTCCTTACCATCTTGAAAAACCTTTCCTCCACACTAGGTGGGCCACATGATCATGATTAAGGGCTAAAAATAAAAAGCTTACATATTATGATCTATATGTCGAATAGACACACAAGATGCAACGTTGGAACCACAACGACGAAGTGGACAAGATAACATAGGTCTCAGCTTGATCCAAGTCGAGTCTACATGACCGGACTCAAGGATGACCGCAAACACAATCTGAGGGTCGCGGGTCACCGAAATTCGACCGGTAGGACCGCGAGACCATGATAACAAGATGCACACCCATATACACACATGCACACATGCGAACTCGGGTCGGGTCTCACACTCCTCCACTTCTGTTTGCCCCACAGTGTCTGTCTGCATGGTTCATGTTGTAACAGTTATTGAAGGACATTTATCTTGCAGGTCCAAAATGCTGTTGAATATCTGAAAATTATTGGGGCTTTTTGTAAATTTGATTTGTAATGAAACATCTTCAAGCACATTATTTTCTTATGTTTTTCTTTGGATTAATCTCTATTTTGATGGAATGCAATAAACTTCTATTAATTTATTTCCTTTGACGCTAAATTTCTTGTGTTTATTAGAGTTTAAAATTGTTCCTAAAATCTGATCGTTGGCAACATTAAAAACAGTTTAAAACCATTCCTAAAATGTGACAGTTGGTACTAGAACAGTTTAAAATTGTTCCTAAAATTTCATTTCTAAAATTTGAAATGGTACCCAAAATGGTTCAGAACCGTTCCTGTTTTTTTGCGACGCCTCATTTAAGAATGGTTTTAAACCGTTCCTGAAGCATTTAGGAACGGTTTAAAACCGTTCCTAAATGATGATTTTGGTGTAGTGTAGGTAAACGGTCACAGTATACTTGTCTTGAGTCATGTTGTATGTAAAAAGCCTTTGACACTGACACTTACACAAGTAAGAAGTGAGACAAAGGACTTGAACAAAAATGGTGAAAGTATCCGGCTTCTATTTAGTATATTTAATACATTATAATGAGGCCTATACATGCATGTATAAATACTTGAGGGCCTTTTTACATGCTTCTCTTTTTGTTTAATGACTTTCTATCTACCTCAGCTACCTATAGATAGTTCTATATGAATCTAACTTTTAAAAATTTCTAATGCACTCTTGAAATTTCTATCTTTTTTTCTAGCATTTTCACAACAGTTAATTCACTTAAAATAAAAGCCTTGAACACTTGTACAAAAACAAAATTAGATTTATTTCTCAACAAGTCATATTGCTATACTGTGAATTTTCTGTTCCCTTTCTTTTTCTTTTTTCATTGTTTCTCTTTTAATTAAAAAAAACTATAATGTATATCTTCTCTTGCAGATAAATAAACCTATTCTTCTACTTTTGATAATACATCAGTACAAAACTAGTACAATAGAAAAGGATTGCGATTCCTAATTAAAAGGATAAATTCTTTGGCTTGAAAATCTTGAGTTAAAGGATAAACCATCATACAAGAAAACATTTTTATTCTTTCAGCTTCTTTTATTACATTTGGATTTTGATCGACAATCCTAGAAGTCTATATTCTAGATAAATGTCGATTCCACACACTGAAACTGTATACATATCATATCAAGAAAGGCACATTATCTATGCTTGATGACTTTTATATACGTGGTAATGAAGTTCTTTCCACCATATGCCCACAACCTTGATGATTTTCATCCATCCAATCATACTTTGTGATCCATTAGTTAACATAATGTAAGTGCATGGAATGGCTCTAGAGAGAAATAAGGCCCACCAGCATATAGCTCCTAAGCCACGTCTTGCATGGTTGGTCGACAGTCTGGATGTGACCGAATGCATGCAAGTGCAATGGACACAACAAATGCAACTTCCTGTGCAACCTCAGCCATCAGATTCAAGAGACGTTGGTCCAACATATCCTTTAGCAGTGTATCTTGACTACTAGGTGATAATAAAGAGGAGATGAGCTCTCCAGGATGCCTTCCCATAGTCACTTCAAGTGCCACAACACCAAAGCTATATACATAACATTTTTCAGTCCCCCTCATTGTATATGCAAGCTCTGCATGAAAGAAGATAGTTGAATCATTAATGTTTATTTTTCTCTGTTAATTAATCATCAATACGTAAACTCTTAATCATATATCAAAACTCACCTGAGTTTCTTAAGTTTCATATCTTCCATGTTTTTGTGCTTACTAACTTTGCATATGCCAATTGAGATGTGTGTGGTACATCTGGGACATCCATAAGATGGGCCAAACTTTCAAATGATCTTACCAAAAAGTTGGATGGTCCACTCATCAGCCACATTAATAAGGGGACCAGCTTAATCATTTTGTCTGGTCATCTACATGGCTAAGCCTATCTTTATGTACGCCTCAAATGTCCCAAACGCATGAGAAGTTGGCATGTGTGAACCAGAGTGTATTGATGCACATATAGGCACAGATATCTTTTCTTAATATTAAAATGAATTAGCTAAATTACTTGTATTGGTGTTCTGGACCGACAAACCAAATTTCACAAAAAAGTATGGGAAGCAAGAGAAATAACCAACAAACATGTGCCACCTAATACTTTTTATGATATTCTACTCGGGTTTTAACTTTGTACTATTGGGTCCATAGTTCCAAGATCCAAACTATTGATATACTGGATCCTAATTTGGATTGCTCATGCATTAGTAATTCGCCTAATTGGAAATCCTAACCATTTTGGCGGGCATCACCTATGTTCAAGAAAAAAGAAACAATTGTGCATATTCAACAAGAAAGATCATAAATTCAATGGCTAGGATTTTCCAATCACGGAAGGGCAATCACTATGTGGAACATTAGATTGACGGTTTGGATCATAGAGTTGTGAGACCCTTGTACAATGGAGAAAACCCAACCATCCTCATGGATCTCTTCGAAGAGCACTATAGGCAGTGTTTGAAATATCGGTATTGCATTACGTATCGCATCTTTAGGATACAAATACATATTGGTTATCGCACGGGATATATCGTTTGCATTGGGTAATTTATTGTACTTTTTGAGAAACCTAATAAAATATTAGAAAAATGGTTGATTTTTTCACTGAAACTCTAGGAATTGTTAAAAAAGACCTTAACACATACTTTTAAATCATTACTTCTCAAAAAAAAAGTACGCATAATATATTTTCTTTGTAAAGGATCCTACGCCATGCATTGTTTGACTAAACCAATGTAACTATATTCAAATTGGATGCATACTATTTACAGTGAATGTATGATTATTTCATCAAATAATCCCAAATACAAATAATCCCAAATACTTCGAAATTAGTCTCAATTCATAGCTATTTGAAGAATTTTTTTTAAAAAGATTAATATTTTAATAATTTTTAATTAAAAATAATTTTTATTTTTTGAAAATTGACAAGAACTTAACAAATCAAAAGATCAGCCTTCATACATGTTTGATTTCATGTTTGGAGTGCAACATTACAAGTAATTTGAGAGAAATTGAAATTTTTAATTTTTTTTTTTCAATTTTTTTTTTTTTCAAATTAGATGACTTACACTCAAATTTCAAAATTAGAGTGTATGTGATGATCATGTCATTAAATATTCCTAAATATTTTAAAATTAGTCTTAATTCATAGCTAGTTGAAGGAAATTTTTGAAAAAAAACATAGAGAACATGAAAAACCAATTGATATCAAAATCAAAGCTTCAACTCTATAATTTTTCATGCAAAACATAAAAAACTAATTAATTTGAAATCGTTTTACACCGATTCAATATAATTTCAAAAAAGAATAAAAGCACGGATTGAAAATTGAAAATACTCACTTTATCGAGCATGCAGGATATATCGGCACTACCTTTGTGTTTTATATCACATGGGTGCATGGATATATCGGCCAATATCATTGATATTTAAAATATTGACAGTAGAATATCACATTTCTCGATGCATTATTTACACATGTACTTGTATGAGCTAGAAGCAATGAGCTTTTTTCAATTATTCTTAAACGGTGATAATTCATCCATCCACACTTGGTATGCATGTTAATTAATCCAGACCATATGGCCATATTGTAGATGAAGCATATCCCAAAAATTATACTTAAGAGGATTCTATCCATCAAATTAGTGTCCAACAAATGGGCAGTTAAAAATAGTCTGCACCACAAATTTATTAATTGATAACATGTGGTTAAGGTAGTTGGGTAAATGTGAATCACAGTTAGGGACTGTTTTTTAACTCTGAAAAATATTACTTAATGCGAAAATGAAAAAAAATTCTGTGTGAAGTGTTGCTTGTTAATGCTAAATTGGGAAAGTGCTACTGGAAGTTTTCATTAATATTTTTGTATGGCTTAATGGTGAAGATGGAATGCACTTCATGAATTCTTTTATTAACAAATTTTTTTGTTCCTAAAAGCAACCCCACCTTAAGTTGCTATGGAGATTTTTTTCTCATAGATAGTTTGCATTATATAAAATCAAACTTTTAATATGCAGAACTTACTTTATCGGCCATCCATGAACTTTTTCAGATCATTCTAAACCCTGAGTCCAAAAATGAGGCACATATAAAGCTCAAGTGGACCACACGGTGAAAACCAACCTTTAATGTGATTATTTCCCATATAATCTCTTTATAAGGTCACACGGACCTGGACAAATATCAGCTTCATCAGGGCTTTCTATGACCCTAAGATAATTTCAATCGTAGGTGCCCAATTTCCGTTATTCCTTAAAGTGTGGCCCACTTTAACATTATATCTACCTACTTTTTTATCAAATGATATGGAAAAGTGGATGGACGGTGTGATAAAACATATACATCACGATAGGCTCCACAGATCCACTGACATGGCCGCCCTTCTCCAGCCCTAGAAGTGGCATCCGTGGCTACTGTTTAGTGCTCCGTGGCCCCACTATGAAGTATGCCTTTTATCCATGCTGTTCATCCATTTTTACTGATCATTTTAGAGCTTGAACCAAAAAATGAGAGTGATATAAATCTCAGGTGGACCACACCAAAAGAAAACAATATTAATTGGATATCCAGCATTAAAATCCTCCTAAGGCCCACTGTAATGTTTATTTGACATCCAATCTGTTGATTAGGTCATACAGACCTAGATGAGTGGAAAAACAAAGGTCGGCTTGGTCCAAAACTTTTATGGCCCCCAAAAAGTTTTTAATGGTTGACGTTCAATCAACAGTGTTTCCTGTAATGTGGTCCACCTGATATTGTGATATATCTCGGTTTTTTTTTTTTTTTTTTTTTTTTTTCATTCCAAAAAATGATCTAGAAAAATATACGGACGGCACGGATGAAACACATACATCATGGTGGGGTCCACAGAGCGCCGACCACTAGCTAGTGGCAGGGGGAGTAGCCAATCCGTTCTCCAATTACGGTGGCCCTACTTAGCTTCCTGTCGCAGGAAGTTCCTGCGAAAGGCTTCATAGGCAATCCGCGTCAAACGGAGCCTCATCTCGACCGTCCGATCATCCTACACTTCACAGAAAGCAGGGAAATAATCTCATCTGGCTGCCCTGTTTCTAATCGCGAAGGGGTTTTTTTGATACCCTCTGCAAACGGTAAAGGCGATGGCAGTCTAATCCCCCACTTCTGTTCAGTAAAACCCTAGTTTCTTCTCTCCTTTCGTCTCTCGTCATTACTTCGGGCTTGGGTTCTGTATAAGCATTTCGAGCTGGGCTATTTTAGTCCGTCACGGGCTCGGGCCGAGTTTGGGCCAACGTTGAACAGTGCGGTCCCGGCTTGGACAGCTCTCGACCCGGCGATAACCCGGCTCGTTGACATCACTACATTCAGCCCCATTATCTCCCTCATGTGTATGATGTAACAATGAGGGACCTCAAGTGAGGACAAGGAAAAACATTCTTACGCTTATCTTCAATTTCTCGGTCGTGTTAGCTTTAAATGTTCATGAATGCTTCATGATTTTTAGCCAAATAAAGTTTGAATTCGGATCTTCTGCTTGCCACAAACAGATTTTTCTTATTTTTCTGCATTGTGATTGGTCCAGATCATCACTGACGTTGTCAGCACTGCTGCATTAAATGCCGTCTGTGATGATGTGGCCCAATCACATTGCAATAAACAGGTTTTTCCTGTTTGGGGCAAGCAGAGGATCCAGATTTATAAAGTTTTGGGAATTGGAACAACACAGTCCCTCATACGCCTCTTTGCAAGGCCTTAGGGAAATGGGAAAATTTTCAAATACAAATTTTCTCATATTCCAGTCATCCTAGACTGCACATTTGAAAGAAGTATGGTTAGTAATGTACTAACTTTATATAATTGCCAACAGAAAATAGGAAAGCTAAAAAAAATTAAGACCAATTGCTAATATTACTATTAAAGCATGGAGAATTTACTTAGAAACTAACCTGGAGCAATGTATTTGTAAGTGCCTGCAAGTGTAGTCCAATTGGATGAATCGGGTATCAGTAATCGTGCAGTGCCAAAGTCAGAGACACTAGCTTCAAGTTCCGAATTCAACAGAATGCTGTTGCTTGATAGATCTCGATGGATGATCGGTAGGGTACAATCATGGTGCATATAAGATAAAGCATGGGTCACACCTTTAATAACCTTCACCCTTTCAGTCCAATCCAATTGTGCAGCTCCTTCGTTGTTGCTTAGGATGCTAGCCAAGCTTCTCCTTTCCATGTACTCATAAGCTAGAAATGAGCATCGAGCATTGGAACAGAAGCCATAAAGCTTCACAATGTTGCGATGACAAATTTTTGTTAATGCCGTTATCTCATTTCTAAAACTTCTTTGATCAGATTGATCCCCACCTTCGAGTGGGTGAAGTTTCTTCACAGTTACTACCTAGCCTGTTGGTAGATTTGCTTTGTAAACTTTCCCGTACCCTCTAGTTCCAATGCAATATTTGTCATCAAAACCCTCTGTTGCTTCTACGAAGTCTTCAAACACGGCAATCCCATCATAATTCCATATTGAAAATGGATTTCTTCTGCTCCTTTCAAGAATCCTTGTTTCTATATTTCTTCTTCTTCGGTAATAAATGGAAGAAACACCGATGATTACAGATAAAAGAAACAAGGCCACCAAGAGAGGAACAACAATGAGGATAACAACTCTTTGGCCTTTCCTCCCATTGCCACGATTTACTGGAGAGGTATTGCAAGGTCGCAAACTTTGCACTTCACCACATAAGCCTTTATTTTTTATGAATGCCTCTATAGGAGCCTTCTGAAAGGCTTTGCTCTTGGGAAGAGGACCTTCCAAAGCATTGTACGAAAAATCAATGGATTGCAAGCTGAACATGCCTTCAAAAGATGGCGGAATGGAGCCTGACAACATGTTGTGGGAGGGGTTAAACTTTTTGAGCCTAATCAACCGCCCGTGTTGTGGTGATATCTCTCCACTGTGGGAGTTGTGACTTAGATCTAGTAAGATCTGTAGGTATACTAGGTTACCAATCTGAAAAGGAATGCTTCCATTCAAAAAAATTTCGCTCAATTTCAGATACAGGAGTTTGGAGCAATCCACTAAATGAGGTGGTATTGGACCACTTAGGTGATTCATCGACAAGTCAAGAACCTCCAAATTAGATAGGTTTCCAATCTCTTGTGGTAACTAACCAGAAAGCTGGTTATCATTTAGAGTCAAGTTGAACAAAGAAGTCAGCCTCCCAAATTCCTTTGGAATCTGTCCTACCAGATGGTGAAAGACCAAGCACTCCTAGCTGCGTCAACTGCCCAATCTCCGGAGGAATTCTACCGGTGATCATGTTCCCGGAGAATTGTAGGTTTGTCAAGTTTCGGCTTTCTCCCCAGTTCGATGAGAGTTCACCAAACAACATGTTGTCGTTAACATCCATGTATGTGAGATGTGGGTATACACCAAAGGATTCCGATACATTTGCAGCAAGTTGGTTTCCGTTGAGTCGCACTCTTGTTAAGCTAGTGCAATTTCTTAAACTTCTTGGGATTTCACCAGTGAAATGGTTGTTTATTGCACTGAAGTTTTTAAGAGATCCACCATGGCTGCTGTTGCTTATGGTCTGTTATGAACTTATAATGGATGGGTATTTATGGTAGAAGGTTGAAGTTACTATCTTCTAACATCGCATGTCTAATAGATTGATACCAAGCCCAGTCTACTCATCAAACTTCTTTTTTCTTTTTTTTTCTCTCAACGGCTATAAATTTTTATATGGTGTGGCCCACCTGATCCAGATAAGGATGATTTCAGACAAGGTGATCTTTATGATGCAGGGCCCACCAACTGGACAGCTTGTATGCCACACTCATGATAGGTTGAAAGCTATCCGCTGGATGGATGTAACTTTTTGTCCAATTGGTTGGACTCGACTCCTCTCAATTAAACTATGAATTATATAAAGTAAAAAAAAGAAGTAGAAGAATGTGGACATTATTCCATTTATGGGCAGGTGAAAGGGTAGATAGGATTGCTCAATCATCATTGACTTTTGAGTCATGAAAAGTATGACTTCTTGTACGAATGTACACACATGATTTAGACTGCACCAATTTATGGACCCTACCTTAGACGGTGCTGCCTTGATGTTTGTGTTATATGACACTTTCCATCTGTTTAGCCAGCTCATTTTTAGAGATGAACCCAAACATGAGGGAGATCCAAACCTCAAGTGGGCCACATCACAAGAAATAGTGGAGATGGAAAGGCCGATCATCGATACCTTACTACAATTCACCTTGATGCTTATATGCTATTTAACAGATGAACGGAAAATACAAATATCAGATTCAAAACATCCTGGCCCTCAAGAAAGTTTCAGCGATGGTATTCAATCACTTTTTTTTTTTTTTTTGGTTGCTCTTAATTTCAGATGTGAATGGATGTAAATTGCCTGTGCACCTTTCCTACGGGATGTTCGAGTAGGTGGTAGCTATATGGGGTCTGCCATGATGTACGTGTGACATATACTTCATCCTTTAGTTTTTCTTGTTAATATTAGGACTGTTTCCTATTGTGTATTTCACTTGAGTTTTGGATCTGCCTCATGTTGGGCTATTGTTCTAACATGATCTGGCAAAATTGATGCACAGAGTGGAATTTTCAAGGACATTGCAGTGGGCCCTACAGTGCTTCTCCCTAGGGGGCTCCCTTTATGCTGGGTAAAAGGAAAGTTGTATCCAATGTGATTGCCCATGATCCCGGATTACGTAAATCCACTCTTACCGTAAGCTCTATGAGGCCCACTGTGATGTCTGATTTATATCCACTGTTAATCCATTGCGTTTGCTCAATTTAGGATGTTCTTTCAAAATTCAGGTAGATTCAATTCTCATATGGGCCACTGCTCAAGAAACAGTGGTGATTGAACAACCACCATCAAAACCTTCTTGGGGGGCCACAGAAGTTTGCAGATATTGGTGTTTCCCTTCATCCAGATCAGAATCAGCTTACGAAGAGGTTGGATGGCATATAACTAATATTGGTATGCTCAGGCTATGAAAGAAATAATTGATTAGCCCTTTTTACTATAGGCATTTTTATTTTTATTTTTCCTCTGTTTTCGAAAAAGAATTAAGAGACACTCATGTTAACCATTCGGGCCAATGAAATTAGTAATATCATCCATGAACGTATTGAACAATATAATAGAGAAGTCATGATTGTGAATACCAGCACCCTACTTGAAGTAGGCGATTGCATTGCTCTTATTTATGGTTTTGATGAAGTAATGGCAGGATGGTATGATAGGCATTGCTCTGAATTTGGAATCAAACAAGGTTGGTGTTGTATTAATGGGTGACGGTATGATGATACAAGAGTTAACCCACCATCAAAACCTTCTTTGGGAGCCACAGAAGTTTTGGATCAGCAGATATTGGTGTTTCCCTTCGTCCGCATCAGAATTATCGTATGAAGAGGTTGGATGGCACATAATCATCAAGCAGACTTTAGGAAAGTTTCAACATGGGTGTTTCTATCCCCACTAATTCCTGTGGTGTGGCTCACTTTTTTGAACCCATACACTCGCCGACCGACCCACACCACATGGGCACTTGATCCCTGTGGTGTGGCTCACTTGACTTTTCAAATCTCCTTGATTTTTAGCATCGCACCCTAAATGGGCTGGCACAATGAATGGATTGGATATAAAACAGACATCATGGCGGCCCAATGGAGCTTAAGGCTACACAGAGGATTCCTGTAACCCTGGGTTACATGCAAGTTACATCTGCGATGGTCCATGGAGTGGGGCCCTGGACTAATGGTTTTAGACCTATATTTTACTGTTAGAGTCAAGTCTTCTTTTTTATTTTTATTATCTGAGTGCTGTGAGTTTTCCACCAGAATGGGCCTGGGACTGGGTGGTTTTGGTCCCATATTCTACTGTTAGAGTCCTTTCTCATATTTTTTCAGTGGGTGCTGCGAAATTTCCACTAGTCAGGCGTTGGCTTGGATGGTTTTAGGCCAGATTTTTATATGTTCAAGTCAAGTCTCCTCTTTTACTCTGAAAGGGCATGGTACAACTAAAGGAGATGCAACAGGATGATGGCTTCAGAATCCAGTATGACTTACTGAAGCTTTACAATTCTTCGGATCCAACCCCATGAAAGCTGAAGATGCAAAGGTTTCCATCAGTTTTCAAAGTGGCGAAACTTGATGGTAAGCGAATTGGAAGAAAACACCCGGGTCCTTACTCTTACCCGGGTGGGTGACTTCTTGGAGTTTCAACACCGGGTCAAGGGTTCGAATACGCATGGTGGTGAAATCCCATGGTGTGCGTGTGTGGGGTGTGTGCGTGTGGCGTGAGTGTGTGGGGGCGTCTGTGCGTGTTAAAAAAAGAAAAAAAAAAAGCGAATTGGAAGAAAATACCAAAAAAAAAAAAAGAACTAGAAACAGAAAAATGCAATGAGGTTGGGGTTATTCATCTGTAGTTACATACATGTGCATCTGCATGTTGTGTTTCGCACATTTCAAGTAGCAACTGAATTCTTAAATTTGGTCAGGCACCCACAATTAACATCAATTTGATAATGCAAATTGATGATAAATGTACTTTTTAAAAAAAAAAGTGGTTCACGCGATAAAAAAATTCGTGGCCCTCATGAAGTTTTTAACAGTAGGCATTCAATCCTCACTGTGTGGTCCACTTGAGACTTGGATCTGCTTAATTTTTGTGACCACTGCTTAAAATGAGTTAGAAAAACTGATGGACGGCATGGATATACAACACATATATCACGGTGGGCCCCATGATCAGGGCAACACCCGTTAGCGTGTTACCTGGGTGATACCTAATCCACTCCCATGGGATTGGACCCACATCCTGTAGAGTCAAATCTCCTTTATTTATTTATTTTTTACAGCTGATTTAGAGTATGGTAAAAAAAGTAAGATGAAGCAGTCCAAATTTCAAGTGAGCCACACCATAGCAAACAGTGGTAATTGAATGCTCACCATTAAAGCCTTCCTACGGCTATCACAGTGTTTATTTGTCATCCAACCTGTTGATAAGGTCACAAAGACGTCGATCAAGGGCAAACACAAATATGAGCTTCATTCAAGACTTATATGGCCCCAAAGAAGTTTTTAATGGTGGGCATCCCTACCATGTGATCCACTTGAGATTTGGGTTTGCTTCATCTTCAGGATGATGCCCTAGAATGAGGTGAAAAAACTGATGAATGGCGTGGATATACAACACACACATCAATTTGGGCCCTCATGCTGGCAAAACCCACTAATGTGTAACCTGACAATCGGCAAGGTGCAATCATGGTGCATTTAAGATAAAGCATGGGCCACACGGTTTAATATTTGGACGGTGATTACCCCCAACTGGGAACGGGCAGCAGCTTTGAGTGGCCACCATGATGTATGGGTCTTATCCACACAGTCCATCCATGTTTTCATATCATTATAGGGAATAAGCCCAAAAATGAGGCGGATCAAAGGCTCAAGCCGACCACACCACAGGAAGCAGCGGTGATAATGATTCTCACCGTTAAAACTTTTCTAAGGCCCACCGTGATGTTTATTTGCCATCCAACTTCTGGATGAACAGAAAACACAAATATCAGCTCCATCCAAAACTTCTGCGGCCCCCAGGAAGATTTCAACAGCAAGAGTTTAATCCCCATTGTGCAGTCCACTTGAACCTTAAATCTGCCTCATTTTTGGGTTTATATCCTAAGATGATACAAAAAAAAAAAATGGATGGGCGGTGTGGATAAGACCCACATATCACGGTGGCCACTCAAAGCTGCTGCCCGTTCCCAGCTGGAGACGGTGGGGGGTAAGACGCAATCCGCGTCCTTTATATTCATACCCTCCCATCCGTGTTGCACGGATTTACCCTCACCGTCCATCTGTTTCAACGGATGTGGGCCCACCGTGTGGCATGGGGTTTACGCCCGCTGTCCATAAATAAATCTCAAAACCCAGCCTAGGAGCTAACACTTGAGCCCGTGCGCAAAGCACAGCCCATGCACCATTATTAAAAACGTGGACCAGTCCGGGCCCATGAACCCAATATTCAGTAAAAGCGATGGCTGGTCCAGGCCCACTGGTTGGGCCTTTAAATAGATTCAACCCAAAAATCCATTCAATTACGATCAGTCCTTAAAATAAAGGCCCATGTCCAACCAATGGGCCCCACTTGTTCTGCATGCGTGCAGATTGCTCCAATCCAGTCCAGTTAGTCATGGGGTCTTAACCATAGCCATATTTCCAATCCTAGGCCTCAAGAGATCCTATGGACCCAGGCTAGGCCCTGGCCTACTCCACTTGGCAACCTAGATCCGTGGCCGTCCAAGTGTACTCAAAAGTATGAATGCGTGATGAGAATGAATATGATTGAACCACCTCATCAATATATGATATCAAAGCCAGTAACCCTCCCATGGTCAAGCCTGATGCTAGATCATGGGATTGTCTGCTGACCTTTACAACCTAGCTCACCCAATGGTCTGGACCATAACACCCTAGCCCACCAATGAATGGACCATCCTGATTATCACCATTGGTGACCTTTGTGGTGTGGCCCATCTTTTATAAGGCTTAGAGGCCCTACACTAACATTCCCATAAAAGATAGACTTGTATCCAGTGTATAGAGTATTAGTATTGTTACATGTGGAGATAAGGAAAAATGTGTCGGTTTTGTCGAAATATCATTATCTAAGGCAAAAATTTTCAATCAAACTTTAGGAGATATTAAAAGACACATCTTTATACACGTAGGAATTGGAATTTTGCAAAAAGCAACTATATACAATAAGTTTCCATTTTATAGAGGTCTAACCATATTTTGACGAAAATCAATATAAAACAAATATATAAAATTTGTAACCAATCAATAGATTCACTAACACTTAATAATATATAAAAATTTTCATATTAATTACGAGGGAAGAACACATGTTTTTCAATATAAAAATGAAAAAAATTAGAATTTGTCAAATTTCTTTCTTTTTTCACTTAAATGTTATTATTATTATTTTTTTTTCACCACAAATCTATATTTGTGTGTGAGAATCATGCACAGTCATGAATTTCCATTGCAATCCACACTAACATTTGAAAAAAAATAATAATAATAATTTAAGTTCATATAGATTTTTGCCTGTCTTCATTTTGAGTCAGATTTCTCCCCAGTTCCAAACTTTGATTCAATAATAATTGAGAGTGATTGAAATCACCTTAGGAAAAAAAAAAATTCAAAAATAAAATAAAATCCAAAACAATAGATATTTGTAGGTTTTCTAAAATCTTTAGTCAATTTTCACTTATTTACTGATGTTTCCCTGGCTTTGAGGATATTATCAACTGTAACACCGATGCCAAGAAACTTTCATAAGAGATTCTTTTCAAAGTATTATTGATATGGATAATATCACCAAGTATTACTGTATTATTTAAAATTGAAATTTTTTACATTTCACCAAGTATTATTGATATAGGTAACATCACCAAGTATTACCTATGTGGATGAAAATAGTTTTCGTCTTCATTGCTGCTTGTGATGAAACCTCACCTTGAGCAAGAATTGCATCTTGACCTGCAAAAATAAGAAAGAAAAGGATCCACAATCTAAAGATTAGAAGGTTGGTCATCATGATAATCTTAGCTCAAAAGAAAACACAATCCAAGGATTTGAAGGTTCATCATCTTCATCGTGTTAGAATTTTTCCAAGCAATTTGGGGTCAGCTTTTAAATGGTAGATTGGCGAATGTTTCATGATCATGCGGCATGGACAATATTCTATGAAGCATATATTAAAATGAGAACATGTTTTGATTGCTACTAGTAAGATTGGAAGGTCTATAAGATTATTCAGACATTACAACGGTCTAATGGCTTTTAGATGCAAAGGCCATGACAGTACTCGAAACCACTCAGTTATCAACTGGTAGTTCCAAACCAAGCAGTCATTTGATCAAAATTGGAAGGTTGTAATGGTAAATTGCAACAAAATCCATTGTGACTGACTCACAATTAGAAAATCATTCATAGGATAAAACAAAATACACCCTACTGGTGTCAGGCACATGAGAAAAATTGCAGTACTGATGGCCGTGGTGGTAGTAGCTGTCGTCAAACAACCACATCCTCTAAAAGTTGGAACAGGCAGAGGATGGTCATATCAATGTATATCAATGGATTTTAACACTTTCCTACACATGTGGGGTGCAACTCAGCCATGAAATGTACTTAAAGTTGAGAGTATAACATTAAGGCTCTTTAGGATTTGAACTCAGGACATTCTGCTCTAATACCATAACAAACAACTACTTGCTCTAAAAGCTCCAACTTTTAGAGAATGGTGTATCAATGTATATCAAGTGACTTTTAAGAGTAGCTGTAGTTTTAAGGGCACAATGATGGGGACATCATGCGCAAACGCATGCCCCCCTATGCATGTACACAAGGAGGAGGAGGACTCCACCATCGATCTGAATCGATGACGAGTCTATGGGGGACTTCCTAGTTAGAAGACTGCGTTTTGATTCGTTAGAGTGGACCCGATAGTCATTTGAATCCCACCATGGGTTCTCAAGATCGTGACCCACTATTTTAATTAATCTAGTATTTTGGATTTTACTTATTATTATTATTAGGACTGTCATAGAGGGTTTAGCTTGTTTTGATTACTTTGTCTTCATGTAATAAGTTGCGCACATGACGTGAGTTTTGGGGTATAAGGTTTTATTATAAATAGACACCTCTTGTAGTCTTTTTTATTATTGAAAATTGAATAAAATTTTTGTGTTTTCCTGCTCCTCTTTGAGTTGTAAAAGCCTAATTGGGTGCGAAACCTTCCCTTCTTCGAAGGGCTATTACCGTGGTACGAAGTCACACTCGTTCCGATTCGCCCCCACCTTCTACCATCCATATTTATCTTCTCATATAATAATCTATGCTTCAAATCCATCCTCTATTACAACTATTTTTCCCTCCACAGTAGATTTCTAGAATTTGGCCCTGTAGGAGGACCGAAACTTCGGCGAAGCACCACGCCCAAGCCGTATATCGGATCAAGCTGAAATTTGGGAGTTTTGGAGTCCACTCCTATCCAATCAGACACAAGGAGTCGCCTTCCAAATTCGTAGCCCCCACGCACATGCGGACAGGCCCCTGCACACATGCGTCAGGTCTGGCCGCTGTCCACATGCGTGGACTGTCGCCAGGTCTAGTTTTTCCCCATTTTCATTCCTTTCATACTTACTTTTCATAACCATAACCCTAGATTGCATTAATTCTAATTTATTTGCCCTTTTTCCTAACCCTACGGTTCTCCGAATTGTAACCTGTGAATCCCTTGGATTGGGGACATATTTTTGTGCATGTGTGGATGAATTTGCTTCCTTTTGAGTATTGTTTGGTCCATAATTTTTATTGATCTAGCCCTAACATGTGTAGGCTTGGACCCACATAGATTCCCCTTAATTGAATGCTTAGACTTCTGTGTGGGATATGACATTTTGTGGAATTGTTCTGAACTAGTGTGATCTAAAGCCTGAAAATCTTGCATGTTATATCTGAATTTCATGTCCTGCATCAAATTTCGTATCAGAGCACAATGTTTTTAATAGGGGAATGCATTGTATGTTAAGGGTTTAGTTTATTTTTGTCCATTATGCATCAAGTATCATCATATAGAGCTGTTTAGAGGTCTATAATTCCTAATATAAGGTGCTGAATTTTCTACTATCAAACAATCTCTAATAACTCTTTGTTGGATTTTCTATTGACAGATTATTTAGGTGATAGGTTGCTGAAAATTGAGTAGCATTGTGTCGTTTTACCCATATAGAGTCCCATAGGAGCATTTAGTCTCATCTAAGCACATATAGTCATAGTAAAAGGTTCTTAAGTTGAGTTAGTAGTTGTATGCCCACACATACGAGTCGTGGTTTTGGCTTGCACCCTACACTAAACATGGAACAATTGTAAGTGTCAATGAACAAGCTGACCCAACAATTTGAGTCTTTGGTTAAGCGCTTGGAACAACGTATGGACCAACGCTTTGAGCAGTTTAATGTGTGCGTTACTCAACTAGAGACCTTCACTCAGGAAAAACCCACCATTGGGAAAGATGTCCAATCTCAGGCAGGGGATTAGGAGATTAAACTAAGGAATGGAGGTGGCCAAAGAATTGTTCATAAGCGCGCACCCGTGCACCCACCCCGCGAGGGACATCATGATCAATATAACCCAGATACGCAACTCCTCAAGGGAGTTAGAGTAGATGCCCCTACATATGATGGCCAGTTGGACCTTAAAGCTTTTTTAGACTGGCCGGCAGATATGGACCACTATTTTGAGTGATATGACATGTCGGATACTCATAGAGTCTGATTCGCTAAGATGAAGCTTATGGGCCAAGCAAATAGGTTTTGGGCTACGGTAGAGTGAAAGAAAGAAAGAGCGAGGGAGCTCTCAAAAGTCCATTGGGGAGAAGTGAAAGAAACTCTTAAGGAGAAGTACCTCCCTTTCTCTTATCGTTAATGGTTGGTTGAGGAATGATAGTCTTTTCAACAAGGTTCCATGAGTGTTGCTGAATACATTGAAAAGTTCGAAGAGTGCTTGACCCGTTATGAGGTTGATGAGGACCTCATACTCACCCTTACTCGATTTAAAACGGGCTTTCGTTCTGACATTAGGAGAGAATTGCTCGTCAAAGACATAAACACTATTGAATAGTTGTATCAAGTAGTATTGGAGGTTAAACAATACTTCAAAGCATCTGTGGGAAGGCGGTTTGACTTTCGCGGTTCTAGTGATAAGGCTAACCCTTCTGGGGCTAAACTTAATACTAGATACCAAAACAAACCTTCCAATAGTTCTCAGTCTAGGCCCAAGGATAATAAGGGTAAAGAGATTGTCAGGTCTATCTCGCGTAGAAGTGGAGAAACTAGGTGTTTTAAGTGTCAGGGGTTTAGTCACTTTGTCCACCAGTGCAGCACAAGAGAGGGCACCAAAGTGCTCCTTATTGATGGGCAAGTAGAAGTAGTGCCCCTAGAGAGTGATGGCGAGGAGGAAGAATATGAGCCAGTAGAAACCCCCAGTGATGAGGAAGAGGGAGCGCAAGAGTCTGTGACCCTCATAGTTGTGCATTGCGCCTTTACTCAAGTCAAGAACACTGACGATTGACACCACAACACGATATTCTATACTTATGCAAAATGTGGGGAAAAGATATGTAAGATGATCGTGGATAGTGATAGTTGTGCCAACGTGACATCGGCTAGTACTGTGAGTCGTTTGGGCTTGAAGCTTGAAGCCTATCCTCAACCCTATAAAGTGTCCTGTGTTGATGAAACTTCCATTCCAGTCTCGCACTGCTATCTTGTTCCTATTCAATTTGGATCATATAAAGACATACTCTGGTGTGATGTTGTTTCCATGGATGTTGGCCATATCATTCTGGGTAGACCTTAGCTTTATGATAGGGATGTCACCATATTTGGTCATTCGAATATGTGTACATTCTAGTTTGAGGGCAAGAAGGTCAAGCTTAATCCACTTTCACCCAAGAACACGACTGGAAAGGAGTCCACCACATAGAGTGGTGTGAGCAGCTCAAAGGAATTGAAGGAATCGAAGTTCAAGTCTAAATCTCTCCACATTCTAAATGCCAAGGACTTTGATAGAGAGACTGAGTCGGACTCGACAGTGTACTCCCTTGTGGCTAGGGAGAGTGCACCAGAGGTTAGTGTAAAGTTATCCACTGAGGCTATTCCAGTAGTGGATGAGTTTCATCATGTCTTTCTTGCGGATCTACCAAATGAGCTTCTCTCTATGAGGGATATACAGCATGTCATTGATTTACTCCCTGGGGTGACTCTACCAAACCTCCCGCATTACAGAATGAACCCAAAGGAGCATGCTAAGTTGAAGAGACAGATTGACGACCTCCTAGAGAAGGGTTTCATTCGAGAGAACATGAGCCCATGTGTCGTGCCCGTCCTTCTTACACCTAAGAAGGATGACACATGGAGGATGTGTGTTGATAGTAGGGTCATTAACAAAATCATAGTCAAGTATCAGTTTTCCATACCACGTCTTGATAACATGTTGGATATGATGGCCAATGCTATTATCTTGTCGAAAACTGAACTGACCTTAAAAGTGGTTATCACCAAATCCGTGTACGCCTTGGTGATGAGTGGAAAACGGCCTTCAAGACAAAGGATGAACTATAAGAGTGGCTAGTTATGCCTTTTAGGCTGACTAACGCCACAGGCACTTCCAAGTGTGTGATGACTCAAGTATTGAGGCCATTCATGAGAAAGTTCTAGGTCGTATACTTCGATGTTATCTTAATTTATAACATGACTAAGAAACAACAACTCATCATTTGAGGCAGGTTTTTGGGATCCTTAGAGCCGAGAAATTATACGCCAACCTAAAGAAGTGTGTGTTTTTGTCTAGTAGTATTATCTTTTTAGGTTTTGTTGTGTCAGCTAAGGGCGTGTCTGCAGATCCAGAGAAGGTCAAGGTCATCATCAATTGGCCTGAACCCCATAATATTTATGAGGTGCGTAACTTTCACAGCTTAACCACCTTCTATAAGCGGTTCATTCGAGGCTTTAGTTATATTATGACTCTCATCACAGATTGCATAAAAAAGAGAGAGTTTCAATGGACAAAGGCAATCTCGAAGGCCTTCAAGGAGATAAAAGTCAAGATAATCGAAGCTCTAGTTACGTGACTTCCGGATTTTTCAAAAGCTTTTGAAGTCGCATGTGATGCGTTAGGAGTTGGCATAAGAGAAGTACTTAGTTAGGAAAGGCACCCTCACCTTTTTTAATGAGAAACTGAATGAGGTAAAATAAAAATATTCCACTTATGACAAAAAGTTCTATGCGGTAGTGCAATCATTGCGCCATTGGTGTCATTACTTATTGCCACAAGAATTCGTCTTATTCTCATATCATGAGGCCTTGAGATATTTGAACTCTCAGAAGAAATTAAAACCTAGGTACGCCAAGTGGGTTTAATTCCTTTAAGAGTACACTTTTATGCTGAAGCACAAGGCCGATGTAGAGAATAAGTTTACCAACACGTTGAGTCGTTGAGTAATGTTACTCAATTACATGAGTGTCGAAGTCATGGACCTTGAGCGCATCAAATAAGATTATTCTGAGTATTCAGATTTTGGAATTGTGTACGCATCATTGTTAGAGAGTCTGTCAGAAGCTAGTAGTGAGAAGCTGATTTTAGACAGATATTTGTTTACGAGTGACCGCTTGTGCATACCTCGCACCTCCCTTTTGCGATTTTCTTGTCTAGGAGTTACATTAGGGAGGGGTCACAGGTCATTTCGCCTAATACAAGACCATTGCCCTAGTAGAGGATAGGTTTCATTGGTTAAGCTTCAAGCGAAACGTGACTAAAATTATATGGTAATGTCATACTTGTCAACTGGTAAAGCAGAAAAAATAAAATATAGAATTATACACACCTTCGACAGTTCCATTCATTCCTTGGTAGGACATCAGTATGGATTTCGTGCTTGGACTCCCTAAGATTATTCAGAAATAAGAAATCAGGCGAAAGATCACTACTAGTAATGAACATTACAAATTTTCTGCAAACTAGCATAAAAGTTTCAAGGAATTCAATGTATAAGTGACTCTATGATCGTTCGCATTAGGCTTGAGCAGTACCCTTAGGGGGTCGTTCGTAAATTACACGCGCGTAGCGCTGGACATTTTAAAATTATAAAACGAAACAGTTTCAATGCGTATGTGGTAGATCTTCCATCTTCTATGAGAATTAGTTTTACATTTAATGTGGAGGATCTAGTTACTTTTTAAGGAACCACTGATACTTTATCCGGCCCTTCGCCTAACCATCTTGATTCCCTAGACTTGTCCCTTGATCCATGGCCTCTTTTCGACCCTTCTTCCCAGCGTCTACCTCCTATACCTACCATTCCCATAAGAGAGGAAATAGAGGATATTCTGGACCATAAGATAGTATCAACGTCGGATGGCGGGTTTCAGAAGTACTTGGTTAAGTGGAAGTTACGCCTAGCTTCAGACAATACATGACTCAATGAAGATGAGCTTCAGAGACTTAATTCTGACATATTGAAGCGGTTCAGGAGTTTTATTTCGCAGTGACGAAATCTTCGCAGCTAAGGAGAGTTGATGGGGACATAACGCAAACACGCACGCCCCCCTGTGCACGTACACAAGGAGGAAGAGGGCCCCACCATTGATCTGGATCAATGACGACATCCAGAAAGGGCCTCCTAGTTAGAGGATTGCATTTTAGTTCATTGGAGAGGGCCCGATAATCATGTGAATCTCACCATGGGTTCTTATGATTGTGGTCCACTATTCTAATTAATCTAGTACTTTGAATTTTGCTTATTTTTATTATTAGGAATATTATGAACGGTTTAAATTACTTTGATTAGTTATTATTTTTTATTACTTCATCTTCAAGTAATAGGTTGCGCACATGGCGCGAGTTTTGAAGTATATGGTTTTATTATAAATAGGCACTTCTTGTAGTCTTTTTGATTATTGAACATTGAATAAAATTTTTACATTTTTCTACTCCTCTCTGAGTTGTGAAAGCCTAATAGGGTACAAAACCCTCTCTTCTTCGAAGGACTACTACCATGTTGCGAAGCCACACTCGTCTAGATTTGCCCCCACCTTCTACCATTCATATTTCTCTTCTCGTATAATCATTTACGCTTCAAATCCATCTGTTATTGCAGCTGTTTTTCTCTATACAACAAATTTTCAGAACCTGGCTCTACAGGAGGGCCGAAACTTCGACGGAACACCATGCCCAGGCCGTGCATCAGATCAAGCTGAAATTTGGGGGTTTTGGAGTCCACCCCTAGCCGACCAAACTCAAGGAGTCGCCTTCCATGTTCGTAGCCCTCACGCACGTGCGGATAGGCCCCTGTACACATGGATCAGGTCTGGCCCGTTGTTTATGTAACACCTCATACTTTTCAGTAGTCGGGTGTTACCATGAGGACCTAATTTAGGATCACAAACCCGATTTGGTGATTATATAAGCAACTGTAAACTCATTAGACTTTAGGAGCATCGGACTAAGTGTATCTAGAATTGGCCTGGGATTGTTGGAAGACAAACATGATCTGACCGACTGCCAGATGAGAGCCACCTGAGTCAGATGGGTGGCCTATCTTAAGTGATCCATAATAACTCATTTTAAATGTATATACATTATAATACAATGTAATTTTATAATTATTTATAATGATGCATATGTTACTCAAATTATTTAAATTATGTATATTATTTTAAACTATACATA
The DNA here is from genome assembly GCA_037074715.1 of Magnolia kwangsiensis. Lineage (NCBI taxonomy): Eukaryota > Viridiplantae > Streptophyta > Magnoliopsida > Magnoliales > Magnoliaceae > Magnolia > Magnolia kwangsiensis. The sequence continues at coordinate 84,479,848 of CM073588.1, forward strand.
AAATAAATTATATACCAACACATTATTATATAATTGATGTACGTTAATTAACACTCACATTTTATAATTTTAACTATATATTATTATACTATATATAAAATATACATCACTTTCAATAATTAATATATATATATATATATATATATATATATATATATATATATATATATATATACACACACACACACATAATATTACAAATTAAATACCTTATTAATTGATAAATAATTTATAATATAAAATATGGAATAATTCAATAAATGTATTATAAGTTGTGTACGTAATTATAATATATGCTATAATATATGTTAATGTAATTAGTACTACATGATATATTATTTTATACTAATGCTGAAACTAATGGACGGCCCAAATCCCACCTAAGATTACCAGGGGCCGCACAAACAATCGAACACAAACTTGGCGTGTATGGCCCACCTAAGCCAAGGATCTGTCTTATTCCTTGAACTGGGCCATAACACGGGCCGGCAAAACAGATTAACAGAGTAGATTTACCCCGAACCTCTTGTGGACCCCGCATTTGAACTGCATGTGCACAACCACTGTGCACCGAACATAAATTTCGGTTAACTTGGCTTTGACCCTCCGGTTGCCAAAATAGGGAAGGATTCTCCCTCCTTTCTTTTAGCCGCCCGAACAAGATTTGAATCTACCTCACCCACTTGCGAGCGCAGTGGCCCCACCATGATCAGGTATGTGTAGGATCCAAACCGTTCATATTATAGAGGACCCAGATCCCATCCAGTATCATCCGTTTCTCCCGTTGGATTGTACGAATGTACACACAAGCTCAGGAAAAAATCGAGTGTGTGCGGCTGGACTTTTCCCAAAAACAGCAATTCCTCACTTTCTTTCTCTTCACACGCTGGCTATTTGCGTGCTCTGGCTGTTTCGATCTCGACCCTCCATTAGGAGGATCCTGGCCCTCCGTTTTAGCTACGTGGTTTAGGTTTTTCTTCTTTTTTTTTTTTTTTGAGTAAAACCAGTGGCCGGCCGGTTTCGGTTTTGGTGGTTGTACTAGGCGGTTTAGAGCATATGAATCCGGGCCATCAATCCTCCATCTGATGGCTTAGAGAGAGTAGGGTTTCGAAAACAGGGCATATAAAGCAATAGGTTCGCTGTCCTATCCCTTGGAGCTGCGCCAACGAAACCTAAGCTGTCTCCAAAGCTCGAACGCACCACCCAAACCGATTTGTAGCTTTGAAACTGAGGAGGGTCGGGGAGCACTGTGGGAGCAACTAGAGCCGTCCCCACGAAACGGATCGAAGGGAGATTCATCGGATTTCATTCCGCCATTGACGATCGACTCATCTTCTCCACCAAGCCGTATTGTCTAGGGCCAAGTCTGAGCTCTGTTGGTCGTGAGGAAAGGCTTATGGAGAGAGAGAGAGAGAGAAGTAAAAGGAATAAGGAGAGAAGAAGGGAGATCGCGGAGTGAGCTGCTGTCGAGTCGGATCAGTAAGTTGGTGCGGCACCTTGCTGCTGCACGGAGGGAAGCAACTCAAGCTGAATTTCTGCTCGGCAGGGCTTGCTCAAATGCTACCTGCGTCCAGACGTCTCTGGATGTTCCAATGAAAACAAAAGAAAGGAGAAGCAAAAGAAAAGAAAGAGGTACAGAGAGAAGAGGAGAAGGAGAGGGTTGAGTCGGTGCCTTTTGCATCTACAACCCGACTCAGTGAGTCAGCGGGACTCAGACGCTGGTTGAATCCGTGTTTTACTGGACGGTGTAGAGAAGAAAAAGAGAGAGAGAATGTAAGGAAGAAGAGAAAGGGAAGAAGGGAGAGAGGGAAGGGGTTGGAATCGAGTCGACTCGGTTGGAGCCGAGTTTGACTGGGCCGAGTCTGACGTGAACCTGGTACAAGCCTAGCTGGACATTCCAACAAAATGTGGGTGTGAGGGAGTGAAAGAAAGAAAAGTAAGAAAGAAAGGAAGTAAGATGAGGAGGGAAAAGAGAGGAGAGAGCAAGAGGGTCTAGTGAGCCGCCTCGATTGAAGCTCGTCGAGCCTAAGTGAGTTGATCCAGGTAGAGGCCATTGTTGAGGGTCAAATAGTGCATATTAGACCCCATTTATTACTTAGATTTACGAGCATAATACCATTTAACGCCCAGTTTTAATCGTATTTTGTTGCAGGGTGTGATTAGGAGAGTTGACTGAAAAAGGATGCCAAAAGCTTAGATTTAACGTTTTGATAATCACCAGGGCAAGGGATGGACTCCAGAGACTAAAATCGATAAATATGCATGCCAGGGACCCGAGAAATTCCAGCCGTTCACTTGCAAATGGCCTGAAATTGGTGTAGAATGCAAGATCACATGGTTTCCGCTATCCGATTGACTCAAAAATTTATACACGTGATGAGGGCCATAAATTAACCGTATATATAAAATTTCAGCCATTGAAGATCTCGAGAAGTGGGCCAACAGACAGATCAGCCCATTAATATTCAATTTGGGGCCCACCTGATATCTAGAACTGCCTCAAAATTGTTCTTGACGGTTGAAATAACATGAGAAAAAGGATGGACGGTGCAGATTTTATAAAAACATTACAGTTGGTCCCACAAGTATACGTATGTGTACACACTATATAAAGTGGCGAGAGCACCAAATTGGCGCCTGCGTGAATGAGTTTTAAAAAAGGAAATTTTCTTTTTTTTTCAATGGCTGCGTAACCGACGGGTGGTTGATTTTGCGGACGGTTGTGGGCCCTACCCATTGACTGTACGTCTGATCCAAGCCGTCCATATTGTAGAGGGGTTCGAATACTATAAAACTATGTTGACTTTTTTTACCCATGCGTACACACATGTGCGTTACAGAGGCCACAAAAGGGCTACCCTGCGACGTTCAAAATTGATCTTTTAGTGATTTATTCTCTAGGTTTCGTCAATGGACATTCAAAACTACCCATTCTTAACTAAAATTTTATCCTGAATCCAATGGACGTGGTGAATTTTCCAGAAAATGCTTCTATGGGGCCCACCGATCACAACAGCGAAATGGTGTGAAAGGTTTCGCACATCTGTGAAAACTGACTTTTCTAGGCGGTTTTGGCCCACCATCTTTGATCATATGGCAGATCTGAACCGTCTATCATGTAGAGGACCCAATAAAATCCTAAGGGACCGTGTTTCTTTAGAATTTGAGTGAGGAAAGTGGCGTATTTCGAGGCACCGAACTTGGCTGCGAAAAAGCTTTCAATAGGCATGCATAGCTTTTCAAATCCGATTCAAATCTGATTTTCACCACTCCAGCAGCTATATAAGGAGGTTTTGGATGTGGGGAGCATTCATTCAGGTCTTGGGAGGAAGATCAGAGCTTGGGGGCTAAGGAGCAAGACGTGTGGAGCAAAGAGAGAGGAAGAGTTTTTTCTTTTCTTTTAAGGTTCTAGTTTATTTATTTTATTTATTTTTTCTCTGAGATCTGAGTGTTAGTCCACTCATGTGTGGCTAAACGTCCTAGCTAGGGCTAGGAGGTGAAGCTTGTAGTGAGATGGGAGGTTTTTAATTTATGTTTTTTATTTATTTATTTATGGATTGACTTTGATTATTATGGAAATATTTTTAAGTCTTTAATGGTCTGTTGTGACTAAAATTACAGTGGGTCTGCAATGGCTTTGAATATTTCTCTTTCCCTTTATGTTTATGACGTCAGGAAGCCCTATTGTTCACCATAGTCTCCTGGTCATGGTTGGATGACGGTACCCTTCCTGACCTTCATAACATGTTGATTGGTTGGTAATCAGTTTTATTCTGTTGTTTGCCATAGTCTCTTGGGCATGGTTTGGTGATGGAATCCATTCTAATTCATATACCTTTCATCTCTGTGAAAACTAAATCAATGGCAGTTCAGTTAATTTCTATAAAACAGGCATAAGATCTCCCTGATCTCTACAAGTGGATCCTCTGAATCCCTAGTTCCCTTCTCTGATTTCTTTTAAGTTTAGATTAATTAATTCATAATTATTCCAAAATTGTTACTTGATTTAGAATTCATCTTAATCTAGTTTTAGTTCTGATTAGTTTAGATAACGTACAAGTATCAGTCCCTTGGGATTCGACCTCGGTCTTACCGAGTTATTACTACATCACAACCCTGCACTTGGGGAGTGAACAGCCATCTTCATTGAGAAGAATAAACTACTTCGAGCTGGTCCAGATCCAAGTTGACTTGGATTGTTGGTAAGCAGGCCCGACTGTGATGTCTCGAAAAAATCCGTATAAACACTCGAGTATCACCTCAGACAGAAATCACTAAGGATCGAATTCTAGAGAAATTAGGTGAAAATTAATTAAGTACTAAACTAAATAAATCAGAGAATTAGCTCGAACCACTTTCTATACGAACTGCAAGATCCAAAACTATTAGAATCGCTAACCCAACATTACCTAGAAATCTAGGATCAATCTCAAAACTCAGTTGATCTCGGGAGCACTTGAAACTCCGTATCGGGCCTGGACCACACGTCGAAAGTCCGATGACTACGAAACTATAAAGTTATGACCACCTTACTGGGCTTGACAACCATCGTGAAAATCAAGTCTAAATAGTATCCAGAAATACATAACTTGAGCTTGGAGTGAAGTGTGTGAGAAACGTGAATATCTTTAGAAAATGAACTCAAACTTAAGTAAATTGAGTTGTTCGCTTACAGGATAAATTTAAGGTTTCAGACCATCATATTCTGACCCGACTATACCCTTCGATCAGGGACATTTTCCTGCACCCATTGGTATACTTGTGCCCTTGATCGAGTAGCGAGGACCATTGAATTGAAACGGATCCTCCACGATCGATTTACCAATCCAATTGGACCGAAATCTTAGCTTGACATAGATCCATCATCAGGAAATTTTCTCTAGACCGTATACGAGTAATAGACCTTCAGATGAGCTCCGTTGGCCCGAAACAGCCACCCTTTAGATATACCTTAAGTATATCATAGCCCTAGGGCCATTGACATCAGTTCTGGGCTTATATAAGGACCTTAAACTACCTCATTCCTATTCCATACGAATTTTCTCTAACTCTAAGAGAGAGAAGAGAGAAAAGAGGAGAAAAGAGTGGAGATTGAAGGGAGATCCTTGGAGTTTGCTGCCATACTTCTGTTTGGCTACTACACGCGTTGAATCGCCTCTACATCTATCTACACGAACCATTTCAGCGACGATTTGAGTAAGGAATCCTAACCCTAATCTCGATTTCAGAATTCAAATAGAGGAATCTACGAAATAGCTAACCTATATCATTGCTTAGGTGTCCAACGTTAGGTTTACGGGAATATAGTGCTCGAACCAACTTTGAAACGAGCATACCGACGAAAGGTGTAGACTATAAACATTTAGGTTTTAGTTTTCAAGGCTTTCAATGTCAGCAATGATTTATGCTTAACTTGATTGCTGCCATATGATATTAGCTATGACGTTTTGTTTAATAAACTATACATGTGTGAAATATGTGAGGATAAAATGCATTCTACGTGTTTGTTGAAATGTTTGAATGAAAGTGGAATTATGATTCATGCTGGCCATGCCTATTAACCTAGAATACATGTTCGTTGTAAGTGAAACAACTCCTTTATGAAAGGATTTATCATAATATATGCTATAACTAGATTGGTTCGAGTATGTGGAATTATGTAGTCTAAGTGTTTGTAGAAATGTCTGAATGAGAATCTTGTTGATGGATTGTACTTATTAAGTGTATTAAGATAGGATTCTTAGTCTCCTTAGTCATATGAATAGTTTCCTTCATGTATTATAAATTGTCATTATATGATTTATGGGTGGAACACATATGTATGTCAATTTGTCAAATGTGTTTGATAACATGCTCAAATGAGATTTATGTTTGTATTATTCATTAAATGTTGATATGAGTAACATATGTGATTCCCTATTGCATTTAGGTATGTTTGGAACTACCACCTAGTCCAGGCAATCGGTAATGGCTTCTGATCGAGTGACTGAACTAGTTTCGCCATATTAAATATGTTTGATGAATCCGAGGCGTACGGTGATTATCGACAGTATTTAGGTCACGAGGAGTACGTGTGTGCTATATGTCGATTAATTTATGTGCTCGTACTAATTGAACTTGTCAAGTAACCCGATTGGCCTAATGTGTGTTTACCATGTATGGACGCTACTGCTTGAATCTAAGGTACCACTTACCAACGTGAAACCTGTTTCAACCTTGGTACCACAATCCGCTAAGACTCATGAGCTGAGCATGGTGGTATGGGACATTGTGGTCGAGCTGTTGACCTACGTTGGGGTGATGAGCCTCCCCGTAATGTCCAGTAAATAACCTAAACTCATGAGTCGAAACGGTTGTATGAGACATTGTATTTGAGCTGTTGGCCTATGTTAAGGTGACGAGCCTTTCCGTAGTGACCTCGAGTATAACTAAGCCTACGCTGAGGCGACGAGCCTCCCATAACGACCTAAACTTGCCTATCCACTGCTTTTCAAATAAGGGGTGATGTTGCCTTATAACTTGGCTATCATATGTGATTAACTAGGACTGACGACCCTAGATGGATCATCATTTGGGTAAGTGATATAAAGGGAGGTACCTCAGCTTCCCGAATCTGCTGTATGAATAAGCCTAATCAAGAACTCAGTTAACACATGCATGCACCACATTGCATGTGCCTTTGGTGAGGAAGAGTTTAGTGAGAGTAGCATGTGCGACCGTGACATGGTGTCGCTGAGGGAGTGCAGGCAAGGGCAAACATCATTACAGCATATCATTTCTGTATTAACAAGAGTACTTAGGACATGCTTGTTGTATTACTTTTTCATTACTGCTTGACTGAATCGATAACATGTTAACCTTTGCCTTATACCTCCACTAAGTTGATCACTCACTCCCACTTGGGGATGGTGTTTTAAAACACCAACTAGACTCTGTTATAGATGCAGGTGGCGATGATGTCTACACTATTGATTGAGACTTTATAGATGATGAGAAAGAGATCTCCTATATGCAGCTATCAGGTGGGTCTATGTCGACCATATACTGATTGATGAGACTACAGGGATACGAATTAGTTGGACATTACACTTTGTCATTTTGTATATTTTGGAACAAATATATATATATATTTCAGCCTGGTGACATGATCATACTCTGGGGGTTTATAACCACTTATATACTTTATATATCTATCACAGTCTTCCGCTTGCTTAATTTAGTCATTTCTGGAGTATGATATGCTGATTTAGTGTAATCTCATTCATGTTTAATATGATAATACAAACAACATTTAATTATCATTATTTATGTTTCATAAGTGATGCGTTGAAACTCATGAGTTGAGCTTCTGTTCAACCCTCGATTTTCGAGGCATTACACCTACTCTATCTAGAACATTCATTATAAGTAACAGTGGTTAATTTAGGATTTGAGATTATGCATTTCCTCGGATTTAGATTACGCTCTAGTTTGTCTGGTTGTGTCAATTTGAATCTAACCCGAATACCCATTAGGAACCTTAAGTACTTGGGCACATTCGAATCCATTCTACCCTAATAATTAACATGTGATATTTTAGGCGCATCAAGTGTTTTGGGTCTTTTAATGATCTCCAATCAAGAAAGAAATAAATCTACACTCTAAGGTGAGGACTCACCCTTTAAGCTTTACACTTAAATTCATCAATTTGGATATGGATGGTACATTGATTTCTCTTGTTAAGTTACTTACCTTATTACATGAATATGCTAATTTGTTGTGAAATTGATTCATATAATGGACATGTCTCTTTAAATTTAGCAAGTATAAATGATTTGATGCTCACATGCTATTTCCATTTGTATAACCTGCTAGTTGATTAAATGTTGCTACTTGTGATCATTTAATAGATAGAATGAGACATGTTGAAGACTTACCGTCTTGCGTACCCTATTTAACTTATACGGACTTGATCATACACCTGCCTTATAGCTTGGACCACACTTTGTCTTACATGGATTGGATTGTTAATTTGCCCTTGGTGGCCTAGATGGAACATTGGTGCCTTTTGTGGCTTATCGATTCTCTCTTCATTTTGCAGCGTTCCATCGTATGATGATTTTTGGGTGGAGCCGGTGTTCGCTTAGCGATTTCCTAGCCATCTCGCGATGTTTACATACGATGTGATTTTCGAGTGATGTAAAGTTTTGCATGTTGGGTTGCTAGCCATCTTGCGATGTTCGGTCATACTGTGATTTCTGGGTGGAGCCAGTGTTCGCTTATCGATTTCCTAGCCGTCTTATGGTGTTCACGTACGATACGATTTTTGGGTGGTCTAGAGTTTGTATGTTGCTTGTCTTTTCATCTTGCGGTATTCAATCGTACCATGATTTTCGAGTGGAGCGGGTGTTCGCTTAGCGATTTCTTAGCCATCTTGCGGTGTTCATGTACAATATGATTTTCGGGTGAAGTAGACGTCGATATGTTGTTCTGTCTTCATCTTGCGGTGTTCAGTCGTACCATGATTTCCAAGTGGAGTGGATGTTCGCTTAGCGATTTCCTAGCCATCTTGCGGTGTTCATGTACGATTTGATTTTCGGGTGAAGGAGAGCTTTAAAGCTTGATTTTCTAACCATTTTATGGAGTTTGTAAGATTTATTATTCGACTACTTGGATACGATCACTTGTATTGCGATTGCTATTATGGTTTGCTAATGATGAAATTGTGTTGATTGGCTTAATTTTGAGTATGTGATCATAATCATATATTGTGTTGTCTAATATATTCATTCTTATGACTTGTGATCTATTCTAGATTATGAATTATGAGTGCATAATCTTAGAGAGTGCTCCTCACTGCGATAGCCATTAACGCTATCAAACCGTAATAGTTGATGCAGGTGTAGGGTGAGCCGATACTGTTCACTGGGTTGCTAGAGCAGATCGGGTAGCTGAAGAGCTCGACGGGGTCCCTATGGCACATATTAAGCTTCACCAATAGTTGATAGATTCCTGCTTGTGTTTAATGAACTTGGTTATTTGTGATTGTATAAGTCCTGTACGGGTGCTAGATTTAAAATTTCATTATAATTGGAATGTTCTTATTCAATGCATGGTTTATTCTATCTTCGTTGCTATTAACTCTGATCAATGATAAATGGTTCAAATTTACATTGGATTTTATAAGTTAACACTTGGGTTTTGGGGAAACGGGTTATATACTCATGTCTTGAAAATAAGGGGGGGTTACAATCCGCATGCGTGGACTGTCGTCAGGTCCAATTTTTCTCCCCTTTTCATTCCTCTCTTACTTACTTTCCATAACCCTAACCATATATTGCATTAATTCTAATTTATTTACCCTTTTTCCTAACCCTAGGGTTCTCAGAATTGTAACCTGTGAATCCCTTGGATTGGGGACATATTTCTGTGTATGTTTGGATGAATTTACTTCCCTTTGAGTATTGTTTGGTTTAAAATTTTTATTGATCCAGCCCTAACATGTATAGGCCTGGACCCGCATAGATTCCCCTTGATTGAATGCTTGAACTTTTGTGTAGGATATGACATTTTGTATAATTGTTCTGAACTAGTGTGATCTAAAGCTTGAAAATCTTGCACGTTATATTGGAATTTCATGTCCTGCATCACACAAATTTTGTGTACACAAAGAGTCATTGCGTGTATCTTTCACACACTAAAAATGGTGGGCAGGAATCCAAAACACATATTAAACGGGGATTTAAAATCCAACTACGAAACATGTGTTGGACATGGTTCAAAAACCTAAAAAATCGACTTGACTCAATGTCAAGGTCAGGTTGACTCGTGACTTGACTCGGTGTTTAACTATTAAATAAATAAGGAATTTAAATAATAATACCTATTTAAATTAGTACGAATGCAAAAAGCAAATAGCATTCAAAGATGAAATGCATGACTTGGTGAAAGAGTCACTTAACTTTCTTAGAAAAGCAAGGGTTTGAATCTCACCCTCTACACGTTTATTTCTTAATTATGAAAAGCAATCATGCGGCGATTGACTCAGTTCGAGTCGTGCTAAGTCAACTAAGTCAGCAAGCTAACGTGACGAGTCTAGCTAAGTCTCAACCGAGTCAAGCTCTCAAGTGAGTTTCATGGTGACTCAGTTCAAAATCTTACTGAGTCAAGTTGAATTGGCCGAGTTTTGGGTTGAGTCACTGAATTTTAGAATTGTGGTTTTGTATAGCCTCCCATCATATTTAAATGCTATTGACTCTCGTTGACACGCATGTCGACTCCAACATCTAGTAATAGAAGTATTCATCAAATAATAACAGAGTTGAAGTTCATGTAAAATTACCAACCTGAGCTGTATTGTAAACAATATATTCGTTGTAATTTAGGTCAGCAACAATACTGGCCTGAGTTTCGTTAGTTTAAGGTGGAATACAGAGGAATTCAGGTTGGGTTTGGGTTAGGAAAATTGGAATGGAATTCAATTGGCTGACTCAGGTGTTGTTGCTATTGAGTCTTAACCTATCCCAAGCAGATTAAAAAAACAACAAATATACTATTGTTTTTTTTTTTGGGAGAAATTTCAGTGACAAACCAATGGTAACTTTCATTAATCTAAAAGTTTCCATCTTTGGCAAGGCAATTCGCATATTAGAATTCTAAGAACTGTATTTTACTAGTCATTGGAGAAAATGGAGAGCCCATAGAAAAATTATGCTGAAGATAGCAATAAGAACTAGCTGATGATCTTCCTTTATCCTGCTTGAGCTTATAATTGCATTGCTTTGGGATTAGTAAATCTTCTAAAGGCTTAGGTTTTGAGTTTTTGGTTGAATCGACAGTATACTTTCTTTATAGTTGCTGAAATTGATTTCAAGGAATTGAACGTTGATGATGTTCTTCAGAATTTGCTTATGTTCCATTTAGATTTTCTCAAGATATTGTTGAGGTTTATGGTTATCACAATTTGGTGTTATTAGTATTGTAGTTTCGGTGATTATTGAATCTAATTATGGGGCCATTTGGATGCATCCTGTGAAGGGATGTTTGAGCCCTAAATGTCATTTTAATCTAAACAATTAGCTTTCATTTATTGTCAAGAAAAGAATGTAAACCCAACCTTTACCTTTCATCGGAATATAATTTTTCATCCATAAGCTTTTTAATCCTTCCTTTATATTCAATCACCACTTTGTGGTTGTCAATATGGCTCTGTTGTGAAGTTTGTTGATTTTTTGCATGGATTATTCGATAGTCGACACCTATTTCTTTTAGTGGTGCCCACCTGTTTGTATGGTTGTCGAATTTTTCAAATCTACAAAGTTATACGTATTGTCCCACCCTTTTTGATTTTTTTTTAAAAAAAGTACAATAAAAACTCAAGTTACATGTGATTTTGGGAACCAGTGCTGATAAGTCATCATATAATGAAATTATATTAAATAATCCTGACTTGGTGAGTAATATGTATCACATTTGATAGAATTGTCATTTTTAGGAGATGTAGCCAAGTTTTCCATTTTTTTTCTTTTGTTTTTTTGAAGGATAAATAATGTCACGACACTTAAAATTTTCGCTTGCTTGAAAATGTAAATATCATGATAAGTTAATAAATTATTGTTAGAGTGCAAGTAGTATTATTTTTGAAAATTTTGATGTTTTTTTCTTTCAATTTTTCCTTTTGTGGCCCATTATCAGGTCCACTATTTTTATCATCATCCCTGTTGATTCCGTGATCAAGTGGGCCACAAAGTACAAGATAAGTAAGTTTTCGATTGCTTTAATATGTATTTTGATGCAATATTAAGTTGAATTCCAATCTCTAACTCTGTTACCAATTAATTTCTTTTTACTATTTTATTTTGTAGGTTTTAGGCATGGATGAATGGGAGCTATAGATTGATGGATTTTATTTATTTATTTTTGAAACTATTCAATTTATTATTGTAAATGTTATTCACAGCGGCTCGATGCATGTGAAAGGGCCACATAGGCATGTATTTATTTTTTATGAAAACAATCACTAAGCACAATCTACTTTCTAAGAGGAATGTGAAATCAGGTGGGCCTTAACCAAAAGAGTCAATGATAAGGTCCATCATTTTATGGAATTAGGAGCTAGTACATGTAGGTTGTTATTTTGGAGCCACCAAACGCACTCCCTTCAATGCAGCCATGTGCTTAAATGCTAATTGAAGTGTTAGTAAAGTTAAATCAATCCCACATGGATCAAGACATTTGAGTTTAAATATCCTTTGGATCCAAAAATTCAAATACCACAACGTACCGTACAAATTGTCGATAAATCCCACATGAAGCGGCGGCCAGGACAACTGCCAGTAAAGCTCACATGCAGCGGCAGCCAGCACAACCGCTAGTAAAGGGAACATGACTGCCGGTAAAGCCTTTACTGACCGAGGCTTTATCGGCTGTTAGCTAACCGCAGGCAAAGGCTTTGCCACCAGCAAAGGCTAGTTTTCTTATAGTGTCGCTATACAAGATAATTAAGACGGATATAAAAACTTACGGTGTGGAGGGAGAAGTGTGATGGGTAGGCTTCTATCCATCTTTCCTATAAATAGATGTCCTGAGCCCTCACCAACAGAAGAGATAAAATTTTAGTGACATTGAGAGGTTCTTCTAAAGGTGTGAAGTGCGAAAGATCAAGATTTCCATCAACTATATTGAGGAGTCGAGAATGTTTTTCCAATCAAATATGCTTTAAGATTAAAAGATTGAATCTCCATTATTAATGCATAGATGATCCGGCAATTCTACAATACAGATCTAATAGTTCATGCCCATAAAACAGTAAGTAATGTGTTTAAAATGTGGTAAATGGCTTTGCGTTAATTTTATTTTTTGAAAATGATAACTTTGTCCCTTTCATATGAATTCCATTTTATGTGGCAAAGTTTGAAGGTTCCACATTGATGTATTTGTTATATCCACACAATCCATCCAATTTTCCATATCATCGTAGGTTATAATATGGAAAATGAGATAGATCCAAGACTCAAGTGGACCACACACCTAAACCCGTGGCGCAATGACACCAAGGGCAACCATGATGTTTATTTGCCATCCAATCTATTTATAAGGTGATATAAAACTAGATGAAGGGAAAAAAATGTTATCTTTATACAAAACTTTTATGGCCTCAGGAAGTTTTCGATTGTAGATGTTCAATCCCCACTTTTTTGGTAGTGTTGTCGACTTGAGCTTTGGATATGCCTCATTTTTGGGATTATGACCTAATATAATTTGAAAAAATGGATAGACGGTGTGGATCTAACACATACATCCTAGTGGGGCATACAGAACTTTGCCACGTCATTGTCCTCCTGGCCTCTGGTGCCGTGTTTTATGGGGACGCGGATTTCCTGCGAAAGCCTTTCGCAGGAGGTTCCTGCGCGAGGATCTGGGTGGGGCCCACTACAATGTGTGTGATAAATCCATTCCGTCCATCCATTTTAAGATCTCATTTTAAGACGTGCGGCTAAAAATTAGGTAGATAAAAAACTCAACTGGGTCACACGAGAGGGAAAATTAGGGAAAGAAATTTCGACTGTTGAAACTTTACTGGGCTCCACTTGATGTTTATATGTTATCCAAACCGTTTATAAGGTAATTCTCAATGGGATGAAGTGAAAAAACCAAAAATATAGCCTGATACAATACTTTTATGGCCATAATAATGCTTCAACGGTGCTCACTGAATGATCACTGTTTCCTCCCGTGTGTCCCACTTGAGTTCGACAAGCACCCAATTTTTTATCACAAGTCCTTAAATGATCTCGAAAAACGGATGGACGGAGCGGATTTCTTAAAAATAGCTATGTGGACCCCACCCAGATCCTTGCGCAGGAACTTCCACGTCCGTTTTATGCTAGGCAATCCATCACTGAAACAGATTACGTGGTGCGTGGCCACTGTGTTGATGTCACCAAGTTTTGTGGGCCTCACCATAGTATATGTATCATATCTACATTGTCCATCCATTTTATGAAACAATTTTATGGCATGGGCTAAAATACGAGGTAGATACAGGGCTCAAGTGTACCACAAAAAGCAGTGAGGATTGAATGTCTACAGTTGAAATTTTCTTAGAGGGCATACAAGTTTCGAATCAATCTTGATATTTGTTTTTTACCTTCATCTAAGCCGGTGTAAGCTCTTGAAGGCGTTGGATGACAAATAAACATCATGATGGGATCTAGGAAGGTTTCAATGGCTATCCCCACTGCTTTATGTGGTGTAGTCCACTTGAGCTTTACATTTGCCTAGGTTTTTGAGCTCATGACCTAAAAGGATCTCACGGTGGATATAAGGGATACATCAATGGACGTTAACACACCACTAAGGTACGTGGTATAGGGCACACTACAAAATGGTTATTTAACAGTCAAATTTTGAGCCTAACATTCAAATTTTAAGCTTGCAACCCTATGACTCATTGCTAGACTCACAAGAGTCTCAACATGAGGTCAAGGGTTCCAATGCCCGTTGTGGTGTGAGTGTGCGAGCATGTATAGCATGTGTGAGTACATGTGATAGAACAAAAATAAAATTCAATTTTTGATAAGGTCACATAGCCAACATTGTGAAAAAAAAATGCAAATATCAACTTGATCCAAAACTCTGGGGCTCACAAAATGTTTTTTGTGGTCGGTATTCAATCATTGTTGTTTGGTCCGATTGAGATTTGGATCTGCTTCATTTTTGAGACCATGGTATAAAATGAGCTGTAAAAACTAATAGATAGTGTGGATGTACAACATGTACATAAAGGTGCCCCATATGGTTAGAGAAACACACACGTTATCATGGTAAACCCTAATCCGATGCAGGTAAAAGCCTTGAGCAGTAACTTTTTATAGGAGAAAGTTAAGTATGGCTACGACTATGGTTGTGAGAAATTCACCCATTCTATATGTTTTTTCCATCATATTAGGACATGGATAATTTGGTAAAATTATCAAATATCAGACTTTCTAGCAAGCACTTAATATATATATATATATATCAGTGCTAAATTTTATGTTCAAGAACAGTTTACCAAACAGCCATTCCAAGACTATCAGCACATAGGATTCAGTACACAATGAATTCAATACTTAAATTAATTTTAGACCTTTTGTTATTAAGTTTACCAAATGCACCTTTAGAGTTATTCATTTAGTGCCATATTAAGTTCACAAGCATAAAATTTCTAATATGATTATTAGTGTGTGTGTGTATATATATATATATATATATATATATATATATATATATATATATATATATATATATATTGTGCACACGGCGTACGCGTGGATATCCAACCAAAGCCTTTTGCAAGAACTTACTGTGCTGGAAACCCAGACGGGGTTTAGAATGATGTTTGCAAGAAATCCACCCCATTCATATGTTTAGTGAGCCCATTTTAGGACCTAAGACAAAAAGTGAATTGGATACAAGATTCAAGTGGGCCACATTAAAGGAAAAAGTAGGTAGGGAAATTTCTACTGTTGAAACTTTCCCAGGGTCGACAGTAATGTTTATAATATTTCATCCATACCATTCATAATGTCATTTCTATTTGGATGATCAGAAAAAACAAATATTAGCCTGATTCAAAACTAATATTTCAATCGTGGACGTTTAATCCTTACGTTTTTAGACCACTTGAAATGAGTTTACAAAACGGATGAACAGGATGAATTTCTCACAAACAACAAGGTGGGCGCCGCCTAAACGTCCCACTCACACCCTAAGACACCCATGCACTCACGCCACATTGAGTGCTCGAACCCATGACCTTGTAAGTTTATCACAATTTCTAACATGATCTTAATACTCCAGTACACCCATGCACTCACACGACACTGGGGTCTCGAACCCATGACCTTGTGTTGAAACTCTCGTGAGTGTTTCGAACCTATGACCTTGTGTTGAAACTCTTGTGAGTCTACCACAATTTCTAACATGATTTTCCTGGATTTCATTGGCCTATATGTATTCCACGTATATGAGGACCATGTTCACTGGAGTGAAGGATTAACATCTTATAGAATATTCTCATATCGTTTTATTTTTTTATTTTTTCTATCTCAACTTTAATAGCTTCCAATGCCTTTCTGAATTTTTATCTTCACTTCAATGCTCACCAGCGTGTCTTCTTACGTGAAGCGGATTGGCTGTTGTACCATACACTATTGACTTGACTGATGTGTTGATGTCACCAAATTCTGTGGATCCCATAATGAGGTATGTATTATATCCCAACTGTCCGTACATTTGACGAGCTCATCCTAAGTCTTGAGTCGAAAACTAAGACAGTCCCGAGGATCAAGTGGACCACACTCCAAAAACCAATGGGGGATTCAATGTCTATGATATAGAGCGGGTCGTGAACAATTTCATGACAAAGATGGATCAGAAAAGGCATGGTCGACGACAGAAGTGATCCGGATCATAAGACTTTAAATCGGGCGTATCTCGGAATTCGGAATGAGTTATCCGACATAAAATATATGAATTTGGAGTAGAACGAGCTACTTTAGCCAACCAACCCCGCTATGCCGGGTTGCGCAGCCCGAATTTGCGAGAAACTCCCTGATCGATGGTCGTTTTCCCGTTTTAATTTTGTTTTTACTATAAATAGTAAGTTTTAGTTTTCTTATAGCTCTTCATCCATTGGGCCTTAGGAGTTGTGTCTAACATGAAAAGTGCTTAGGATAATTAGGAGAACGGTTTGGTGAAGCCAAATAGGACACTTACTATTTTTGGCTGAAAACCTTGCGCACTAATAGACATCACAACCGTTTATAAATAGTAAGTTTACTATTTATAGTAAGTTACGAATTCTAGGAGTTTTAGTTGTATTTTGAGTCTAATTTCTTTCCTATTGTTTGGTTCCCTTATTTAAAGGAATGTGAACTCGTTTTATTTAATTAATTAATCAATTTCAAATTATTAATTTTTTTTTCTATTTTCTGCTTTCTTTCCTCGTGGATTCGAGGAGTCTCTGTGAGGAGTCTAGAGAAGTTTCGTGGATTCAGAATATTTATCATCTTGAGGAAGACAGTGCTCGACCTCACATCCTTCCCTGCGTCAGTCTACCATTGGAATCCTTTTCAGTCACAGAAGTTTTAGATCAATATGATATTTGTTTTTCCTATGGGGCCCACTATAATATACGTGCCTTACATCCACATTGTCCATCCTTTTTGAAAGCTCATTTTAAATCATGATCCCAAAAATGAAGCATATTCAAATCTTATGTGGACTACACCACAAGAAACAATGGTAATTAAATACCCATGATAACTCCTTGGAGGCTACTGGAATATTTACTTCCATCCAACCTGTTGGTAAGGCCACGAAGACCCGGATGAAGGGACATTTCCAAAACTTGTGTCCCACGAGAAAGTTTTAATAGTCAATTATCACTTTTCCTGTGGTGTGGTCCACCTGAGATTTGGATCTACTTCATTTTTTAGATAATGCCCTAAAATAAGCTATCAAAATTGATGGATGGCGTGAAAAAAGACTTCACTGTCTAATTGAAGTTTTAGCCCTAAACAGAGTGAGAACATGGACCAAGATCCGTAGCCAGGCTTACACATAGATTCACGTGCCCATCAATCCAGACAATCGAATGGATCAGTCACTTCCTTGGTGGGCCCTACCTCTATCATCACACAAATCAGATGATCCTATTCACTGTTGGAAAAGAATCAAAATGTTGGATCTTAGGATCCTCTTCGATACCACGAATCACATAAATCAGTTGCAACTCAACTCATGACAACTCACTCAACAGGAGCCTAGTTGAATTGACTCAGCTGAACTCGTCAAGAAATCTCAAAATTACACCTATGAGTTAGAGCTATACTCAAGTTGAACCGAGTCGAGCTTGGCACAGCTTGAGTCGGCTTGGCCACTCACTAACACAACTCGAACTCGGCTCGGCTCGACTCGATCCTTGAGCTTGACTGGCCAGCTCGGCTCAGTTCAATTAGCAGCTCGAGCCAGTTCAAGCCAAGATCGAGCTTATGCGACATTTTCTCAAACACACGGAGTGCACCTTAAATCTCTTACGGTATGTAAAACAGCAGCAACATTTGACAAGTATTTCATCAAATACTTAGTAGGCAATATCAAAATTAAGATACAAAGATATTTGTTTTATATCCATACCTTCCTTACCACCAGCTGACACTTCGTTGATTCATTTTATCAAACACTTGGTGAGCAACATCAATATCAAAATAATTGAGTCACCGAACTGGTTCGATCCGAGTTTGATTCAAGTTGAGGTTCGATCCAAGTTGAGTCAAGATTAGGCAAGCTTGAAATTTTTTCAAGCTAAACAAATTAGCTCAACTCGGCTCAAACTCAATTTCAAACCGAGTCAAATCAAGCATTTTCGAGTTGAGTCGAGCGAGCTAACTGAGCTAACTCTATTCATGTACAACTCTACTATGAATTAAGAACCCGGGCCCATGCTCATAGCATAGCTCATACCGTAACAAAAAATCTCAGGCCCACAACCCAATACTCAACACACTGTTATTAAAAATGTAGGGCGGGTCCAAGCCCACCAACCCAAGACTCAACACATATTATTAAAAATGTTGGGCTATTCCAGGCCCACCAACTAGAGTAGCGTTATACATGCATCCTTGAAATACCAAGATAATGTGATGTAAAACTTACATCATTTCTCCTTGCAGTTGATGGGATAAAACCAGTTGTCAAATTATAATAATCCTTCAAGAATTACCACCAACTTGGATAAGTGAATGTCTTATCGTAGCATAATGATGTAGAGCGGGTTGCTGACAGTTTCCTGGCCAAGATGGATCGAAAAAGGCTCGGTTGACGACAGAAGTGATCCGGACCGTTGGACCTTAGATCAGGCGTATCTCGCAATCCGGAATGAGTTATCTAACGTAAAATATATGATTTTGGGGTAGAACAAGCTACTTTAGCCAACCAACCTGGCTATGCCAGGTTGCGCAGCCCGAATTTGCGATAAACCCCTGATCGACGGTCGTTTTCCCATTTTAATTTCATTTTTACTATAAATAGTAAGTGCTTAGAATAATTAGGAGAATGGTTTGGTGAAGCCAAATAGGACACTTACTATTTTTGGCCGAAAACCCTGCGCACTAGTAGACATCACGACTGTCTATAAATAGTAAGTTTACTATTTATAGTAAGTCGCGGATTCTAGGAGTTTTAGTTGTAGTTGGAGTCTGATTTCTTTCTTATTGCTTGGTTCTCTTATTTAAAGGGATGTAAACTCATTTTTATTCATTAATTAATCAATTTCAAATTTTATTAGAATTTATTTCTATTCTCTTTCTTTCTTTCCTCGTGGATTTGAGAAGTCTTTGTGAGGAGTCCAAAGAAGCTCCGTAGATTCGGAGTAGTTATCCTTGAGGAAGACGGTGATCGACCTCATCACATTCATCCCTGCGTCAATTTGGTATCAAAGCGAGGTTTTTCCTCGGGACAATGACAAACAACGAAGGTATGAATCAAAATCTTGTGGAAGGTGGTCCAAGGATTCGTTATCTTTCGAAAAGAATAGAAGCTTTCCATCGGGAGAGTCAGTTGACCATGCAAGGGCTATAGATAACCCTCTACTGTCTTGCGGATGCGCTACTTCCGCCCCGAGCCCTAGGCGGTACTCTACCACCTATGGTCGCTCCACCACCCATGGTGGCTCCACCACCCGTGGTTGCTATACGACGTCATCCCGACTATCATAGAGCACTACCAATGACAAACCGTAGGGCTACACCAGATGATTCAAGTTCTAGCGACGAGGACATTAATGAGGATTTTGCCAGAGGACTAATCCATGGAGGCGATCATCTAGATCATGCTGAAAGAGACTATCGAGATAAGGTTGAACTTCCTAATTTTAACGGTTTATTACGTATTGAAGATTTTCTCGATTGGCTATCCGAAGTAGAGAGATATTTCGATTGTATGGACGTTTCAGATCATAAAATGGTAAAATTGATAGCGTTTAAATTAAAATCTGGTGCTTCTGCATGATGGGAACAATTATAACTCTCACGAGCCCGCCAGAACAAGGCGCCCATCGCATCATGGACTCGAATGAGACGTCTTCTTCGATCACAATTTCTCCCCAGTGATTATGAGCAGATATTATTCTAGCAATACTATAATTGTCGACAAGGAAATCGAACTGTTACAGATTACACTGAAGAATTTCAGCGGTTGGTTACACGAAACGATCTGTCAGAATCTGAGTCACAGAAGGTGACACGATTTATAGGTGGGTTGCGACCGAAAATTCAGGACCGAGTTCAGATGTACCTAGTCGGGACCGTGGATGAAGTAGCTCAATTGGCGAGGAGGGTAGAATCACAACTTGCAAGAGCTCTTGCTCGTCCCTATCCTTCAAATCGACCCCCCATGATGGGTCCCACACAGGATCCAGTGTTGGCTCGAGAAAAAGATTTGGTAGGAGAACATTAACCTCCACCCGCAATTCGTGATACGGGAAGCGGATCATCCAGACCTCAACGGGCAGCACCCACAACAGCGGGCCCGAGTAGGATTCTAAATCCTTATGCTCGGCCAAGGCCGAACAATTGTTACCGCTGTGGCCAACCAGGTCACTTATCAAACACTTGTCCTCAACGTCCCATAGCACACTTGACTATAAACGATGGGGGCACTGAAGATGAGGCCGCAAAAGAAGATCATGGCTTTGACGAATATGAACAAACCACTGAAGAAATAGCAGGTAGCAATGAATTGACGAGTGAGGATTGTAGCGAATCTCTAGTTGTGAGGCAACTACTGTATACCCCACGAACAGAATTACTGTCACGCCCCAAACTCGAAAACCGGACTCACAAAATTTTCGATCGTCGAATCCGGCACCGACAGCCTCCGTAGTACCCTATTCTAGCTCCCAGCACCCATATACCAGGTTCCGATCCTAGGTGCTATAAGGAGGATTTCTAATATCTATTTGATTTGTAATGAGCATAACATAAGTATAACCCACGAATACTAACCACAAGAACACCACCACAAAATCCACTATGATCAAAAACTTTAAGTACAATGCGTAGGAAAGAAAAATACAAAACGGTGACAATAACAAAAACTCCAGAAGCTCGGTTGCACGCTCCAACTGTGGTGAGACTAAGGCTACATCCTGGCATCACCTGCACACATCAATCGTGCATAAGCTTATAGAAAGCTTAGAGGATGGTGTAAGTGTGTACGCAATACGAGTGTGCTCAGAATGCAAGGTCAGAATAATGCTGTAATGTGTTGATGAGTACATGAATACAGTTAGTCGTACCAAGGCTATGCGGTGTAAGATATGAATGCGATCGGCCACATCCAGGCCATGCGATGCAGAATGCAAGTCAAGCATATCAATCCTTATCCACATATCAATGCAGCTCCTTACTAGAGCATCAAGTCAATACGGTTCTCGGTTTGGATAATCATCAGGGTCTAGTACACTCTACGCCAGCTTGTCGTCCCTATCCGAACGCACAACTGGGAGAGCAGAAGAGATCTCACTATCCGCCTACCAATATCGGGCCCGGCTCATCGATAGCGAACCGATTCCTCAAGCTAGTCAAACTCAACGTAGAAGTTGCCCCCTCACTCAGGCGGGTAAGGTCACACCCCTTTCCAACCGACCACGACACAGTGGGAGACGCGGCCTATTGGTATATGGCCCTCGCGCGCTCATGTATCCACTCGATCTAGTCGTTGAAGTCATTCTCTGGTACCATCAGGTTTAGGAATTTTCACCAAGGGACTTCTATGAAGCCCGTATGGTAGAACCAAACATTTTCGGTATCCAATCCTGCCATCCACGATGCATCTGTGGAGGCTATGGCCCTGATGTCGCTAGGGCATACAATAATCATAATCATACAAATGCTAGTGTATGAGTCACACTACCAGTCATGCAATAGTCCTACGTGTACCATGCACTCATGTAGGGAAACTCCGCCTATCAGGGAGCCCATAAACAGTTCACCCGAAGGCATATGCCATGATCAGTCACTTCTCATATCAATCATACATATGATGCGTATGATAATGAATCATGGATCTATACTAAACATGTATATAGGGATGGGCTCTGTGTATAATGAAAATGGACCTAGACGGCCTACTTACTACAAGTATGGGCCTATTAGTGGGCCTTAGGGAGGCTGACAATGCGGGCATTTAACCGACGTCATCCTTACAATGTGGGCATCTAACCATCATTGTTTTCAAGACATTACTTACTATAAATATCATTATATGCCATGGAGGGATCACGCATTGCAATGGACCTAGTTGCACCCAATTGGACCTTAAGTACATCAATTGGGCCATATCATATGGGCTTTACATTCATCAAATGGATCACCTCAATGAGCCTCACCAATGGGCCTTAGGTCCTTTGCAATGGGTCATAACCCATAGGCTTTAGAATTCATTAAATATGAGCCCAATCACATGAGCTTTATGTGCATCAAATGGGCCTAATCACATATGCCTTATATATACCAAGGTGGGCCTCAACAATGGGCCACAAATACATCAAATGGGCCTACACACATGGGCCCATATATAACAAAGTGGGCCTCGACAACGGGCCACAAATGCATTAAGGTGGGCCTAATCACATATCAAGATGGGCCTAAATACATCAGCCCATATATACCGAAGTGGGCCTCATGTGAGGCCCGCCAAAATGTTTATTTTTCTATCCAATCTGTTGATAAGGTCATATGAATAGGGGCCCACTAAAATGTCTATTTACACCTAATCTGTCCAGGCCCACAGTGATGTTTATTTGCCACCCAAACAGTCCATAAGGTCATGTGGACCTGGAGCCCATGGTGACGTTGGTTCACCATCCAAGCTATTCATGAGGTCAAGTGGACCATGGGCCCACTAAAATGCTTATTTGCCATACAATCTGTCCATAAGGTCACATGGACAGGGAGGGCCCACTGTAATATTTATTTTTCATCCAACCTTTTGATAAGGTCACACGTGACCTGGCCCACCGTAATATTTATCTGACATCCAATCTATTTAAAAAATCACGTGGACCTGGGAAAGCTGGGCTCCACTGGAATGTTTATTTTCCATACAACCTATTCCCAAGGTCACGCAGTCAGGGGGCCCACTGTGATAATCGTTTGCCATGCAACGTGGCCAGGGCCCACTGTAATATTTATTTGTCAACCAACTTATTCATGAGGTCACGTGGGACCGGAGGGGGGCCCACTGCGATGGACGGCATGGACACAATACATACATCTAGGTCGGGCCCACGGCCACGCCAGTCCGTCCCTGGGCACTGGTAGCTGCAGTTGCCTTTTTATTTTTATTATTTTTATTTTTTTTATCTAATATATTTATAAAACCACCTGGTAAGGGGCCCACAGTGATGTGGTCCACCAATCCAGACCACTCATTATACGAGTCCCATCTGGCTGAGGGTCCAGACCAAGTTTCAGCTGCATCCAAATCTCAGGTAGGCCCCACCAAGTGTTTTTATATGTTTTAGGCATGTCTTCACATGATTTTAGATGGTATGGACCACCTGAGATCCATATACGGCTGATTTTTGGCAGGGACCCCACTGTCCTAAGGGGCTTCCTAATGGACGGTGTGGATGTTTGAAACGCACCACGTGGGGCCCACAACTGGGACCTGTGGGGCAGCCCAGACCGGCCGCCCGTCCACGCAGCGCAGGCGCTGCCTGCGTCTGTGTGAGAGCAGCAGCAGTGCTGCCTTTGTTGTTTTATATATATATATATATATATATATATATATATATATATATATATATATATATATATATATATATATATATATATATATATATATATATATATGTGGGGCCCACAATAAGATGATCCAATCCATCTATTGTGTGTGTCTCATGTGGTGGACCGTTCAGTCCAAATTTAGGATGCATTCAAATTTCAAGTAGGTCCCACCAAGTGCTTTTATATGTTTAGGCATGTCTCCACATGTTTTTAGATGGTATAGCCCACCTGAGAATCGGATTGATCCCAAATTTTTACTCAACGCCTAAAATAATCTGAGGAAGATGGTGGAAGGCTTGGATTGAATATATGCATCAAGTTGGGGCCTGCATGAGTGGCCCACTTAAAAAGAGTACTTTTTCTTCTTCTTTTTTTTAAACTGTACGGCGCTGCCAGTCCAGCGTCTCTGGACGCTGGACAGCGTGCTAAAATAGATACAAAATGGTGGGTCCCACAGGGACATGGCCCACCTGTTGTATGTATACGTGTGAAATTTCTCGCTTGGGAGATTTGAGAAATGAGAGAGAGAGAGTGAAGTGATGGGATGATATGGGATAGGTGAGGTGTGATGGGTGATGGGTTTGGTGATGGATGAGGTGATGTGAAAGTTGACTTTGGGCTTGCTTGTGTAAGAGAAGGGTATGGGTGGTTGTACTTGACTTGATGTATGATGTGTACTTGATTGATGAGATTGATTGATTGATTGATGGGACATCTCGTAGAGATTCTCCCGTAATCCGCAACATGTGGTGTTTCTTCGAATTGAACGCGAGCCTATATCTTCTACCCTGGGTATCGGGTCGGTGCGCGAGCCGCGGCGACGGCGCGGTCGCTAAGGTATAAGTTTCGCGTCGAGTCGACTTTGATATGCGGGACTCAGCTTAGGTTTGAGCGTAAATGTCGAATACAGGTCGAAGGTTGTCGAAATTCGACCGGAAGGACTGCAGAAGAATACGAAACGGTACGGTCTAGGACACGGGTCTTACAATTACACCCACAGTGACACAATATATTTCATACTCGGTGTACTGTCAGTGGAAAGGTCTGTGATGTGATCATAGACAGTGGTAGCAGCGAGAACATCGTCTCAAGAGTGATGATGGACAAGTTGCAGCTACCAATGACGAGACATCCTTCCCCGTACTCAATTGGCTGGATAAAAAAGGTGAATGAGACTAAAGTAACTGAACAATGCACTATCTCGTTTTGAATTGGTAAACATTATAAGGATCAAGTACTTTGTGATGTGGTCGATATGGAAGGTTGTCATATGCTACTCGGTCGACCTTGGCAGTTGGACCGTGATGCGACCCATCGGGGACGAGACAACATCTACATAATCGTAAAGGATAGTCGAAAAATAATCCTTGATCCTATGGCACCAGAGAACCACCCTGAAGCCTCTAAAGTGAAGGGGAGTTCTTTCTTGACCATTCGGAATTTCATGAAGGAATTTAAGAAAACTGGCGAGGTATACGCCGTAGTGGTGAAGGGCGAGGAAAAGGAACCCTCAAACATCCCTCTAAGTTTAAGATTGTTGCTAAAAGAATTTAAAGAAGTCTGACTTGAAGATTTACCCGATGGATTGCCTCCCATGAGGGACATCCAACATCACATAGACCTCATCCCCAGGGCTAACCTGCCTAACTGCCCTCATTATCGAATGAGTTCGAAGGAGTGTGAGATACTTCAAGGGTAAGTGGAGGAATTGATCTGTAAGGGTCTATTGAGAGAGAGCATGAGCCCATATGTTGTACCAACATTATTAATGCCAAAAAAAGATGGAAGCTGGCACATGTGTGTCGACAGCCGAGAAATTAATAAAATTACCATCAAATATGGGTTCTCAATACCACGGTTGGATGACATGCTCGATATGCTAGGAGGGGCCAAGGTGTTCTCTAAACTAGATCTAAAGAGCGGGTACCATCAGATTCATATCCGACTTGGTGATGAGTGAAAAACGACATTCAAGATAAATGAAGGATTATTTGAGTGGCTGGTCATATCATTTGACCTATCAAACGCACCAAGTATTTTTATGTGTTTAATGAATCAAGTTCTAAAACTGTTCTGTAACACCCTGAAAATCAGGGGTCGTGCATACACTCGATTCCCGAGTTCCCGAGTGTCACTTATCATCAATTTTTATAATTTTATGATTAATCAAGTTTAATTGTACAACTTGAAATTACTTGAAGTATGAAACATAACCACAACTAGTCATTGGAATGGAAGAGGTTAAACATATACAAGTTCAAAAGAATATAAATGGGTCATACAAGGCGATGCCCAACAATCACAAAAGAATGACGTCCAAAAAGAATAACATGACGAGTCCAACACCCAGCAATCTAAAATCCTCTAACTAGGGTGTTGGAGAACCGCCCATCGGATGAAAGTAAGAGAACTCGTCCTCCTCATCGTAGCTCGCCTCACCAGGCTCCTCTTGCCCTGCTTCATCTGCAACTAAGCATGGGTCTAGTTGATTTTTTAAAACACCATCCTAGAGTGGGAGTGAGTGATCAACTCAGTGGGTGCTATTAGTCTTAAGTTACAACAGGCATCAATTATAATGTGAATTTAATGAAATACAATCAAACATCAATCCCTAACAACTCTTATTTAAATGCATGTATGCGGAATGATATGATGCATGCCCTCACCACAACGCTCCCTCGAGCGACTCCATCTAACGATCGCGTATGTCAACACTCCCTCAGAGCGACCTCGACTTTCGAATTGCCACCCTAACTAATGTGATGCAATGCGAGCGTTTTAGCCGCGTTATTAGTTAAGTTCGTTCATTCAGCAGGTTGGAAAATCTGATACACCCCACATATCAAATGCTCTGAACTAGTTACGAGGTCAAGACCCCCAAACGTATGAGGCCAAGACCTCGCGATCCTTGATCCCGTCGGGTTCCCCATCCCTGACTTCAAGCACATGGGGAGTGCTGAGAACTGGGAATGGTCGATATCACTATGGGGAGGCGCGTCACCCCAGCGTAGGCCGACATCTCTGACACAGTGTCCCATTCCACCATGCCCGGCTCACGAGACTGTGGATCGATATTCAATTCGCTATCAATGGGCTACAACGGTTGTAGGGTGTTACAGGTTCCATACATATGTGAGCAAACATGGGTAACAATCAAGGTTGGTCAGTAAATAGGTTAAACCGCATGAGTTCAGGCAAACACGTGATAGACGACATCAGGTACAAGCGACCCATGTAGTCTAACTACTGTCGCCCATGCGCACCCGTCCAAATTCATGGGTTTAACCTCAGAATAGTCCTACCAACTGGACCGCCTTCACTCTCCTCGCATTCCTGACCAACCCAAGGGTTTGGTGGTAATGTATAGCATGCCGACTAACATGGGTTATCAACTAGCATAGGTAATAACAAGCATTCATACTTCACATCATAGAATCTAAATTTTTACAAGGCAAATGCTAACAATATCATGAAATAAAGGTGCAAGTGTTGTGTGGGTTAGTGTAGAAGGCAAGCATTTCATATATCTCTTAATACCAAAATATATACAAGGGTTAGTACAACAAACATGCTATGGGAAAAATATCATACAAGAATCGAGCAAAGAAGGAACAAGCAATCATAATTAACATACCCAATCATGTTTAAGAAACAACAAGTGTTCCATCATCATTGTACATTAATTTGAGGGGAATCTAAAGTGTAAGGTCCTGCCTAGGTTTTGATAGATTATCCAAATACATCATCCAACAAATAAAATCATTAAATTCATATTGAAATTAGTGTTAGGCCACCTAAGAGCAATAGTGCGCACCTTCGGATTCGTTGAAGGCTTGAGAACGTCCTAGGAGGGTGGTTTTCGGGGGTTGATCGGTTAGAATCCCTAAAGTAACATTTGTATGTTAGAATCCCAAGAAAAAACCTTTTTATCACAAGGATTTCAAGGAGAATGAGTGTTGGATCTTACCTAGGCGATTAACGGAATGAAAAGGGAGGTTGCGGATGAGATTTCTTCTTGGAGATGAGGTAGGGAGATGTGAGGTTTAATTTCCTTGGGCCCCACCTCGATCTAGGGTCCACCTTTGCTCTCACCTTCACTCTCTTTCTTCACTCTCCTTAGCTCTCTCTTCTTCCTTTCTTCTTTCATTCCCTAGGGCAATTCGTATGGGGAGAGGGGTGCCCCAAATGAGGCCCCTTTATAATGCCAAATTTAGTGTCAATGGCCCCAAGTGTTGGGTTTTTACTATATTAACCCTATGGGAGGGTTTTTCTAGCCTGAAGGGCCCACTATGGGGTGTATTAGTCGATATACACCTTAGGATAGTTAGTCTTAATGATGATCTACGTATGGACACAATCGGCCTGCCATTTCGACACGTCGATCGACAGATATGATTAGAAGCCTGTTCAACGGTCACCGATGGTCGATCGGGGCCGCGGCTATACGGATATGAGCAGGGAAATATCCTTACTCGATGTGTAAAGTTTGGTCGCAAATCGACAGTCCGAAATCCTCAACTTTGCATAAGAGTGGACGACCCAATTCACTTAAGTTCCAACTCTTTTCTTTAGGATATTTGCACTTCTCATGCACCCGTCCTTCGGCTCAAGTTGAGCGGTTCCGAACAGTACTTAGGTTTGACTCCCGTGATGGACGTTAAGCCCAGAGAGACGGACATTATTGTATAATTTTGAAACTAGTGGCCCACCAACGAGCGGTCTAGATCTCATTTGGAACATTAGGGCATTTCTGTAATGAATCAGGCATTGAGATTTCTCGTGACCAATGATTAGGGTTTAGATTGACTATGTTTATAGTGTGGCCTATTTATAACCAGTGGAAGTGAAGATTTGGTTGTGATTACTATAACCCGTCTGTTTTAGGCTAAAAGAGTAACGGGGTTGCTCTGATGGGTCCCTGGTCACGAAATTATAGTACATGTGCTCTATAGCCTAATAAAGGGCCATGCAAAATTTGGGAACAAACGGATGAATGGATATGGGGTTTGATCATATGATTTCGATCTTTAAATAGCCTTTTGGGGCCCATTCTGATTGATGGGGCAGTTTTGGTGGCCCTCTGGCCATGAAATTTATAGGATAGGTGTTCCATGGCCTGATGAAGGGCCATGTAAAATTTAGAAACGATCGGATATGGGCTTTGGTTGCACGGGTCCGATTTGCGATCGACAGTCACCGTGCCACGATTGGGTCTCAGTTTTTGTGGAAGGGCGTAAGACACTACATTAGACCTTCACCGTAAATTTAGAAGAAATTCGACGGCTGAAAAGTACAGAGTCTCAGTTTCATTTACCAGTGCCAGATTCTAACTATGGCCTTGGGTGGGTTGTTGAGTGCTGATGAAATGGCTCGAACAACTAACTTCTGGGCGCCCAATGAGTCTGTGGTCTGCAATAGACCACAAGCCCAGTGAGATATAGAATTTTCTAAATTTTTATAATTTTTTGACCTTTCTGTGCCGCGGTATAGCCGGTACGGGCTGATGCTAAGTGTAAACGGTCATCTGGCTTGGTGGCCTGCACTAGGCCTTATCATGACCTGTCTGGTTTATTCTAATGGGTGAATCCTAGGTTAATTAACTTATAGTACCTCACCTTGAGTGGTTTAAACGAATGGTCCTGTGGCAAATCCTACGTGGATGCCCCAGGACACTGTGCTGGTTGGATGAGACGTTACAAGGGTTGATTTGGTCTATTGTTAAGATCCGGGCCTCATCTGACTCAGCTTTGGTTAGATCTTTAATTTAGTTATGCTTGTCTTGATTAGTTAACGACAGGTCAGTTAGATTTGGGTCCTATGTGAGTAAATTATGGGGTTACACCTGATGTTCAAGCGATCAGGCGGATTCGTTGACTTCCTCCGATTGATTAATCGGACTTGTACGGTTCTTTACTGGTACCACCCATATATAAACTAATATTGAGTGTTAATGGTCATTAAGTGATGTTATAAGTTAATTAATTAAAATGAAAATTAAGGATTTTTGAAAATCCAAAACAGTGCAAAATTCGGGATGTTACACGTTCACTGGCCAATTTGTGGTAGTATATTTTGATGACATATTTATATATAGCTAGGATGAGGCGAAGCACAAGAAATATCTAAGGCAGGTGCTGCAGGTCCTACAAGATAATAAGTTGTACCTCAACTTGAAAAAGTGTAGTTTTTTAACTGACAGCCTATTGTTTCTAGGATTTGTTGTAACGTTCACATGCATTCGGGTGGACGATGAAAAGGTGAGAGCTATTAGGGAATGGCCGATCCAGACAAACATTCATGAGGTGAGGATTTTTCATGGGTTGACGACTTTCTATTGTTAATTTGTGCGAGATTTTAGCACCATAGTCACGCCTATAACAGATTGCATGAAAAAGGAACTGTTCCAGTGGACCGATAAAGCTGACAAGAGCTTTCACGAGATCAAGTATCCTTTGTCTACAACACCAGTCTTGGTGCTTCCTAATTTCGATAAATTGTTTGAGGTTGAGTGTGACGCTTCATACGTCGAAATTAGGGGAGTATTATCAAAGGAAGGCAGGCCGGTAGCCTTCTACAACGAGAAGCTCAGCGAAGCCCAAAAGAAGTGATTGACTTATGAGCTTGAGTTATATGCAGTTGTTCAGGCGCTGCGACATTGGCGGCATTATCTGATTCAAATGGAGTTTGTTCTGGACATTGACCATCAAGCATTAAAGTTTATTAATAGTCAGACTAACGTGAATCGTGTGCTTGCTAGATGAGTTACATTTTTACAGGAATTTACGTTCGTTCTGAAGCACAAGTCAGGACAGCAGAACAAGATGGCTGATGCACTTAGTCGTCGTGCATCACTACTTGTTATGATGAACAACGAGGTGGTCGGCTTCGACTGTCTCAAGGAACTATATACCAAGGATGAAGACTTCAAAGATTCTTGGATAAAGTGCCAAGAAGGTCACTCCAGTGACTTTTATATACAGGATAATTTTCTCTTAAAAGGGAATCAATTGTGCATCCCCTAAAGTTCTCTGAGGGAGCAGATTATTCAAGAGCTACATGGAGGTGGCATCGATGGGCACCTTAGAAGAGACAAGATGAGAGCTCTTGTGGAAGAGCGGTATTATTAGCCGCAATTAGTATGTGATGTAGAAAGAGTCGTACAACATTGTCATATTTGTCATACCTCTAAGGGACAATCTCAGAATACGGGCCTCTACACCCCGTTACCTGTGCCCGACGGTCCTTGGGAGGATTTATCAATGGACTTCGTGCTCGGTCTCCCACGAACACAACGTGGTATGGATTCGGTGTTCGTGGTGGTTGATCGTTTCTCCAAGATGACGCACTTTATCCCATGCAAGAAGACCCTCGATGCAACACATGTGTCAAATCTATTTTTCAGGGAAGTCGTACCGCTACACGGGGTCCCCAAGACCATTACTTCTGATCATGACACGAAGTTCATTAGTTACTTTTGGCGAACTTTGTAGACTCGATTTGATATACGACTTCAATTCAGCAGTGCTTACCACCCACAGACTGATGGGCAGACCGAAGTTGTGAATCACAAGTTGGGAAACCTCCTTCGTAGTATTGTAGGAGAAAAGCCGAAGCAGTGAGACTTGGCCTTATCTCAAGCAGAGTTTGCATTCAACAACATGGTGAACCGCTCGACAGGAAAATCGCCGTTCCAGATTATCTACGGATGAGTACCTCGCCACACACTTGACTTAGTTCCTCTGCCCAAGCACCCAGGCACGAGCATTGCAGCAGAACATATGACAGGTAAGATCATGGGCGTCCATGTGGAAGTGCAGGCCAAGCTACATGCCTAGAACGAGAAGTACAAGGAACAAGCGGACAAGCACCGACGACAAAAGGTGTTCGAGGTGAGCGACCGCGTTATAGTTCATCTGCGTAAAGAGAGATTTCCAACTGGGACGTATAACAAGTTGAAAAATAAGAATGTTCAACCCATCCCAATCATTCGAAAGATCAATGACAACGCCTATGTTGTTGATCTTCCTGATGACATGGCGATCTCACGGACTTTCAATGTTACGGACCTGACCGAGTATCATGAACCAGCACAGGATGAGAATTCGAGGACGAGTTCTTTTGAAGTGGAGGGGACTGATGTAAAGTGGGTAGCAGACAGTTTCCTAGCCAAGATGGATCGAAAAAGGCCCGGTCGATGACAGAAGTGATGTGGACCGTTGGACCTTAGATCGGGCGTATCTCGCAATTCGGAATGAGTTATCCAATGTAAAATATATGATTTTGGGGTAGAACAAGCTACTTTAGCCAACCAACCCGGCTATACCGGGTTACGCATCCCGAATTTGAGAGAAACCCCCTGATCGACAGTCGTTTCCCCGTTTTAATTTCATTTTTACTATAAATAGTAAGTTTTAGTTTTATTATAACTCTTCATCCGTTGGGCTTTAGGAGTTGTGTCCAACATGAAAAGTGCTTAGAATAATTAGGAGAATGGTTTGGTGAAGCCAAATAGGACACTTACTATTTTTGGCCGAAAACCTTGCGCACTAAGAGACATCATGACCGTCTATAAATAGTAAGTTTATTATTTATAGTAAGTCGTGGATTCTAGGAGTTTTAGTTGTAGTTTGAGTCTGATTTCTTTCCTCTTGCTAGGTTCCCTTATTTAAAGGGATGTAAACTCATTTTTATTCATTAATTAATCAATTTCGAATTTTATTAAAATTTATTTCTATTCTCTTGCTTTCTTTCCTCGTGGATTCGAGAAGTCTTTGTGAGGAGTCTAGAGAAGCTCCATGGATTCGGAGTAGTTATCCTTGAGGAAGACGGTGATCGACTTCATCACGTTCATTCTTGCGTCACATAATTTCATAAGTCCCACCATAATGTATGTGTTACATCCATAGTGTTGGAAGTGGGGATTGAACGCTTGCCATTAAAAACTCTATGCGGTTCACAGAAGTGTTGGATGAAACTGATATTTATGTTTTCCCTTCATTTAGGTCTATGACCTTATGAACGGCTTGATAGGCTATAAAAATGTTTAAAAAAATGAGCATAGTTGTCTAGTTGTTTTCTATGGTTTAGCCCCTCGAGCTTTGAATCTTTTTTATTTTTAGAAGAGGGGATTGCGTATTAACTCATTATGCTAAGCACATTGAGTAAAACCTTCTCGCCTACTGTGATTTATTTATTTTATCTACTTTATCCGTCCATTTTTACAATTAATTTTATTACATAAGCTAAAGAATGAAACATATAAAAGTACAAGTGGACCACACCATACGAAATAGTATGAATTTAATATTTACCATTAAAAAGTTCTTTTACCATAAAGCTATTGGATCAAGCTTATATTTGTATTTTTCTCTTCACTCATGTCTTTGTAATCTTATAGATAGGTTATATGACAAATAAACAATGTTGTGGGCTATGGGAAAGTTTCAACGGTAGAAATCATTATTCCCGCTGCTTCCTGTAGAATAGTCTGTCTGACCTTTGGACATGCTTCAATTTTGGGCTCAACAATTCAATTTATATGAAAAACTAGATGGACGATAAACAAAATACAATCATGGTGGGCCTAACTGAGTTTACTCAGTACGATTGAGAGCACTGAGTAACTTAATACGCAATTCGATTTCATTTTTAGGGTCATGCCCTTGAGCAGTCTGGGTACAGGCCCACTTCACTTACCATCCCAAATACCATCCTATATCTGTGGCCGTCCAAAGTGTACTCGAAATAATGAACGGCAAAAAGTAGGGATGGGTGGAAATAAATATGATTGAACCGTACATCCGGTAAGCTCAGCCATAGATGGCCCATGGTTCAAAATCACAATCCAATAAAACAGTCCTAAGCAGGCACTAGGAAATCGTACATATGTGATATGTCTCATTCGAACTCAAATAAAGCCGTCTAAATTGTGGGACCCACCGTATCTAAGTCACATGCTAAAACTCAGATTAGTTGAACAATCCTAACCTTTGATTATGGACCAGCACCTTGGATATTTTCAATTTCGACCATCTAATGAATGTCCACAAATCACATAATCAGATGGCCAGATAAGTGTCACATTTGGTTCATGATATATATAAACTAGGACCCATAATTCAAATGGTTTAATTTGAATTATTTTATGCCACGTATTCAATTTCTAACTGCCTGCATATCATCCATCACACTCTCCAGAGTATCAAAGTTTTCTCCGTGTCATCGCCCTGCCATGTTATAAAAGGAGCTGTCCCACTCCCCAATGAGTAATAAAGTTTTGGCCATGTCATTTTGCTCCTATGCTATTTGAGGAGCTACACCACTCCTCAGAGAGCCATCCCCACCGTTGCTCTGATGTCCCCCAACAAGGCCCACATCTCCTCCTTCCTCCCATTCAAATTCATAAACCTCCAAGATCTCCCTCCTCTCCACCGCCCAATGTCCACCCCACCACCCTGGACCACACCAACCAAATCCACGCCTACATGATCAAGACCAATCTCAATCCCAGCCGTCCGATCACCCCCGACGACATGATCCAACCCCAACCCACACAATTCAACTTCATCATCACATCTTACATCAACCACAACAAACCCAATTAGGTGATCAACGTTTATGCGCGCATGTTTACGCCTACTTGCGTGCCGCGACCATCTTTGCCGATAATTTCACATTTTCGTCGATCCTGATAGCCTTTGGCCGCCAATCTGAGATCGGACAAGGAAAGGAAATCCATGGCTACCCATTGAAAATTGGGCTTGATTGGAGCATTTTCCCACATAATGCATTGGCAGAGAATCTGCTCGCAACGTGTTTGATAAAATGCCTGAAAGAGATGTAGTCTCATGAAGTATTATAATTGGAATCTACATCAGGACTCAGTTCTTCAACGAGGCTTTGGATCTCATCAAAGAGATGCGTATCTTGGAAATTAAGGCCCATTGAGGTATATGTACTTGTTATTTAAATGCAATTTCTAATCCTCCATTAGGCTACTTGTCTATATTGAATCTATTCCACTGGTTTCATGTCTCTAAGTGCATGTTTGTATGCTGTAAGTTTTTTAAGTTGTAAGTTATAGGTAAATTACTTACAAGTGAAACCAACTTACAAATAATTTTATTTGGATGCAAGTTGTAAGGTACTTGCAGTAAGTGGGTTTTTGTATTTGGATAATTTTAAGTTAATTACAACTTATAAGTAGAAGTTATATATTCACACTAAAGAAGAGCTTCATGTAGGAAATCATTTCAAAATCTATTCGACACCTGAAAAAGCTTGGCATAAGGTATGTCATTTTATCAAGCCCACGTAGATGAGTTGTCAAGTTGATTCTTAGGCTAAACTGATCATCACGTGAACTCATGTATTCAAAATACCTATAATGTGGATCGCGAGGAAAGGAAAACAAAATATCAGCCTGATCCAAATTTTCTGTCGCCCTCAAGAATTTTTTGATGGTTGATATTTAGTAAAAAATTTCCTGTGGTGTGGCCCACTTAAGATTTTCGACTTTATAGTTTGGCACAATGCTAAAAAATGAACTGGCAAAGCGGATAGATATCATGGATATAACACATAAATCAAAGAGACCCAATAGTCTACCTCATTTCTTGCACATCCAAGGGGGATGCAAGCGACCCAGATTCAGTTTAGGCTGCGACCCCTGTAGTGGTCTATGCTAAAAAAGGTATGTGAGCCCGACCATGATGTATGTATTTTATCCACATTGTCCATCCATTTTGCTAGCTCATTTTAGGGCATGAGACAAAAAATGAGAGAAATCCAAATCTCAAATGGACCATACCATAAGAAATAGTGTTGACTGAACACCCACTATTAAAAACTTCTTGGAAGTCATAAAAGTTTTGGATCAAACTAATAATTGCTTTTTCCCTTTATCCAAGCTTGTGTGACCTTATCAACATATTAAATAGCAAATAAACATTACAATGGGCCCATGAATTTTTTAATGGTAAAAATTAAATCACCATTGTTTCATGTGGTGTGGTCCACCTGAGATTTTGATCTTCCTCATTTTTGGGCCCATGCCCTAAAATAATGGTATGAAGTGGATGGATGGCATGGATAAAACAGATACATCATGGTGGGGCCCAAAGAGCACCATCGAGCAGCACTTGTATGTAATCCGTGTTCGTCGATTGGACCCGACTGAGAGGGAAAAAAGGGGATTAGGTCACCTATCTATTGGAGAGAGAGAGAGAGAGAGAGAGAGAGAGAGAGAGAGAGAGAGAGAGAGAGAGAGAGAGCTCTTGGTCACTTGTTGACTTCATTATCTTCATGGGAGCATCAAGGCTGCCAACCTACTAGTGTTTCCTTCAATGGTTGCCTCGGTTTCTTCAGAAGAGCATCAAGGAGCTTTTATTGCATCTTTAATCTAGTATGTGGTCCTTTAATGGATGCAACTGCGTTTCTCCCTTCCTTTCTCAAATTTAAAAAATAAAAATCCACTGGCTTATAAGAAAGTTCCCTGTAAGTGAAAACATAACTCTTTACCTTGAAACTTTTCTTGCAGATTTGCCTTGAACTTAGTTATAGGTTGAGAAACTTGCCTGTAAAATTCCTCCCCCAAACACGACGTGTAAGTAACAAGTAAGTTACATTTTACAAAAGTCTCAGGCATCCAAACAACCCTTAAAATGTTTATTTCTTTATGCTTATTTGGCCTACCTAGTCAATGGATATATTAGTAACATTAAAGTGGGAAATATGTATTCATATTAATTTTTGGCTAGAAATATCTGTATCGTACTCGCTACCCGGCAACCGAAACTACGGTATATCACAATCATCGAGTCGTTGTTCATGACATGTATTATTCCTTGAAGGGTCAGGTATATCGCAATCGTCAAGTTGTTGATCACGACATGTTTGATTCCTTGAAGGGCCATGTATAGCACAATCGTCGAGTCGTCATCATGACATGTATTATTCATTGAAGGTCATGTATATTGCAATTGTTGAGTCCTCGATCATGACACGTTTCATTCATTGAAGGGCCAGGTATATCGTAATCATCGAGTCGTTTGATCATTGCTTAAAGAATGCATATCAATGGACCATATGTTCGAATGTAATGTAGAATGTGCACTCCTTTGTTGCACAAGAGATGTATGCATCACTTTCTCTATATATAGTGGTATCTGAGTAGGTGGACTCTGTCTGCAAAAGAGCATATATGCCTCAGGATCTTTATTGTCTTTGATTGTGTATGGAGGGAATAATCTACATACTACCTCATTGTACACAACATTTATTTTCAAATCAAATTCATCCAGTGTTATCTTCGTAATTTGATGCATTTTATCTTGGAGCAACTGACATGTAATATCATCCATCACAACAACCCCTTTCGAGTCCCCACCCACGTACGAGAAAGTCCCCTTATCGTATAGACCCTTCCCATCATAATAGATTGGGATAAGCCGACGAGCCATAATCTTCTAATATGGGTTAACCTACAATAAAAATGGATGGGTACATATTGTCAAAGGTGAAGGGTCGAGATTGTCAAATGTGAACGGTCTAGGTTGTCATCTATTAAGGGTCGAGGTTAACAGAACAACATGAAGGGTCGTGGTTGTTATCTACTAGGAGTTGATGCTATTAAATGTTAAGGGTTGTGGTTGTCAATCGTTAAGGGAGGTGGTTGTCAACTTTCCCAATTGTTAACCTCGACCCTTCATGTCGCCCAATTGCAACCCTTCAATTTTTTACTATCAAGATCGACCCTTAGTGTATGATAACCTCGACCTTGATTGGATGATAACAACGATCGTTATTCGATGACATTCTACATTGTTATCACTTTTCCACTTTGACATTCCTTAACACAATGCCAAAACATATCACGACCTTGTCCTTAAAAAAACAATGGCAATGATTTAAGGTTTTATTTACCTTCACAAATGACTAACAAGGTAGTTTACTACGATAGTAGGGACACCGAAGAACTGCACGATCGTGGTGGATGAAACTTCAACAAAGAGGAGTTTTGGGATGGATGACGGAGATTGCTAGATAGACGCTGGAGGAGAGAAATGGCTAAGAGAAACAAATGACTTCAAAGAAGAGGAGTTTTCAAATGAGAGAAATGCCGAAGAGAAACGACGTAGGGAATGTGGTACTGGATCACACGATCTTCACTTTTCTAAGAAAGAAGAAAGACCTCTGTAGAAAGTGTAAAA
The DNA here is from genome assembly GCA_037074715.1 of Magnolia kwangsiensis. Taxonomy (NCBI): domain Eukaryota; kingdom Viridiplantae; phylum Streptophyta; class Magnoliopsida; order Magnoliales; family Magnoliaceae; genus Magnolia; species Magnolia kwangsiensis. The sequence goes on from CM073588.1 coordinate 84,517,874, forward strand.
AGGCAACGCTCAGCCCTTTCTAAAGGCATTCGTACACCATCCATGGGGTCCACCATTGCATATGTGCGGAATCTACCCCATCCATTAACCTCGGAGTTTCATGGAAGGCTATGGTTAGGAGCATGATCAATATCCACCACTCACATTGACCACTTCATAAGAAAATAGTTCATATTGAACAGACACCATTATACATTATTAAGTTTTGTGTCCCACACAGAGATCATGTTAGTAAGAATTTAGCATCTTCTCATATAAATAGATGACTATAAATAAAATGAACGGATTAGATTTAAGTTTCAGTAGCCCTAATAACCAATCCCGTGATGTCACTTCATCGGGATTGGACTACGTAATTTCTTTTTTGCTTAAAATCCGTACAAATGCTTATCTAAGGAAGGGCAATTTGATTTGACAAATGTTTTCAAAACCTGAAAGATGACTAGTCTAAGAATATTTGAAACATACCTTCCTTTTCGAGAATTTGACCATTCCATAGTGCTAGTACGGTCAAAATCCCTTTAGAAATTGTCCAGTGCTTGAATTGAAAGCCCAACATTCGAAAATGAGAGTTTCTCTCCACTTTCTTCGTTTGACACCGCCTCAATCTAATAGAGTAGGTTCATCACAACTGTTGACGCAAACTCACAAGATCACGACAACAGAAGATGCTCGCACGCTAGGTTTTCTTCCTTGCTAACTGTTCACAATGTAATTTAGAAACTTTAGCACCAAGAACTAATCCAGACTGTCCATACTAGTTTCTTTAGGTGCAAGAAACTGAGAAAGAGAGTTCAAAGTCTATAGGCACTGGGATTTTCGGTCGCTTATGACAACGGAGGCCTAGAACTTGCACCTTTTAACCCACCAACTAAAACCCTTCAAAGCTTTGATTTGTGGGCCCCACAAGATTCCCACCATCAATCCGAATTGTCCATAAGAAGTAGAATGAAGAAAGAACCATTAGATCGAGATTTGCCATGAAAGGCCGGATCATCTTCTTCTCTAAAACTGTAATTGTGCTATCTTGTTTAGGCACGATCTAATGATCAAATGCGACCGTTAGATGGGTCACGAGACCAGTAAGAAATCCCTTCAATTCAATCTTGAATCATTATGTGAAAAAGAGATCCAAAACCAACTCTAAAACCGTGTGATTTTCACATGTAACCTTGTTCGAGTTGACTCGACGTCGAATCCTCATTGAACTTTGAATCTAGAACTAGAGAAGCTTAGAAGAGCTTATAAAACCCCCCATGCCAGTGTGTGTGTGTGTGTGTGTGTGTGTGTGTGTGAGAGAGAGAGAGAGAGAGAGAGAGAGAGTGATGTGGGGGGGGGGGGGGGGGGGGGGGGGTGGGGGGGTCTAGTTGGGTCCAATAACCCGACTGGAAAGGCTCTAGGTTTCATGATGATTTACACTCGATTACTTAAACAACACTTTCGATCTATACTAGGAGGTAGAGGTACTCCTTAGGTTAGGTCTTACACAGTGTTCGAAATATCAGTATTGCACAATGTATCGCACCCTTGGGATACAAATACGTATTGGTTATCGCACGGGATATATTGTTTGTATCACACTTTTTGGGAAACATGGGGAAACATTAGTAAAATGGTTGAAATTTTTTATGAAACTTCAGAGATTATTTAAAAAGACCTTAATGCACACTTTTAAATCATAAAATATAAAAAAAGAAGTGCACATAATAAATTTCCTTTGTATAAGGTACTAAGTTATGTGTTATTTGATTAAACTAAGGTAAATATATTTAAATATGATGCGTACCATTTATAAATGTATAAAGGTATGTGTGAAATTGAGTCACATCCAAACATCAATTGGAATTCATTTTAACATGTCATTTTAGGGCATGGGCCGAAAAATAAAGCAGATCCAAATCTGAGGTGGACCACACCACTCAAAATAGTGTTCATTGAATGATCACCATTAAACTATTTTGGTGCTATAAATTTTTTGTATAAAGCTAATATTTATGTTTTCCCATCCAGGTTTGTCGAACCTCATGGATAGATTGGATGGCAAATAAACATTACGGTGGGCCCAAAAAAGCTTCAATGGTGGACATCATTGCCACCACATTTTCTTGTAGTATGATACACTTGATCTTTCATCCGTCTCCTTTTTGGGCTCATGCCTTAAAATTACTTATGAAAATGGATGGAGGGTGTGGATTGGTTGGTGTACCACACAAGGTATGGGCATGTGTCGTGCGAAGATGGGACGCTGATTTCCTACTAAATCCTTTCGTAGGAGTGGGGCACACCGTGATGTTTGTGAGAAATCTACTCCATCCATCAATTTTGTCAGCTTATTTTAAGACTTGAGGCAAAAATTGAACAGGATCCAAGACTCAAGTGGGCCGCACTAAAGAAAAAGGCGGGTAGGGAAATTCCTACCGTTGAAACCTTCCTGGGTTGATAGTGATGTTTACATTCCATCCATACCATTCATTAAATCATTACTACTGGGATGAATTGAAAACCCAAATATTAGACTGATTCAAAACCTGTGGCCCCACGAATATTTCAATTGTGGACCCTCAATCCTCACGTTTTCAACCTACTTGAATCTTGGATCCAGCTCATTTTTTGCCCTATGTCTTAAAATGTGCTCAAAAAATGGATGGACGGAGTGGATTTCTCACAAACATCACAGTGGACCCCACCTAAGTTTCCAGCACATGAACTTCATGCGCCTAGACGAGCGTTGCAATCGTCCACCTCCGAGTTGTACAAACAGTTCAAAGGACATCAGAGTTACATGACCCCACCAATAATGTATTTATTATATCCACACCGTTCATCCATTTGGAGAGATCATTTTAGATCACGAACCCAAAAATGAGTGACATCCAAACCTCAATTGGACCACACCACAAAAAGCAGTGAGGACAATGATTCTCACCGTTATAGCATTCGTAGGGTCCACCATAACATTTGTTTTCCATCCAATCTGTTCATGAGGTCACAAAGACCTTGCTGAATAGGAAAAAAAATATCATACGATCCAAAACTTTTGTGACCCCCAAAGGGTTTCAATGGTGGACGTTCAATATCCTGCTGCTTTTTTCCAGTGCGGTCCACTTGATCTTTGGATCTGTCTTATTTTTCAGATAAAGCCTCACGATGAGCTCGCCAAATGGATGAATGGTTCGAATATAATATATCCCTCATGTTGGGACCCACATAACTTGGTGACGTCAACACAGTCGGTGACGTGCGATACACCAGTCCATCCACCTCCTCTGAATAAGGGTTTTTTTTTTTTTTTAAGCAGAGAGGGTTCCGGAACGCCGGAACCCTAAAATCTCTCCCAAATGCCGATGATTTCGAGAATTTCAACAAATTTCACAGCCAAATCTCTCCAAATTAGAGGCTTCGATTCGAATGGCCCATCAAACACAGCTTTCGATCGGGGCGATCTTCTTTACAGGTAGCGAAATCTACCGTTGAAAGTTTTTTTTTTTTTTGGATAATGATGCTCTCCCAGGTGCGATATTGACTATAATATCGGCCGATATCTGAAGTTTTGGCTTTTCGTCATCTTCCAGGGGTTATCGAGGAGTTTCGTCTTGCTAGGGCCCGATACCGATAATATCGGCTGATAGTATCGATATTTCGATCATCGGTCTTACTATAATTTGCTTTATAGATTTGTATATTCATTAACATTAATGCATCGTACATGTGTGTTTAAAATTGTGTTATTAACTTGCATTATGATTGTTTGAGGAATGAAGATATTACATGATCATGCTATAATTAGAAATTGAATCATGAATACTCGAAATTGGATTAATTTTCCTTTTTGGAGCGATGGATATGTGGGCATGTCAAGATTGTCCATTTGCGTGCGTGTCAGGATTGTCACAATGCATGCTAATTAGGTGAGCTTGTCAGGATTGTCGCAAGACCAATTGAAGTTCTTTGGAGTGCCACCTCTTTTAGAAAAAAAAAAATCCTTTATTTTGAAGGTAAAGAGGCTTATCCAAGTTATGCGAATTTTGGGATATATCCATGCAACATGAGGACCTCTTGATGACACTTTTGGACCTCTTAACATCGGTTGCATGAAAGAAAGGCTTAGGTTATTCCTTATGCCCTTATAGAATTGAGCAGATTAGGTAGGCACTTTGGTTTGAGCAACAATATGCCCATCTTTAGTTATGCTGTATGCAAATAGGCCTTTGACACTCACACTCTCACACGAGTAAGAAGTGGGATAAGAGTGAGAGGGACGAAGAAATGGTGGAAGAATCTCACTTCTATCAAGTATTTTTCACTTGATACATTACAACGAGGTCCCTAGGCACTTTGGGACCTTTTTACACACTTCTCTTCTTATTTCATAACTTTCTACCCGCTTTGACTATTCACATATATTTTCATATGAATTTAACTCTATGAACCTTCTAGTACACTCTTTAAACTTTTAGCTTTGTTCTTTTTTTGAACATTTTCACAATAATGAATTTCCATATAGCAATAGCCTTGCGCACTTGTGCAACTACAAAATTAGGTTTGTTTCTCAACTAGTTACATTATTAAGAGTATGAATTTGTTATTCCTTTTTTTTTTTTTTATAAAAAAAAAACCTCATTTCTCTTTTAAATAAAGAAGCCACAATGTATACCTTCTCTTGCAGATAAATAAACTCATTATTCTACTTTTGATAATTAAATAGTACAAAACTGGTATCACAGAAGAGGACTGTGATTTCTAAAGGGTAAATCCTTCGTCTTGAAAATCTTCAGTTAAAAGATAACCATCATACAAGAAAACATCTTTATTCTTTCAACCTACTTCTATTATATTTGGATTTTGATCACAATCTTAAAAATCTACATTCTAGATGCACATCGTTTCCACACTTTGAACTATGTACATACCATAACAATAAAAAACCTTCTTTGTGCTCAATGATTTTCATACAATAAACACAGTAATAATGTTCTTTCCACTACATGCCTACAACCTGGATGATTTTTATCCACCCAATCATACCTTGAGATCCATCAGTTGACGTAATGTAAGTTCATGGAGTGGCTCTAAAGAGAAAGAAGACCCACCAACAGATAGCTCCTGAGCCACGTGGTGCATGGTTGGTCGAGAGCCTGGATTCGGCGAAATGCATGCAAGTGCAATGGACACTGCAAATATGACTTCCTGTGCAGCCTCAGCCATTGGATCCGAGAGACGCTGGTCCAAAATATCCTTTAACAATGTTTCTTGACTACTTGAAGATGACAAAGAGGAGATGAGCTCCCCAGGATGCCTTCCCACAATCACTTCAAGTGTCACAACACCAAAGCTATATACGTCGCATTTTTCAGTTACCCTCATTGTATATGCAAGCTCTACAAGAAAGAAGATAGTTGAATCATGTTCTTTTCTCTTTGTTAATCATCAATGCCTAAACTCTTAATCATATATCAAAACTCATTTGGGTTTCTCAAGCTAGGTTTCATATCTTCTAGGTTTTTGTACTTACTAACTGCCCATATGCCAACTGAGATGTATGTGGTACAACTGGGACATTCATAAGATGGGTCAAAACTTTTGAATGATCTGGCTAACATGTCGGGATGGTCTACTCATCAGCCACATTGATAAGGGGCTCGCTTAATCATTATGTCTGGTCATCTGCATGGTTGGGCCCACTTTTATGAATGCCTCAAATGTCCCAAATGCATGAGAAGTTGGCATGTGTGAACTAGAATGTATCAGTGCATGTATAGGTGTCATTGTAGCTACAAGAATTGGGTGATATGGGTATTGTTTGCTAATATTAAAATGGATTTGGCGTAATTACTTAATCTCTCTCTCTCTCTCTCTCTCTCTCTCTCTCTCTTTCTCAACGTATGGGAAGCAAAGGAAAGAACCAACAAACATGCTCCACCCAAGCGTCTCTATGATATTCTGCTCAGGATTTACTGGCAAGTCCATAGATCCAAGATCCAAACCATTGATATAGTGCGTCCTGATTCGGATGGCACATGCATTACTAATTCCCTAATTGGTGATCCTAACCATTTTGGTGGTCAACATCTATGGTCAAAGAAGAGGAAAAAAAAGAAGCAATTGTGCACATCAATAACCATAGATTCAATGGCTAGGATTTTCCAATCTTGGAACTTTTTTGTTGCATGGGGCATTCATTGTGTCGAACATCCCATTGATGGTGTGGATCATAGAGCTATGAAACCTTGTACAATGGAGAAAACCCAACCATTCTCTTGGATCTCTTGGCAGAGCATTACAAGATACCACATTTCCTGATGCATCATTTTTCACATTTACTTGTATGGGCTAGAAGTAATGAGCATTTTCAATCATTCTTAAATAGTGATAATTCATCCATCTATACTTGGTATGTATGTAAATTAATCCAGACCATCTAAAAACATGGCCCATATTGTAGATAGAGCAGATCCCAAAAACTACACATCAGATGATGTTATCCATCCAATTGGTGGCTAGAGGTGTACACGAACCGAGCTAGCTCGGTTAGCTCCCTCGACTCGACTCGAACAAGCTCGATTCGACTCGGTTCAAAGCTGAGTTTGGGCTGAGTCAAGCTGATTTTTTGAGCTCGAAAATGAGTTCGAGCTGGCCTCAGATCGACTCGACTCGGATCGAACCCAGCTTGAATCGAACTCAGATCGAACCAGTTCAGTGACTCGGTTACTTTGATATTGATGCTGCCCACAAAGTGTTTGATGAAATGACTCAAAGAAGTGTGGCTGGTGGCAAGGAAGTTATGCATATGAAACCAACACCCTTTTTTTCTTGCTTTTTATGTTGCTTAGAAGGTATTTGATAAAATACCTGTAAAACCATTATTGTTGTCTCAAATACAGTGAGATTTTGAAGGTGTAGTCCAAGTGTTTGTGAAAATGCTGCAATGGCGAACTCGGCTCGAACTTGCCCGAGCTGCTAACTGAACTGAGTCAAGCTGGCCAGTCAGGCTCGAGGACCGAGCTGTGAGCCGAGCTGAGCTGAGTTCGAGCTGAGGTCAGCTAGTGGTTGAGCCGAGTCGAGCTGAGGCCAGCTCGACTTGGTTCAACTCGATGTACACCCCTATTGGTGGCTGACAAATTGAGTAAATGTGAATTACACATTAGTCTCTCATGTAACCTCATTATTTGTAACAATGAGGGACCTCAAGTGCAACAAAGGAAAAAACATTACTAAGCTTATCTTCAGTTGCAGAGTTGTATAATCTTAAAATATTCAAGCATGCTTCATGATTTTTAGCCAAAAAAAGTTGGGGATTGGAAAAACACAATCCCTTGCATGTTTCCTTGCAAGGCCCGAGGGAAAAGGAAAATTTTCAAATACAAGTTTTCTCATATTCTAGTCACCCTAGATTGCCACATTTCAAAGAAGTAATATACAAACTTTATAGTATATAATTACTAATAGAGAATAGGAAAGCTTAAGAAAAATAAAGATTTGTTGCTAATAAAAGTATTAAAGAATGGAGAATATACTAGCAACTAACCTGGAGCGACATAACCATATGTGCCTGCTAGCATAGTCCAATTGGATGAACCCGGTATCAGCAATCGTGCAGTGCCGAAGTCAGAGACAAATGCCTCAAGTTCGGAATTAAATAGAATGTTGTTGGTTGAAAGGTCTCGATGGACAATTGACAGGGTGCAATCATGATGCATATAAGATAGAGCATTGGCCACACCTTTAATAACTTTAACCCTTAGAGTCCAGTCGAACTCTGCAGCTTCTTTATCGTTGCTTAGGATACTAGCCAAGCTTCCCCTTTCCATGTACTTGTAAACTAGAAACGAGCATCGAGCATGGGAACAGAAGCCATAAAGTTTCACAATGTTGCGATGGCGAATTTCTATTAATGCTCGTATCTCATTCCTAAAACTTCTTTGATCCGATTGATCTCCACTTTCGAGTTGATGAAGTTTCTTTATTGCTACTACCTGGCCTGTTGGTAGATTTGCTTTGTAAACTTTTCCATACCCTCCAATTCCAATGCAGTATTTCTCATCAAAACCCTCTGTTGCTTCTACGATGTCTTCAAAGACGGCAATCCCATCATAATTTTATATTGAAAATGGATTTTTGCTGCTCCTTTCAAGAACCCCTTTTTCTATATTTCCTCTTCTTTGGCAATAAAGGAAAGAAATGCCGATGATTACAGATAAAAGAAACAAGGCCACCAGGAGAGGAAGAATAATGAGGATCACAAATCTGTGGCCTTTTCGTGCATCGCCATGACTTACTGAAGAGGTATTGCAAGGTTGTAAACCTTGCACTTCACCACATAAGTCTTTGTTTTTTATGAATGCCTCTGCAGAAACGTTTTGAAAGGCTTTGTTGTTGGGTAGAGGACCTTCCAATGCATTATATGAAAAATCAATGGATTGCAAGCTGAACATCCCTTCAAAAGAGTGTGGAATGGATCCTGACAGCATGTTGTGGGAGAGGTTTAAATTTTCCAGCCTAATCAATTTTGCAAGTTGTGCTGATATTTCTCCACTGAGGGAATTATGACTTAGATCTAGTAAGCCTTGTAGGTATACTAGGTTACCGATCTGAAAAGGAATGCTTCCATTCAAACTATTTTTACTCAATTTCAGATTCTGGAATTTGGAGCAATCCCCTAATTGAGATGGTATTGGACCACTTAGACGATTCATTGCCAAATCAAGAACCTCCAAGTTGGATAGTTTTCCAATCTCTTGTGGTATCTGACCAGAAAGCTGGTTATCATTTAAAAACAATTTGAACAAAGAAGTCAGCCTCCCAAATTCCTTAGGAATCTCACCTACTAGATGATTCGAAGAAAGATCTAGCAATTGCAGATGTTCGAACTGCCCAATCTCCAGAGGAATTTCACCGGTGATCATGTTCCTGGAGAATTGTAACATTGTCAAGTTTCGGCATTCTCCCCAATTCAGTGAAAGTTCACCAAACAACATATTGTCACTAACATCCATGAATTTGAGAAGTGGGTATACACCAAAGGCTTCAGATACATTTGTATACCCAAGGCTTCAGATACATTTGCAGTTAATCGGTTTCTATTGAGTCGCACTCTTTTTAAGCTAGTGCAGTTTCTGAAGCTTCTCGGGATCTCACCAATGAAATTATTGTTTAATGCAGTGAATACTTGAAGAGATCCACCTTCGCATAACTGAGGTAAATAACCAGAGAAGCTGTTATCAACCAAGTGGAGATGAGAAAGATCAGTCATGTTTGACATTTCGTGAGGCAAGGAACCAGATAATTTACAGGAAGTAAAGCCCAAGAAAGTAAGCTTTTTCAAGTTTCCGAAAGTTGGTGGGATTGGACCAGTCAGATTGTTAAACCCCAACGACATCTTAACCGAATTCTTCAGTTTCCCTAATTCTGCAGGAATTCCACCTAAAATCTGATTTTTGTATAAACGGAAATACGTGAGCACGGTCAGCACGGTCAAATTCCCTAAAGTGGAAGGAATAGAACCTGTTAGAAGGTTATTGGACATGTCAAGCTCTTTGAGATTAACCAGATTTCCTATTTCTAGTGGAATTGAGCCAGAAACTTGGTTGTCACGGAGATATAAAAGTGCGAGCTTGCTCAAATTACCTAAAACAGGAGGGATTGGACTAATTAGATTGTTTTGGGACAAATTCAATTGAATAAGATCTTGTAGATTCCCAATCTGTGGAGGAAAGGAGCCTGATATTTGATTTTGGTCCAGGAACAAGATGGAAAGCTTTGTCAAGTTTCCTAAAGTGGAAGGGATGGAACCTTCTAGATGGTTAATGGACAAGACTAGCTCATTCAAATTCACAAGATTTCCTATTTCAAGAGGTATTGATCCACTTATTTTATTTTTGGACAGATCGAGGCACACGAGTTTGTAAAGAGTGCCAACATGGGTTGGGATGGTTCCAGTGAGGTTGTTGTTACTGAGATTGAGATGAAGGAGGTTTGGAAATGATGGGAAGCTCAAGTTATTGAGCATACCTTGCAAGCCTATGCTCGGTAAGCTTATCTTTGTTATGCTTCCATAAATGTTGCATGAGATTCCAATCCATTTGCATGGAGAGATTGTGTTGGTGGTAGCATTAGTAGTAGGAAGTGGCCATGAATGGAGAGCTTGTGCTGGCGAGAGACTGGCTTTCCATTTCTGAAGAGCCTTTGCTTCTGGAAGTGCTGCTGTTGGTCCTGCTGTCTTAAATGATGTTGTGTGGGAAGAAAGAAAGGAGACTAAAAAGATGAGTAAAGAAAGGGAGAGAGATTTATGTGTGGCCATGTCTGCTGTTGCCTATATTCTACTATTATGAACTTGTGATGGATGGGTATTTATAGTAGAAGGTTGGTGCTACTCACGTAAGAGGCACGGCTGTGTTATTCTCGTAGGCATGATTTACACATGCGATTTACGGGCAGACTCGCGATTTGCACACGCAAACGCGTACTCTGACTTCGGCTCGGACGCGGATTGCGTCCAATCCCCTCCCCACTCTAGCAACGAACGGGTAATTCTCTGGGCGGGCCCACCGTGATGTATATGTTTGTCTATGCCGTCCATCCATTTTTTCATATCGGTTCAAGTTATATGCTAAAAAAATGAGGCACACCCAATGCTCAATTGGATCACGCTATAGGTCATCTTGCGTTTAATGCAACCCCATCTTATTATGTTGTATAGTCCACTTGAGCTTTGATCTGTCTTATTTTTGTGAATATACCTTAAAATAATATGAGAGAAGGGATGGACGGCGTGGATAAACAATACATCACGGTGGGCTGCCCACAAAATGGGCAGGCAATCTACGTCGCTTCGGTGGTGGCGGATGAAGTGACGTCATCAGGTTATGTGGGTCCCACAATGATGTATGTTTTATATCCACACCATTCATCCATTTGAAGAGATCATTTTAGAGCAGTAGTCAAAGAATTGAGGCAGATCCAAATCTTTAGTAGATCCCACCAAAGAAAACAATGGAGAGAGTGATGGGCACCAATAAAACCTTCACAAGGTTCACTGTGATGTTTATTTGAGATCCAACCTATTCATAATTTAACACCGACATTAAATGAGGGAAAATATAAATATCAGCTTGATCGAAAATTTTTGTGGCCGTTAGAAGTTTTTAATGGTGGGCATTACTCTCTCCACTGTTTTCCGTGGTGGGGTCTACTCAGCTTTGGATCAACTCATTCTTTGGCTCAAACTCTAAAATCATCTTTCCAAATGGACGGACGGTGTGGATGCAAAATATAAACTACAGTAAGACCCACATAACTTATGAGGTCACTTAGGTAGCAAACTCTCTCTACTCAACTTTTAAGTAGCTAATCCGCGTCCCCTGCGGCAGCAACCGCGGAATGGCGCGGATTGGTTAGGCGCGGATTGGTTACTTACGCGGTCGGTGCGACTGCAGAATCGCTTGCACGCGGATTGGCTACTTACGCGGTCGCAGCCGCGTCCTGCGGCCGCGGGTGATGCCACAACTATGTTATTGAGAAAGCCACTTATTTTATCCATTTTTCTAAGCTCATTTCAGGACATATGGTAAAAAAAAAAAAAAAAGAGAGATCAAAAACTCAAGTAGCCGCATGAAAATAAATAATGAGGATTTAGTAACCATAGTTGAAACATTTATATGCCCACAAAAGTTTTATATCAGTTTAATTTCTTAGTTTTTTTACTTCATCTTATTAAAAATGATCTTATAAACGGTATAGATGAAATATAAATATCAACGTGGATCCAAGAAAAGTTGCAACAATAGGAATTATTTTTCCCACTGTTTCATCTCGTATGGCCCACTTGAACTGTGGATCCTCCTCATTTTAAGTCTCTTGACGTAAAATGAGCTCGAAAAATAGATGCACGGTTTAGATTTCTCACAAATATCAATGTACCCCACCCAAAATCCTTGCGTAAAAACTTCCCGGAAAGGCTTTGGCAGGGAATCCGCATCCCATTAGTTCTGACGCGGATTAGGCCATTGAAATGACGTCATCAAGTTACGTTGGCCCACTATGATGTATGTGTTGTATCTACACTGTTCATCCATTTGCAGAGATCATTTCATGATATTATTCAAAGAGTGAGGCTTATCCAAAGCTGGAGCGAAACTCACCATAGAAAACGGTGGGAGAGAGTAATGCCCACAGTTGAAACCTTCCCAAGGTTCACCATTATGTTTATTTGAAATCTAAGCTGTTCATGTGTTAAGGCAGACATGAGAGAAGAGAAAACATAAATATCAGCTTGATTGGAAACTTTTGTTGTCTACTTCTAATGGCGAAAGTTACTCTCCCCACTGTTTTCTATGGTGGGGTCTACTAGAGCTTTAAATTTGACTCATTCTTTGAATCATGCCTTAATATGATCACTTCAAATAGATGGACGGTGTGGATACAAAACATACATCATTATGGGGCCCACAGAACTTAATGAGGTCACTTGATAGCCATCGCTGCTCAAACCTGTCGGTAGCTAATCCACGTGCAGGGGAAGCCCATCGGCTGGTGTACCACGTACCACCGGGTGCGCGGATTGGATACTGACAAGGTCAGTAACCAAATCACTACTGAAGTGACGTCTCCAAGCTCCGTGGACCCACCATGATGCATGTGTTGTATCTACACTGTCCAACCATTTTTAAAAATCGTTTTACGGCATTATAAGGGGAATGAGATAGATCCAAAAGTTCAAGTGAGCCCCACCATAGAAAATAGTGGGGATAGTGACATCTATCGTTCAAAACTTATTAGGGGCCACAGTAGTTTCCGATGAAGCTGATATTTTTGTTTTGACTTCATCTACCTCTATGTTAACTTATGAATAGGATGGATCTCAAAAATACACCACTGTAGGACCTATAAATGTTTCAACGGTGGGTGTGACGGGTCCCACAATTTTACGTGGTGGTCCAGTTGAAATTTAGATATATCTTATTCTCTTTGTAATGCCATAAAATGATCTTTAAAACTGGTTGGATGGTATGAATACAACACATGCATCATGGTGGGGTCCACAGGGCTTGGTGACGTCACTTCAGTAGTAATTTGGCTACTGACCTTGTAAATCCGCGCCCTTCGGCTGGTGCATAGACGTTACCAAGTCCTGTGGGTCCCATCAAGAGTTATGTATTATATCCAAACCGTCAATTTATTTGGTGAGTTCATTGTAAGGCATGATCTGAGAAAATATGACAAATCCAAAGATCAAGTGAACCACACTGTTGGGGGATTGAACGCCTACCATTGAAACCCTCTTGGGGGGCCACAGAAATTTTGGATCGATATGAAATTTGCATCTAGGTCTGTATGGCCTTATCAACTAATTGGATGGAAAATAAAAATTATAGTGGGTCCTACGAATGTTTTAACAGTGATGAACATTGTCTCCACTACTATTTGTGGTGTGGTCCATTTGACCTTTGGATATGGTACATCATTGTGGGCCCATGTAATTTGATAGGGCCCATGTAATTTTATATACTTTGAGCCGTTTGTACAGCTCGAAGACAGGGAGCGTGGGCTCTCATGTACGTACCCACACTAACCTTGACGGTGGTGTGTGTTACACCAGCCAATCCACTTCCCCTGCTAGGGGCTGTGTGCTTCATTCATGTTTACGTATCATTTTAGGGCAAAAGTTAAAAAGGAAGTATATATAAGGCTCAAGTGGATCACACCACAAGAAGTATTGGTGACAATGACGTCCATTGTTGAAACCTTCTTAGGGCCCACCATAGACCTGGGTTGGCCAGACGTACGTCAATGCATATTAGCAGCGCTCGATATGATCTGCAGTTTGATTGCGGAGCGGAACAGTTGATAACTAAAGAAAGGTCTGATATGATGAAGGGTTGGTTGCTTTATCTAGGTCCCGCACTAGTGTGAGCGTGTGGGGTGTGTGCGCGTTAAAAGAAAAGAAAAAAAAAAAACCTACATGATAGTTGTTGATGTCAAAATCCGGTCGACGCTCCTTTCTCGTCCTCTCCACCTTCACGTATCACCCCTGGAACCTGCGCACAGAGAACTGGCAAAGGTGACCCTTACTATGCCGGGAAACCCTCCGATGCATAAGTTAGGTCAAGGGAATCAGAGTCTAAGTAGAGAGTAGAGGAGAGAGCATTTGCTATTGCGTACCTGTAGATATGGCGTCGTGTGCTATTTATACTTGCCTGTAGCATGGTTTGGATCCGATAATCTCGGCACGATCATAGGGATTCCCGAATCATGGAGATACTGCCCGCAATCTACTGATCACGCAACGTATCAGGTGAGTAGTGCGTACTGCGAGCGAGGTTATCGGCCACGATCAGTAATGACAACTTTCACATTTAGAGTATGCCACTACACGTCTACTCGGCTCGGCTCATTCGACCACGGAGTAAAGGATGCAGCATCTAGTATTGTGTCCGATCCGACCCGTTAGGTCGGTTCCATCATAGTTGGCAGGGCTGACTGTGTCGAGCAGAGTGGTTACAATATATCAAGTCATCTGATCGGAATATGAGGATTGTCCCGAGTTGCACCTCAACCGTGTCGGCTGCTTGGACAGGTCGCGTCCCGAAACAGGTCGGACGAGTCATGCCTCGGCTCAGCCTGGCGCTCGGACCGGCGTTGTATCGTGAGCTCAGATTTTCCATAACAGAAGCCCCCTACTCTTCGAGTCTGCTTGCGGACTTGGAGAGTATTCATGTGAAAGATCTCCTGCCCATACTGCATTGATGGCGATTTTCAAATTACGCGGGTGCTAATCGCTCTAGTTGACACGTGGCGACGATTACGATTCCGAATCTCCTTCCGACCTATGAGAGCTTACCACGCAGGTCTGAGGAGGCATGTACGTGACGGTTCCCATTGTTCGAGCGTCGCTTCGCGTATCGAAGCACGCTGCCCGATGTCAGGGCCGTACAGTCGGTTGAGTATCCCCTCAACGGGGTGTGACCACGTGTGCTTGGAGATCGGCTCGTGCTGATTCGGCTGCGGCCTTTATGGCTTGCCATTAATGCGGAGTTCCTTCATCACCTATATAAGGAATCCTGAATTTTCGTTTGCTACTTTACATTTTGAACCAGAAGAGCGTACCGAAGAAGGCAATTTTCGATGAGGCGATTCCGTTCGAGTTCGAAGTTTTAGACGGGCGATTCCGACTGATCTCCCTCCTTCGGTAGAAGACGATTTTCGGTAGTCGCCCGGTGAGTCACCTTTGCTGTTCTTCATCCCTCTTTCCATTATGTCTTCTGACCTTGAAGTCGTGCGTGAGTACGCCGAGGACTCCGAGCCGGGGAGTTCTGAAGATGGAAGTGGGGCCTCCGAAGGCCCCTTCGAAACCACGACCCTATGCCCCCCGCCTCAGAGATAAAAGACGTTGGGTGCTAGGACCAAGCAGCCCAGCAAGAAGACCACACGAGCTTACCGAGCCAGCACTGCCGAGGCCGCTGAAATGCCCGCGAGTGGACGCACTGCAGAGGTTGTCCAGGGGGATTCCGTTTTATCGGAATCCCAGATTGAATGGATCTATTCGGAGTTTCAAATTCCGAACTCTGTCCGGATAAGGGCCCCTGAGCCTATGGACGTGGCCGGTGCTCTTGCGGAGGGGGAAGTTGCTATCTTCCTCTGTGCGCTGCAATGCGGACTTCGGCTCCCTCTTCACCCTTTATCAAGAAGGTCGCGGCCTACCTCGGGCTGGCTCTCAGGCAATTCACTCCCAATGCCTGGAGAGTGTTGATCTCCGCCTTCATCATCTGACGTCAAGTTGGGAACCCCGAACTGACTCCAGAAGAGTTGTTGAGTCTGTACCTAGTCAAGCACGATAGCAACGACCCATGGTACTACTTTGCGACCAGAGGCAGCAAAGGGTTAGGACTGGTAATGAACCTGTCGTCGTCCAATAAAGACTGAAAAAATAAGTGGTTCTGGGTGGCATGCGAATGGGAGGCGCCGGCGGCGGAGTTCGGAGCGCTAACAGCACGGGTTCCAACCCATTTCACAAAACCAGGTCAGACTTTAACTAATATCTGTGTCGATGCCTTTATTTCCCTTTATTCTGATTGGAAGTAAAATCTCTCCGTTTTCTTTTTGCAGCTTTCTCGAAGGGACTGCCTCTCCTCGATCCGGCTCAGAAGAATCGGATCGCGAAGGCTAGAGTGCGGTCGGAGACGCTTTGCTCCTGGGCAGAGCTGATAACAGCGGACAATCTTTATCAGTTCGGGCTTTGCAAGACTCAACCCTTGCCCACATCCTTCCACATCCTTCAGTAAGATATCCCGATCTTTCTGTCGAGCTCAGTTTGACCCACTTAGTCGCTGACACTGTCATTTATCTCGCAGGCATGGCTGAGGCATCTGGCTCTGGGAAGAGGAAGACGGCTCCGACTGCGGTGGAGTTGTTGAAGGACGCCCCCGGGTGAAGATCACCCGGAAGAAGCAGGCCCCTCCTCGGGAGGGGGAGTCTTCTGTCGCGCCGATCTCTGCCGCCCCCGCCCCGAGGATCGTCGGCTTAACTCTTACGGTGTTTGCTCACCTGCAAACGTCAGGTGTTGCGCCGACCTCGGTGCTTCCTAGGGCGGTCGTGGTTCCTCCGGCGGCTCCGCTTCCGGCGTTGTCCGGGCCGACCAGGGTCCACGCGACCTTATGAATGGGTTGGGTGAAAATAAATATTACAGTGGACCCTACGCCCATGTGGCCCTATGAACAGTTTGGCGGGAAAATAAACATTTATGTGGGCCCAGGTGGGGGGAAAATAAACAGTATAGCGGGCCGGGTTGGGTGAAAATAAATATTACAGTGGATCCTAGGTCCAACGACCATATGAACAGGCTTGGATGGAAAATATATTTTTTTTTTGGTGGGCCCAAACCCATGAGACCTTATCAACTGGTTGGGTGGAAAATAAACCTTATGGTAGGCCCCACATGGGACCCACTAATGTATGTATTGTAATTCATATCCTCCGTTACTATGGGCCCCATTATAAGGTATGTTTTTCATCTATGTCGACCATCCTTTCCATCCCTACGGGACCCTCCATGATGCATATGTTTCATCTAAACCGTCCAACCATCTTGGAGATAATTTAAGGCTCATTGTTGAGGCCACCTTGATTTACATGTGGTCCATACGATCAGGCCCATCTTGATATAATTATGGCCCATTGTTGAGGCCCACCTTGGTTTGTATAAGGCCGATGTTGAGGCTGCCTTAATAAATATGAGGCCCATATTATGAGGCTTATTGTGATGTATGCAAGGCTCACGTAACTAGGCCCATCTTGATGTATTTGTGGCCCGTTGTCGAGACCCATCTTGATATATATATAAGACCTATATAAGGAGACCCAACTTGATCTAGTTATGGTCATCCGTCAAGGCCAATCTTGATATATAGGAGGCCCATGTGTTACAACTCATTGATGTATTTGAAGCCCATGGGCCGAAGCCCAGTAGGATATACGTAAGGCCCATTGCAATGTGTGATTCCACCATGGTTTGTGTAATGATATTTATGGCGGGTGGTGCCTTGGGAGCAATGATGGTTTGATGTCCACATTGTAAGATTAATGTTGGTTAAATGTCCGCATTGTCACTCTCCCTAAGGCCCATTGATAGGCCCAACTCGTTGTGTATGAGGCCCATGTGCAGGGCCCACCCGTGACGTATATTAGGCCTATGTGTAGGGCCCACCCATTAAGTATTAGGGCCCATGGATTGTGGCCCATTATGATGTATTTTTGGCCCAGATGACAAGACCCGATGTTATGTATGAGAGACTTAAGGGATGTGGCCCATTACGAAGTGTTCGGGGCCCATGGGATATGGTCCATTATAATGTACATGCGGCCCGTATATGGGGACCATTGTAATGTTACATATGGCCTTGTGTGAGGACTAATGTGATGTATGTGAGGCTTAGGTGATAAGGTCCACTTTGATATACTTGTGGCCCATTAGTGCGGCCCATTGAAGCAACTCACTTGATGTGTATGAGGCCCATTAGTACGGCCCATTGATGCAGCTCACCTGTTGTATATGAGGCCCATGATCGAGACCCATGTGATGCGGCCTATAGTGATGTGTATGTAATCCTTGTATGAGGCCCATGATATTGTATATTAGACCCTTATGTAAGGCCATGGTCCCACTATATGTTTGACCCTATATAGGCCACCGCTTGGGAGCAATGTTGGTTAAATGGCCACATTGATAGAAAGTGATCGTTAAATGTCTACATTATGACCTTTCCTTAGGCCTGGTCAGGTCCATTCTCATAATTCTCTAGTGGGTTAACCCAAATGACTGGGCCCCATTGATATTATTTGGTCCATCATCAGTCGTCCATCTATGGACCCCACCTTGCGTCGAGGCCGATTACCGATTCTGATTATCGTAACCGATTGCCGATTATCAATCGATCTGATTGGCGTGACCGATTTGCCGACTCTGATTATCGGTCGATCATGATTGTCGTGGACAGTTGCCAATTATCGATCGAGGTCAATTACCGATTCTGATGGACGATTACCAATTCTAATTCGTCATGGCCGATTACAGATTATCGATCAAGGCCGATTATCGATTTTGATTTGTCATGGCCGATTGTAGATTTCGACTGTTGAGGCCTAATGTGATGTACATGCGATCCGTATTTGAGGCTCGACGTGATGTGTATCTAGCCTGTGTCTGAGGCCCAATGTGATGTATATTGAAGTCTAGGTGATGATGCTCATTGTGATGCTTTTGAGGGCTAGGCGAAGGAGCTCTTTGTGATGTATGTTAGGCCAATGAGCAGGGCCCACCTGTTATGTACATGTAACCCTTGAGTAAGGCCCATTGTGTTGTATATTAGGTCGTCGTGTGGGGCCGTGGGCCCATTATATGTTTGGATCTATGTGGGCTATTCCTTGGGGCAATGTTGGTTAAATGTCCACATTGTCGAGGTTGATTGTCGATGCTAGTTATTGATACTGATTATAAGTAAGCGACAGCATAACATCATGATACATGCCCATACGCATCATCTGCATGTTTGTTATGAGATGTGATTGATCATTGCATATGTCATTGAGCATATTGATATGAGACTCCCTGATAGGCGGAGGTTATCTCCCATGAGCATACGGCATGCGCAGGATTGATGCATGACTGGATTGTATGACTCATGCATCTTGCATTGTGTGTTATACGCCCTAGCGACATCAGGGTTGTAGCCTCTATAGGCATATCGTGGATGGGCATACGGGACATCGAAAATATTTAGTTCTAGCCTATGGCGCTATAAATGTCCCTGGGTGAAAATTCTAAAACCTCCGTGGCCAGGAGATGACTCCAACGTCGAGACCGAGTGGATATATGAGAGCACGAAGGCCGAATACTAGGAGGCCG
Source organism: Magnolia kwangsiensis (assembly GCA_037074715.1). Taxonomy (NCBI): domain Eukaryota; kingdom Viridiplantae; phylum Streptophyta; class Magnoliopsida; order Magnoliales; family Magnoliaceae; genus Magnolia; species Magnolia kwangsiensis. Next base: position 84,537,270 of record CM073588.1, read on the forward strand.
CGTCTCCCACTGTGTCGTGGTTGGTTGGAAAGGGGTGTGGCCTTACTCGTCCGAGGGTAGGGGGCAACACTAGGCTAAGTCTGACCAGCTCGTGAATGGGTCCGCTATTGATGTGTCAGGTAGGTATTGACAGACTATTGGCTAGGAGGATAGTGAGGTTTCTTATGCTTACTTGGACTGTTCGGCTTGGAGAGCGGCAGTGCCATTTGGAGTGTACTAAACCCTGGTGATGATCCCAGAGATGAACTGTACTGATATGTGGATTTAATGAGCAGGGGTTGCATATTCATTCATTCATTCATTCATTATCCACTCGGGCTGGTAGTGCGCAACTATTTATCATGTGTGCCTTCGCAATGACCATGATTTCGGTTGGGGCGCGCGACTAACTTGAGATCAGGAGTTTACCACATTGAGTCTAACTATCCAAATTTAAGTATGAGACTGGTTTGGATAGAAGTCCCTTGTGATGAACCTCATAGCTTGCGATACTACGTACTATCATCCCGACTTCACACTCCAGCATGACCATTCCATTCACATCACATATTGCATGACATTCGCGGCATACGACATTTTGGGTTATTGTGTTTCTGCATTTATATGGTCTAGGTACGGCTGATGCTATTTGTGATACTCATCAGGAATGTATATTGCATTGCATCCTTTGTATATGATATTGGGCTATCTATGATTTCTCATTTGCATAGTTGATTTGTCTTGCGTATTCTAATATTGTATGACTCATGGACTTGTCAGTATTTTCGCTTACTCTGTTATTGTATGATTTATGATCTTGTCAGTATTTCTGCTTACTCTGATAATTCTTGATCTTGTCAGTATTTCTACTTATTCCGATATTGCACGCTTTATGGATTACCAGTACTTTCGGTATTATATGATTATGGCATTATATTGAATACTTGACACGTACCTTGTGCACACACTTACACCACCCTCTAAGCTTTCTATAAGCTTATGCACGATAGATGCGTGCAGGTGATGTTAGGTTGCAGCAGTGTTGAGCTTGGAGCGTGCAGTGGTCTTCTGGAACTTGATTTTCTATTTATGTATTTCCCTTTCAGTATTGTACTCAAATGATTATTTTAGTGGATATGTGATGACGATGATGCCTTTGTAAATTAGGTAATCTTGTGGTTATGCTTATTATGAGTTAAATGTACTTAAAAAAAATATAAAAAAATCCTCCTTATAGGATCCCAGGATCAAAATCTGGCATATGGATGCTAGGAGCCGAGAATGGGGTACTACGGAGGCTGTCGGCACCGGATTCGGTGATCGAGATTCCTGTGAATCCGATTTCTGGGTTTGGGGCGTGACAAGTCGAGTCTGAGTTTTCGAGGCAAGTTCGAGTACGAGCAGAAATAGAGTCGAGTCGAGTCCGAGTTTTCGAGGCGAGTTCGAGTTCGAGTCTGAGTCTGAATTTGAGCCCAATTCGAGCATAGTTTTCGAGCAACAAGTTCGAGCCTTGAGTTGAGTTCGAACTATAAATTGTGATTCATTTGAATTTCAATTCGATTGTTAACTGTAATTCGAAGTTAAACGAAACAATAAAATATATAAAATGCACATAATTTATAATTAAAAAACTTTGATAATTACATTAATATATTTATATTACGTTTTTCAAAATGACAATTTATAACTAATAACCTCCATAAGAGGAGTGCCTTCCTATATTATCATTTGATCCATCAGAACTGCTATCTATTTTTTCATATAAAAATTGGTTCACTTCCTTTCAAAAGGTGAAGAGATATTTCCTTTGAGTCATATCTATGCAAACAAAGGAGCATGCTGAAATTGACATTCATCATCTAGCTAACTAATAACAAAATGTTAAATAAAAAACCAAACGCATCTTAAAGTGGTAGCATTCAACACTAATAAAGTAACAAGTAAACTGCCATTTATAAAGTAAATTAAGAAACATGGAAAATATAACTATTAGGGCATGAGACTTGAATAGTAGAGGACAATAATTAACATATTAATAATTTCTATATTAACATATTTCTATATTAACAATTTCTATATTAACATATATTAACAATTTTAACAAATTAATATATATTAACATATTAACAATTTCTATATTAATTGGCCCATCTGACATGTCAGAGGGGCTCACCAAGTTTCAAAAGGTGTTCATCCTCACACGTGTCTAGCGATTCTGGTTACCACCCTCTCACGATCAATGTTTATACTAGTATGCATTGGGAAGTCATATGATGTTGTGGCTAAGTGAAACACTTGATATTTCAACAATGGAAGTTCAATCCTCAATCATGCAGCCCCCTTGGATTCTGGATTTGCATCATTTTTTTGTATGTCCTAACATGATCAACAGATGGAAAGTGTGGATTTCCCACAAACATCACACTGGCCTCACCTAGCTTCCCAATTCATGTTAGAGGCTTTCCAAGCATTCAACCTACTAGTGTATTTTATTTTACCAACACATGTTAAGGTGTAAGTCAAAAAATGAAGAATATCTAAATCTCCATTGACCACACCACAATAAGTAGATGAAGCGAAAATATAATTGTTAACATAATCTAAATTCTTTTTGGGTTTCAAAAAGTTTTTAATTACCACTCTTCTCCTACAGTGTCATCCACCAAAAATTTAAATTGTTCTAAATTGAGCTTGCAAAATAGATGGATGGTGTGGATAAATCACATGCATAAACATGATGCCTACAAATCTTTTCCAGCACTGACTTCATAATCATCTGTCTGCACCGACATTGGTACAGTGTAAGACCCGTATCCTATACTGTACCGTTCCATAGGCTTCTGCGGCCCTTCCGGTCAAATTTCGGCGACCCGTGATCTGTTGTCAGCTTTTGCACATGATCTTGAGTCGTATCCCGTATTTAAGAGTCGGCTTGACCCGAGACGTGCACCATAGTGACCGCGCCGTCACTGCGGTTCCAACACCGCGTCTCGCGCATTGAGGCGATACCCGGGCCAGGAGATGTGGGCCCGCGTTCAGTTTGAGAAAAATATCGCACGTTTCAATTTCTAGAGAATCTCTACGAAATGTCACATCGATTCATCAATCAATCAAAGTACTCCCATCACCTCACACCCTATCCCCAAGTACAACCACCCCTCCTCTAAAGTCAACACTCTCTTACAACCAGGTACACCTACCCATCACTCACCATCCCTCTCTCCCATCACTCCTCTCCCATCATCTCTCTCATTCTCTCTCATTCTCCCAAGCAACCCCAAGAGAAGAATCGTCCATGGCTTCCATGGAAAAGCCATGTGTGGCCCACCTTCCTATCATCCAATCCCAACCTCTAAAATTGATCTCAACCATTGAATCTTGTTCCCTTGGAACTCTACAACGCGTTGGTGGAAGAATGAAGAAGAAGATCCTAAGGTGGGTGATTAACTGTTGGATTTTATTTTTTTTAGGGACCACTTATTGTGGGACCCATCATGATGCATTCACTGCTTAGGAAGGGTCCGTAGTGGCGGGGTCCCTCCCCTTCTCATGGATCTCTCTCTCTCTCTCTCTCTCTCTCTCTCTCTCTCTCTCTCTCCTCTTTTTCCCTGATTTGTGGCCCACTTGATGTGGGTATGATGATCCAGACCGTCCAGCGAGTGGGATGGCCTGTTGTCCCGATGTGGCAAGCCCATATGAAGGGCAAATATAAATATCGGCTCGATCTAAGATTGTGAGGCCCACCCTGGTGAACCCCACTGTGATGTATGGGTTTTATTCCCACCGTTTAACTTCAACGGTCCAGATCTAAGTAGGTTGTGGGCCACACTGCAGCAGCAGCAACGCTGTCTCCTGTTGATCGCCTGAATGCAGGGAAAACGCAAACATTAGCATTGATCCGAAGCTGGTGGGGCCACACTCGTGGACCCCACCCTGATGTATGTTACTGTCCACTGCCTAGTAGGTCTGGACGGTGGAGAAAACACAGACGTTTGCTTGATTCAGCAGTGCTGGTGGGCCAGTGACCCTCACACCAGTAGGGTCTAATGATCCAGACCGTTCATTCATGTGGAGCCCACCTTGCGTGTATGTATTTTCATCCAGGACATCCATCCATGTGAGACCCACACGTGAGGTATATCCATGCCATCCATGGCCTGGATGGTGGGGGCCACCTTGATATATGTGTTTACATCCAAGCCGTCCGTCCAGGCCTGGATCTAGATGTGGACGTTGTTCCTTTTTTTTTTTTTTTAAAAGAAGAAGGGAAATATTATATATATTATATAATATAATATTCATATATGGAATGGGATGGTGGACCCACGTGGGACCCACCTTCAATTTACATTATCTGCACCGTCCATATATATCTGGACGGTGGATCTGGAGTATATATAAATATAATATATTATATTATATTTTAGTATATAATATATATAATACACTAATATTATATTAATGTATATATTATGATTGGCCACTCCTACGTGGGACCCACCTTTAACATAGGTGATCTGCACCGTTCAGATGGATCTGGATGGTGGGCAGCCACATCCTCTCAGTGTATGAAATGTATATTCATATATATTATATATTATATTGTATTTAACTATATAATATATAATATATATTATACTAAAGGAGGGCCACTACGTGGACCGCATCATGATGCATGATTTTACATGCACCGTCCAGTTGTTGGACGGTGCAGCAGGTCTGTAATCCTGACCGTCCATCCAATGGACATGGTCTTGAATCCTCATCGTGATGCGTGAGTTGTATCCCTATTGTCCATCAATTATGTAGACCATCGTGACGTATGGGTTTTGCCACGTCTGTCCAGCATGTTGGACGCGTGGGACCCACTGCTTGAGGGATGTGCTACACCCATCCGTCCATTCATTTGGCTAATTTGTCTCTAGCTTGAGACCGAAAATGAGACAGATCCAGGTAGATGGACCACACTGCAGAAAACAGTGGAGAGATGAATGCCTACCCTTGAAACCCTTTTGGGTACATAGAAGTTTTGGATTAAAATGATATTTGTTTTTCCTCTCAACCAAGTCTTTGTGTCCATATGAACATATTGGATGGAAAATAAACGATATGGTGGGCCTTGTAGGATTTTAACGGTGGAAATCATTATCATCACTATTATTTGTGGTATGGTCCAGATGATCTTTTGGATATGATTTATTTGTTTGGATAATACTCTAAAATGATCTCTATAGATGGATGAATGGTGTAGCTGCAGTGGCCCGTTTAATAAGGCCTATTTGATGTATTTTGGGCCCATTTGGAAGGGCCTGGTGTGATGAACTTGGGGCACATTTGATAAGGCCCGATGTGATATATTGAGGCCCATGGGTGCGGCCCATTGATGCAACCCACTTGTTACATATTGAGGCCCATTGGTGTGGCATATTGAGGCCCATTAGTGCAGCCCGTTGATGCGGTCCACTTGTTGTATATTGAGGCCCCTTGTTGCGGCTCACAAGATGTATATAAGGCCCATATGAGAAGCCCACTGTGATGTATTTGGGGCCCAGATATGAGGCCCATTGTAATATGTCAAAGGCTCATGCCATGCGACCCATTGTGATATGTATTCGGCCCATGTATGAGGCCCACCTGTTTTGTATTTTGAGCCCTATATGATAGGACCCACCTACCTTGTATTTAAGGCCCATACAATGGGGCCAATTTGCTTGAATTTGAGGCTCATGAGTAGGGCCCACCTGTTGTGTTTATGTGGCTCTTGAATGAGGCCCATTGTGTTGTATATTAGGCCTTTGTGTGAGACTGTGGGCCCATTATTTGTTTGGCTCTATATATGCCACTCCTTGGGAGCAATGTTGGTTGAATGTCCACATTGATGGGCAATGATGGTTGGATGTCCACATTGTGACCTTCTCTTAGGCTGATTGTCGATCTCGATTGTCGTAGACCGATTGCCGATTCCGATTGACATGACCGATTTGCCGATTCTGATTATCGATCGATTCCGATTGTCATAACCGATTGCCAATTTCGATTGACGTGACCGATTTGCAGATTCTGATTTATCAAGGCCGATTGTATGGGCCGAGTATCGGGGCCGATTCTAATTTATCGAGGCTGATTGAATAAGTTGATTCTAATTTGTCAAGGCCGATTGTATGGGCCGAGTATCGGGGCCAATTCTGATTTGTCGAGGCCGATAAAATAAGTCAATTTTGATTTGTCGAGGCCGATTAAATAAGCCAATTCTGATTTGTCGAGGCTGATTGAATAAGCCGATTCTGATTTGTCGAGGCCTATTGCTGAGACTTATATGAGGTATATGCGACTCGTATTTGAGGCACATTGTGAAGGGTATTTAACCCGTGTTTAAGGCCCAATGTGATGTATATGAGGCTTATGTGATGAGGCCCATTGTGATGCATTTGAGGGCTAGGCGATGGAGTCCATTGTGATCTATGTTAGGCCCACGTGAAAGGCACATCGTGATTTGTATTAAACCCTTGAGTAAGGCCCATTGTCTTATATATTAGGCTTTGTGTGAGGCCGTGGGCCCATTATATATTTGGCTCTATGTGACCATTCCTTAGGGGCAATGTTGGTTGAATGTCCACATTGTCGAGGCCGATTGTTGATGCCGGTTATTGATACTGATTAGGAATATGTGACAGCATAGCATCATAATACACGCCCATACGCATCATCTGCATGTTTGTTATGAGATGTGATTGACCATTGCATATGCCATAGGGCAGGTTGTTCATAGGGCTCCCTGATAGGCGGAGTTGCCCCACATGAAAGCATGACATGCACAAGAGTGATGCATGATTGGACTGTGTGACTCATGCATCTCGCATTTATGTGACATGACCACTATACGCCCTAGCGATATCAGGGTCGTAGCCTCCATAGGTATTTCGTGGATGGCCAGATGGGACACCGAAAATCTGTTCTACATGGGGTGCTATAGATATCCTTAGGTGAAAGTCCTAGAACCCTCTTAGTTCCAGAAGTTGATCCAATGTCTAGACCGAGTGGATGCATGAGCCCATGAGGGCCGTATACCGTTAGGCTGGGTCTCTCACTGTGTCATGGTCGGTTGGAAGGGGGTACGGCCTTACCTGCCCGAGAGGAAGGGTAATGCTAGGCTGATTTTGACCAGCTCAAGGAATGGGTCCGCTATCGACGAGCCGGGCTGAATATTGGCAGGCGGATAGTGAGGTCTCTTTCACTCACCTTGTTGCGCACGATGGGACGACAATCTGAGTTGGAATGTAATAGACCTCGGTGATTTTTCAGAGAGAAACCGTACTAATATGTGGACTTATTGTGTAGGAGTTGCATGCTCATTCATTCATTCATTCACTATCTACTCGGGCTAGTGGTGCGCAACTAATTGTTGTGTACTTTCGTTATGACAAGGATTTCGGTTGGGCATGCGACTAACCTGAGATCAGGAGTTTACTACGTTGAGTTTAACTATCCAAATTTAGGTATGAGACTGGTTTGGATAGAAGTCCCTTGTGGTGGACCCCATAGCCTGCGATACTACGTACTATCATCCCGACTTCGTACTCCGGCATGGTCATTTCATTCGCATCGCATATTGCGTTACATCCGCAGACATATGACATTTTGGGTTGCTATGTTTTTGCACTTATATGGCCTAAACAGACTTAGCAGGATTCGTATATTGCATTGCATCCTTGGCATATGATTTTTGGCTCTTTATTACTCCTTATTACATATCTGTTCTATATTGCGTATTCTGATATTGATTGACTTATGGACTTGTCCAGACTTTCGCTTACCATATTATCGTATGATTTATGATCTTGTCAGTATTTCTGTTTACTCTGATAATCCCTGCTCTTGTCAGTATTTCTGCTTACTCTGATAATTCATGATCTTGTCAGTATTTCCGCTTATTCCGATAATGTACGATTTATGGATTACTAGTAATTTCGGTATTCTATGATGATGGCATTGTATTGAATACTTGACACTTACTTTGTGCACACACTCACTCCACCCTCTAAGCTTTCTATAACCTTATGCATGATAGATGCGTGCAGGTGATGTTAGGTTGGAGTAGTGTTGAGCTTGGAGTGTGCAGCGGTCTTCTGGAGCTTGATTTTTAATTTTTTAATTTTTTTTTTCAGCATTGTACTCAAATGATTATATTAGTGGATATGTGACGATGATGTTGTCTTTGTGAATTGGGTAATCTTGTGGTTATGCTTACTACGAGTTAAATGTACCTTAAAAATAAATCTTCCTTGTAGGATCCCAGGATCAAAATCTGGCGTATGGACGCTAGGAGCCGAGAATGGGGTACTACGGAGGCTATTAGCACCGGATTCGGCAATCCGGATTCCTATGAATCCGATTTTCGGGTTTGAGGCGTGACATATAGGGACAATACTTGGGATTTGGGATTATTATTATTATTTTTTATTTTTATTTTTTTCTGGTTAGCCCATTAATACACCCATTGTCAGTTCACATTTCACTGTTAGCCACCCCCTCTAGGGAATCCATAGCAAAACGAATATTTAGGGAAAACACAAATATCAAGTTAATCCCAAAACTATATTAAACAATTTCTATATTAACATATATTAAATAATTTCTATATTAAACAATTTCTAAAAAAAATAAAATCAAACCTACACATTAACGGGTGAGCTGGGTAGGAACAACTGGCAGCTGCATGCAAGGCAGGGCGATGATGGACGAGTGACAGCCTGGCAAGGATGAGTTACGACACCGGACGAGTGGCAGGGACGAGATCCATCACCGGACGAGGGCACCAGACAGGCCGCAGGGACGAGTGGCAGGGTCTATTACCACCGGACGAGTGAGAGAGAGAGAGAGAGGGAAGAAGAGCGATGGCCAAACGAGCGCTAGGAAAGGGAGGGGAGAGAGAGAGAGGTTTTTGTTTTTTTTGAACAGCCACTGGGAGGGAAGAAGGGTTTCGAACGTGGGCTGCTTGAAAATGACGGGTGATTGGATGAGTAGGATTTTTTTTTGGGCGGGCTTATATATATGGGTACGACTTGAGTATCGAGTCGAGTACTGAGTCGAGCACACGAGTCGACTACCTCTAGACTCGTACTCTACTCATAATCTAAACGAGTCTTAGAAACTCGCTCGTACTCGACTCTAACTCAAACGAGTCGAGTATTGAGTCGAGTATTCCGAGTCGAGTCGATCGAGTACCCAAGCTTAGCTTGCTCATGTACAGCTCTAAATGTCGCACCACTATGAAGTTGGCCATTATCCAACCATCATGTGAAGTGGACAACCTCATGGATTTGGAGTTCTTAGTGACCACTACTGGTCAAAGCTATGTGGGCCCCACCATGATGTTTGTATTTTATCCATGCTGTCCATCTATTTTTCCAGCTCATTTTACAGCGTAGGCAAAAAAAAATGAGACAGATATAAAGTTAAAATGGACCACAACACAATAAATCGTGGAGATTGAACGCCTACCATTGAAAACTTGTGAGAGGCCAATGAAGTTTTGGATCGAGCTGATATTTGTTTTTTACCTTCATCCAGTTCTCTGTGATCTTATGATCAGTTTTAATGGCAAATAAACATCAAGGTTGGCCCTAGGAATGTTTCAATGGTGAGAGTCATTATCCCACTTCTTGCTGTGGTGTGGTCCATTTAAACTTTGGATCTGCATCATTTTTGGGCAAATAATCTAAAATGAACTGAAAAAAATGAATGAACGGAATTGATCCAATACATACATCGCGGTGGGGCCCAAAGAGTTTTTCCAGTACCAACCGATCTTGGCACCGGAGGGGTCACTGCCGAATCCGAGTCACTTTGGACGGTTCTGTATTATTTTCTACAGTGGAGCCCACGGACATGCAACTCATGGATTATTTAATCCACACCAGGATGGTGGTGGATGACCTAAAAAATTAGAGCTTGGCAGTAATCTAGGGGTCACGCAATACATGTGTTTTGAACGGTTTGTTCAAATTCTAGAGTGTTGGAATGGTATTGGTTGGCAGTCATCTGGACCATACATGTGGCTGCACATTTATTTCAACTGTCCATTTAGTAGGCATTATTGTAGGTGGGGCTATGCTGAAGAAGCCACAATGGTTAGAGGACCGTACCAATATATCAACAAGATTTTCCCATTAAACTTGGACGGCTGTGCTTCTTTCGAAAAGTCATTTTGCAAGGCATTGATCCAATGGTCAAGACAACGCAGCCAATTCAACTTTCGGTTTATGGGCCATCCAAGATCCAAGATGAGGACCTATGTGGACGGTCGTAATGGGGTGAGGCCTCGGTGGATCGCTGATATTGGGGCCACCGTCATATATACATTTTACCCATTCCGTCCATCCATTTTACCAGACAATTTTAGAGCTTTATCCCAAAAATAATCATATCCAAAGTGCAAGTGGAACACACCATAAGAAACAATGTGAATTGAAATTCTACCGTTGAAAACTTCCTGGAGGCACAGAAGTTTTAGATCAAGCTGATATTTGTGTAATCTTATGAATATCTTGTATGACAAATAAACATGATTGGGGCCTTATAAAGGAAGAAATTTAAGACTGTGGACCTCACCTTTTATCCAGCTGTTTTTATGATAGAATAAAAACTTTGTTTTGAGCCTTTTTGGCCAGTTGCATTGGAAAGGATAAGGTGGGATGGGATGGAAAAAACATCATTATTACCCATGACAGGGATTGTTCCCGTTACCACGGAATAAGCTTAATTGCCTGGTTTGTTTGTAATATGGTAGTACATTTAAAGAATACACCCACCATCATTTGAAACTATTAAGAATAACACACATGTGTTATATCTAAATTGTTTGTTTGTTTTGCAACCTCATTTTATGGCATAAGCCTAAAAATGAGGCAAATCCAAAACTTATGTGGCCCCTAAGAAGTTTTCAACGGTAAGTATTCAATTCCTGTTGCTTTCTATGGTAGGGTCCACTTGAGCTTTGGATCTACTTGATTTTTTGGCCCATGCTCTAAAATGATCTCAAAAAATGAGTGGACGGTCTGGATATAGCCCACACATCATGGTGGGACCTACACAACTTACTAACATTGAGTGAGTCTCCATCTAACCTACTTCCAAGCTTTTCGACTCCTCCCAAACATGAGTAGAATTGGCACATGACAAGATGCAATTCCATCCCACCTAAGCCCATCTAATCCAGCCGGCCAAACAGGCCAACTTAGGGGCCATTTGATTTTCGATTCTTTGATGTAAATACAGGTAAATATATTTAATCATTATTTGCATTTCCGCCTGCAAAATTGTCGGGTGAAAGTACTAGGTGATCGTGTTTGCTTGCTCCCATGATGGCTGCAAATACGTCTTCACGGACACTGTTTATTTTCTAACTTGCAATTGACCTGCTGGAGTACGGTAAGCCTTGGATGGAGTGTAGTACTCACCTTTTCAAAAGACCTGCAGGAGTACGGTTACGGTACGCGGATAATCTACTACCCCTACCGTCCATCTCTGAGGGCCACTGTGATGTTCGGATTTTATCCACACCATCCATTGGTTTTTAACGATCATTTTATGGTATATTCTCAAAAATAAATCAGTTCCAAGGCTCAAGTGGACCACACATGAGGTGTGAATTGGAGCTCCCTACAATATTTCTATACTAATGGCTCTGGTGTGAGTGACCATACATTATGGTTTGGGATTTCATTTTGTACAACTGGAGCCTACAATTCAGTGATCCAGTCTGTTGTTCCACGCCATCCATTAGTTGTGTCTCACTGTCCATTATCCCGTGTACCGTCCTTGTACAAAAAATAATCCAGGTTGCTCATCCAATGGGCCACAATGTTAGCCTTAATTTTTCTATTTGTCAACGTTATTTACAAACTGTAGCTCATATGATCAATAGAATGCCTCCAAAATTTGCCAAGATATCTACATGGCCCATGCCGTCTGATTGTTAGCTTGAATCATGTGTAGGCCATGCTTGCATATGGCTCCCCTGTAAATGCGAGCAGTAGTTGAACGGTGTGGATAATCCCCTGCATGAAGGTGGCTCATCATAGCCTCTATCAGTTCCTAATATATTAATTTACCTCTTAAGACTTTCGAAATCAAAAAAGCAAAGTCATCATTAAAACATGTTCTACAACAACATCATATATGTGTTGCAAATTGGACATCCACCACTGCAAGTTTAATGGTTCAGAGAGATGAGGAGAACCGCCATAACGACAATCAATACGCCTAGTAGAAACAGTAGTGCAGTATCGTCGTCTTCGTTTGAACTGATCTCTGCCTTTAGAGATGGGAGGTTTGAAGTTGAGGCTCCATTATAGAAGGTATGATGACGGCTAAGATGATTAACTTCAATTTCCTGACCATGCAAAGCTTGATGTATAACCCCATTGACATTGTCACTAGTAAGGGGTGAGAATTCTCCGTTTGACATCTCTGGATGCTGTGGTTTTGTACGAAAAGCCTCCCATGCATGAACCGCCAATTCCTGTGACTTGTACGATTTGAATAATGCCTGGTGGAACCCATCAACCTCGACATTACAGTCCTCCCAAGTAAAGTAAATACCAGGTCTGCTTCCCCTAAATATAACATACACCTTTCTCATCTAACATCAAAAAGCAACTTCTGTTAGAAAATTGATTAATATTTCAATATTAGCGTAAATAGAGACATTAGAGAGATTAAAAGTAGACATTAAATAGTTTGTAGAAATATATTTAAAATACTACTTGGACAGTAATGTAACATGTGATAGCAAAAGATCAACCTATTAAACGTTGCGCAACGTGAAATATCTAACATAGTAAATGTCAAGCAACACAGAAGACATATAAGAGTACTATCTCTATTACAAATTAAACCAGCATAGTAAAAGTGTTAATTATCCTAGATATAGCATCGCAATATAAAGTCAAATCGTCCAAAAAGAAAATAAAAACATGCATCAAATGTTTTTCAGTGGAGCATTCAACAACAACTCCTCAGCAAACTCATACGAGTGCCCAAAGGCTTCACTGGTTGGACATCATCAACATTCAGAGAAAATCCAGCCTCTTATGATTAGGCAGGTTAAAGAAAGCAGCGCCATATTCTTCCTCCTTGGAAAGTAGTTTTGTTGCGGAAAGTACTTCGTGCCCGTTCAATCCATCCAACTGCTCCAGCTCTGGAATGATAGCAACCATTCTTGCAAAATTCTTTCCCTTTATCATATTTGTCGCAATCGATTGCAGAGCTTCAGCCATGTTGGTCAAACCGTTACCAATCACATCAGTTTGACGCGTAGCCCTCGCCCTCTTCCTAGAGTTTGCACTGCTGTTTGTAGTGTTGGAATTGTTTCCCTTTGCAGGTGGAGTCGAATGTGGTATATTGGCACCTTCACGTCTGTCCCACTCCCAATGGATAGTTGGACCACTGTCCCCAAAATCGTCAGATCCGAGATCAACTGATATGGAATTAAGGTCCACAGTCTGTGTCATCGGATCATCTGGATTCCTCAGGCTACCAAAAGAGCCCGTGTCAAAATTATAATTTCCAGTTGCACATCTTTTATCAGTTGCACGATCGTCTCCAAAAATGTACTCTAGGTCATCATATCTTGAACACGGCTTACCACAAACATGTTGTGCGTACGGGTGTGACTATTAAGAAAACAAGAATTTTGAATGTCAAGTTGAGGGATAAATAGTTGGCCTAAATTACAATTGAAATTGATTTAAAAGTATAATGAAAAATAATATTGTCTACGAACCTTTATATAGTCGACCCAAACATCATCCGTTGCGACCACTACCTTCAAACCATCATCCCACCCGAAACCATTAACACTGCGCAAATCCAGAATTGAAAAGTATAATTTTTTCACAGTGCGTAAGCGGTTAATGACGTTCTTCGACGTGAGAATGATCTCCAACTTTTCTCTAATGTTGTCAACACATGGTTTATACGTCTCCTTCTTAAAACCATGCCCACTTTTCTTCGACCTGCTTGTACGGACAACGAATTTGAGAACGAAAATACTCCTTTCACGGAAACGGATAAATACTCCGCCTGCCACCAGCCAATGGCGGATGGTCGGTGGTCTGTGGGCCCCACCATGATGTATGCTTTTCATCCATGCCGTCCATATATTTTTCCAGATCATTTTATGGTATGAGACCAAAAATGAGGTATATCCACATCTCAAATGTACCAAATTACAGGAAACAATGTTGAATGAGCGTCGACCATTAAAAACTTTTAGGGGGCCCACTGTGATGTTTGTGAGAAATCCTCCCCATCTAAGTTCCTTCATAGGGTCACAAAGACCAGGATGAAGAGGAAAAACAAATTTCATAATGATCCAAAACTTCTGTAACCCCTAAAAGGGTTTCAATGGTAGACGTTCAATTCCCCACTGCCTTTCACAATGTGGTCCACTTGATAGTTAGATCTATCTTATTTTTCATCTCAAGCCTTAATATGATCTCTCCAAATAGATGGATGGTTTGGATATAATACAGACCTCATGATGGGACCCACAAAAGCAACAAAAAAAAAAAAAACACAGATAGCCTATAGTTACGGTTATAATCCGTAGCTATAGTGTATCGAGAGTTGCAAGATCTTTTAGGCTAACTCGCTGGACAGTTATAAATGTTTTCGATAATATCAAAAGACCTTCGATACATATAGAAGGTGATTTTTTACCTATAGCTACGGATTGCAACCGTAGCTATAACTGTAGTCTGTGCCAGTCTATACAATTTTTAATTTTATTTTTTATCTTCTTTTTTTATTTTTAATTTTTAATTTTATTTTATTTTTTTACATGGAGAACTTTATTCTACCTACAATATTCTCTAATACATATTTATATAAATATGTATATATAAGCATATAAAAAAAAATTTCTCTCTTTTTTTCATTTCTTTCTTTATTCATTTAACAAGAATATCTTCTAAACCAAAATTAGTTACTTAACGTACCCTATATGATTTTGGGGTAGGAGAAGCTACTTTACCCAACCAACCTGGTTATTTTTCAAGATTCCATTAGGTTGATGGTTAAAAATCCATTTCATTCACTTCGTGATCAATTTCATTCATTTCATTTACTTCGTAATTAATTCCGTGCATTTCATGATCAATACCGGCGATTCCCCTTCACTTCACGGTCAATTCCTTGCACTTCACGGTTAATTCCCTTCACTTCACGTCAATTCCGTGCATTTCACGGTCAATTCCCTTCATTTCACGGTCAAACAGGAATTGAGCGGGGCAAACTAGAAATTCAGCGAGTCAAACTAGAAATTGAGCAGGGCAAACGTGAAATTGAGCGAGGCAAACTAGAAATTCAGCAGGTCAAACATGAATTTCAGCGGGGCAAACATGAAATTGAGTGGGGCAAACATGAAATTAAACGGGGCCAACAAGAAATTGAGCGGGTCAAACTTGAAATTGAGCAGGACAAACTGAAAATTGAGCGGGGCAAACTACAAATTGAGCGGGGAAAACATGAAATTGAACGGGGCCAACGAGAAATTGAGCGGGGCAAACATGAAATTGAGCGGGGCAAACTAAAAATTGAGTGGGGCAAACATGAAATTGAGCGGGGCAAACTGAAAATTAAGCGGGGCAAAAATGAAATTGAGCGGGGCATGCTTCAAATTGATGGCTCATGTTTGCCCCGCTAAAATGAAATTGATGGCTCATTTTAAGGCATGCTTCAAAAAATGAAGTAGATCCAGGCCCAAGTTGCGGAGCCGGAAGTGGCTGCGACAACCTGTGCCGAGGTCGAGACCTTACAGATGGCCCTGAGGGTCTCCCTCTCCTCTTTGTCAATTCAGGTTTCTTTATTATTGCTTTGATTTCTTATAGTTCCATGATATTTCACTTTTTCCCTTCAATTTGAACACTAAAAGGAAACAATTTGTTTGTCTCACATCTGATAACTTTTCAACGTAAGAGAGATGATTAGTTCATAAAATTTGTTCTTCCATTGACTATCGGAAAATGATGTCTGTAAAGTTTCTATTCCCTCACTTATAGGTCAATTAAACATTCATTCCTTGCTAATAATGACAGTTTGCCTCACTGAATGCAAACGATTGCACAAGCAGAGAGAATGCAAACGATTTGCTACGTCTTGTCCTATAAGTGAAAAGCCACCCAATTTTCAAGAGTATATTAGGTGCACCCCAGCCTCACCCAGAGTGATGCAGCCCTTACCATGAGGCATTTTCATAAACACCTGAACTACAATGGTTTTACAGGTGTTTTATCAAACACCTTCTAAGTAACATAAAAACCAAAAAAAAAGAAGAGAAAAAAGGTATTTGTTTAATGTACATGTTTGCCCCGCTCAATTTTCGGTTTGCCCCGCTTAATTTCATGTTTGCCCCTCTCAATTTCATGTTTGCCTCGCTAAATTTCTCGTTGGCCCCACTCAATTTCATGTTTGCCCCGCTCAATTTCTAGTTTGTCCCACTGAATTTCATGTTTGCCCTGCTCAATTTCATATTTGCCCCGCTGAATTTCTAGTTTGCCCCACTCAATTTCATATTTGCCTCGTTCAATTTCATGTTTGCCCCACTGAAATTCATGTTTGCCCCGCTGAATTTCTAGTTTGCCCCCCTCAATTTCATGTTTACCCCGCGCAATTTCTAGTTTGCCCCGCTCAATTTCATGTTTGCCCTGTTGTTCAATATCATGTTTGCCCTGCTCAATTTCTAGTTTGCCCCTGCTCAAAGTTTCTCTTGGCTCTTTAGTAGCCCGGTTTGTCTCCTCTGAGAATCAAGTTGTAGATATCTTCTCCAAGGCATTTTTGAGTCCCTTCAACCCAAACCGGGCCTTTGGCCTACTCCTAAGCCCAAGTTTTTATTTGGATCGGGGAAACTCTATTATTGACACATGGTGTTGGGGATAGTCGCCACGTGTCTGAATTTCAAGCAACATCTCTAGAGCAACACAAAATTCAAAATTTGAAAACATGAAGGAATGACTAGCAAGATTGATGTCTATCCAAGGATCATGTCTAGTATAAAAGATAGTTTGAAAGTTTCCCAACTATTTTGGAAACTTATCACTGTATGTTTGTAACAATATATTCAAACATATTTAAATAGTTGGAAATTTTTACACCCAATGTGTTTGGTCTCTATTTATCGTTATTCATAAGGAAGAATAAATGAACTTTGAGCATTGTTAGTAGTTCTAACAAAGGCTTGAGAAACTTGATTTTTGCTCTTTGTTTAAGTTGGCTTAATTGGTTCCACATTTGATAGATCTCTCTTTGTCACCACCCCCCCCCCCCCCCCCCCAAGAAAGAAATAAAAGCAAACAAAAGAAGACGAAGAAGAAACACGGGGCAATTTCTTTAAGTCTGCATTAGAGTAAAAACAGTAGCAAAACTTGAAACATTCAACTTATCGGAAATGATCAAAATTAAGTAGTAATTGGTAGATCCCTATATGCTACTGTACGCATTGATTCAAACAAGATTCATAGGAGCAGCTATCAAAATCTTCACTATGTTTAGATAGAGTGAGAATAATCAGTTTTCAAGGAATCATATCATGCAATTTCTATTAAGCTCAGACCAATTCTGTTCTCATTCTTTTGCTCATTAATCTTGAAAGCATGTGCTATTAGACACCATCAAAAACCTTAGAAACATTCTCCTAAGACTAAAAAGAAGAGACCCGTATGAGCAACAAGGAAAATCTCAATGTTGTTGAGAAAATTGTGGAAAATCATGATTTTGAGGAAGCCAAATTGAAAATTTGCAAAATTTTGAGTTTCCATTTAAACTTTTCTCAATAATAACACCAAGACACCCAAAAAAAAAAAAAAAAGGAAAGAAAGAAAAAAAAAAAGAAAGAAAAGAAAAGAAAAGGAAAATCCCAATTGCTGTTCAATAATGGAAGACAATTAAGATTTATTGTCTACTTCAGGAGTGAAACAACAATGGATTTTAAGACTTCATAACTAGAAACTCTAAATCACCCAAACATCACAAGAATGAAGTTGGATCCCTGGTTTGTTAAAATAGTTCTCATACTAAAGGAAACCAGGGATATAGTGAAAAATGCACCCCATTATTGAACAAATTACATCATAATTTATGTCCCAAGTCTTGATCACCTTTTCACTAGACAAGTATGGAATGGTCACTTCAAAATTTTTAAAATGTCTTATCCCTTGGGTTATGCCTGAATCAGTGGGGTACATGTTCTTGATTTGGTATGGAGTAGGGCTAGGATGGATCACTTCATTATTATGGAGATTGAATCTTCTAGCTTCCCTGTGGGCTATTTGGGGAGAAAGAAATGGGAGATGCTTCTGAAATGAAGCTTCCAAGGTGGAGGAGGTCTTTTTGAAGGCTCATCTTTTTGTGCTATAATGGGTGTGTTGTATTAAATCTATCAATGATTGTAATCTTTCATTTTTTTTTTCTTTGCTTGTAATCTTTGCACATTCTTGGTGCTCTAATAAAAATTTACGTCAATCTTTTTTTCTTTTTCTTTTTTTTTTTTAAAGAAGAAGAAGAAGAAGGACTAAGATGGTCATCAACAAAATTTTCATTCAAAATACTATCTTAATTTGGATTCATCTAGAGAAGTACCGCTACTTGACTATCCCAAGAAGAAATATACCAACAAATGTTCTGAAAGTTCAGTTAAAAGTTTTCAGATTGGACCTCTACTATTTCATAATATAATCGAACTATTTTCATCCAATCTATTCATAAGGTCACAAAGACCTGGATGAAGAGGAAAAACAAATTTCATAATGATCCAAAACTTATATGACCCCTAAAAGGGTTTTAATAGCAGACGTTCAATCCTCCATTGCCTTTTATAGTGTGGTCCACTTGATAGCTAGATCTGTCTTATTTTTTGTCTCAAGCCTTAATACGAGCTCGTCAAATAGATGGACGGTTTGGATATAACACATACCTCATAATGGTACCCACAAAATGCCCTGGGGATTACAACGAAAAAAAAGAGAAGAAGCTAGTGAGTAAGGGTCAGTGGGACCCTATAGCTACGGATTATAACTGTAGCTATAACCGAAGCTTTGATATATCGAAAGTATTTCGATATTATCGAAAAATTCTAAAACTGTCCGACGAGTTTGCCTAAAAAATCCTGTAATTTTCGATACATATCACAATGTTTTCGATATGTATTGAAGTTATAGCTACAGGTTATAGCGGTAGCCATAACTGTAGTCTGTAAAAGGCTATAATTTTTTTTCCCTGTTGCGGTTGATGCCGGATCGGCTATGGTACCTATTGCTACGGTTATAATCCGTAGTTATAGGTCTACGGTCATTACTCGATATTAGTTATCGATACTATCGATCATGTCTCGATATCATCGATGACTTATGCTCGATACTATCGAACATATCTCGATATTATCGAAAATTCATCCATTTTTTGAGTTTTGTTGCTGGACAATTTGACATTCATCTTCAATATTATTGAACTATGGTCGATATTATCGACAATCTATCGCTATAGTTATAATCCGTAGCCATAGGTCTACGGTCATTTTCTCCTCTCTTTTCCCACAAGTACTATTACTTTATCAACTTTCTTCTTCACACCTGATGCAAAAATAAATAAATAAATAAAGCAAAACAAAACAAAAAAGAAAGAAAGAAAACATTAGGACACCATAGAGAATGTAACCTTAAAAGGCAATGTTTTGCTCGTCTGAGCGTCAAGATCATGATAGTCCAAGGGACACCTGAGAGCTGATTGGAGGTCACTATTCTCTCGATAACCACAACAAAACACGTGCACAAACCCTATACTCAACTCAAGCATGTCCTTGTAAATCATACATGTAAATCCCAATAATCAAAGTGTTCTCCCTTTGGCTCTAACAAACCATATCCGGAAGAGTTCTCAATAACCAAACATGAAATTGACCTTATTTACCATGAAATTAAGCTGGGCAAACATTAAATAAGCCTCGATGAAATTTATCAAGGCAAACTTTTAGTGCTTGTATGTAACAGTTATTTGTTATCTGCAAAGGTGATGTGAAGATTGGATCCAAATTACTTGTCTTCCTTTTTTAGCAACCGGCCAAGGAAAACGTACCTAAATAAGACTTTTATTTCACTACTAAACTATGAAGGTGTCCCAAAAGAATATTTTATGGATCTTCTGAGGAATGCTTTGAATGATGCTCGAAATGTTCGTTCCAATAAGCACATTGTATTGAGAGGTATGTTTTCTACTTAAGACTTATTAGATGTGTTGTTGAAAGCGAGATGAAATGCACTTGTTCATCCACTTGTTTCAGCTGACTAACCTAAAAAAATGTTCTTTGGGCAATTTTTTCTTAAAAAAAATATTTTTGACACCTTCTATGATAAATTCCACTAATTACTAGTCCTTACAATCGCACCTGCATTGAATCATAGAGACATGGATGATTTTCTTGCGTTGAGAATGATTCTCTATGGAATTCCTCTTGATGAATCATATTTGAAAGTTCACTTGTCAGTGCTAATGAGAGAAGAATTGAAAAGTCTCAAAGGAGGAAGGCTTCATGCACAAGTCTTTAGAGAATGTTGTTGAAAATTCTAAATATGCGCAAGTCTTTCTCAATATCATTGATTTTGGCACTTGATTTTTTCATATCATTCAATTGGTAGACATGAACATGTTATTTGATTAACAAGTACATGAGTTCCTCACTATATTAGTAAAATATTAAGTTTCCTCGTATGTCTTAGCTAAAAAATGCCCAATTGTTCTTTTCTCAAGTGTATTATTTAGGAATCTTTTTGCTTTGAAAGGATTTTCACAAGAATTGAGCGGGGCAAACTTGAAATTGAGAGGGGCAAGCATGAAATTGAGTGGGGCAAACTGGAAATTGTGCGGGGCAAGCACGAAATTGAGCGGGCCAAACTGAAAATTAAGTGGGGGAAACCTGAAATTGAGCTGGGCAAACTGGAAATTGAGTGGGGCAAACATAAAATTGAGCGGGGCAAGCATGAAATTGAGCAGTGCAAACTGGAAATTGAGAGGAGCAAGCATGAAATTGAGCAATACAAACTGAAAATTGAGTGGGGCAAGCATGAAATTGAGCGGGGTAAACTGGGAATTCAGCGGTGTAAACATGAAATTGAGCAGGGCAAACATGAAATTGATCGGGGCAAGCATGAAATTGAGCGGGCAAACATGAAATTAAGAACCTTTCAAGTCGAAAGAAAAGCAGATAATGCATTGGCTCCTTACCCCTAGCTCGAACATCAACCTCTAAAGCTATATCAGTGAACAGCTCCTACAACAAGTTGAGTCACTGAGATTAAGATGCTAGTGCCTGCAAAGACAAAACAGCCATTGATCAAACATGTCAACTTACATGCGTTTGGACCCATGTAAATACTTGGAATTGTTTTCCTGTTGGAATCCATTTCCACCAAGATGCTTGCTGTCAATGACCATGAACTTCATGTCAAAATCAACAATCTTATCTTGACCTTCAAAAATGACAAAACCCAGATCAGTGATAAAATTACATCCAAGATCACTTGCATCATATAATATATAGTTTTGCTAAGCACACACCTATCAAAAAAAAAAAAACAAAAAAAAAAAAAAAAAAAACTGAAAATAAGCTCACTTCACTGTAAGTGACTTATAATTGAAAATCACTTGCAAGTTGCAACTTAGAAACTTACATGCATCCAGATTATGTTAATAATATGAGTATTAGTTGGTGTTAAACGTGATATATGCATCTTGGTTTTGAAAGTGAATAAGAGATGTTAGATTTGTTATTTTCTTCTCCATTGTCTCTATTTTTATCATTGCTACTTTGTTGATTGAGAGGGTGATTAGTTTAGATCGAAGCACCTGCATGGTTGCACCTAATATAACAATTTTCTCTTCCTTTGTTTGGAAGGCCTTCAAATGCCTGTGTCTCAGCTACAGTTACATTGGTATAGCCATTCTCCACAAGATGCCATAACTCTATGGATTTAAAGAGAACCTTCGTTTCGATGCTCTAGTGGCCATCCAGAGGTTCCCACAAAACCTCAAGAGTTGTGGTAGAATCATCCCATTCATGGCCATGATTTACATTGACACAACACAATTGAATCGATCAATTATCAAGATTGTTTTTTCTTTTAATGCGGTTGAGTGGCTTCTAGACAACCCAATCTGCATTACTGAAGTGCATACATATTTCTTTGGTGTATAATATCAGTCAGCTGAGAGTACTGATTCCTAAAATCTCTTTTGTACCCAACACCCAAAAATCAGAGATTTTGACCTTTGGAATCAGTGTTGCATTGTTGAAAACATCTTAACCATCAGGTAATGCTTTTTCATTGATTTAAATGAGCGGGGCAAGCACGAAATTGAGCGGGACAAGCACGAAATTGAGCGGGGTAAACTAGGAATTGAGCAAGGCAAGCATGAAATTGAGCGGGGCAAACTAGAAATTCAGCGGAGCAAGCACGAATTTGATCGGGGCAAACATGAAAATGAGCGGGGCAAGCATGAAATTGAGCGGGGCAAACTGGGAATTAAGCGGGGCAAACCTGGAAATTGAGCGACGTAAGCTAGGAATTGAGTTGGGCAAACAAGAAAATGAGGGGGGCAAGCACGAAATTAAGCTGGGCAAACATGAAATTCAGCGGGGCAAGCACGAATTTGAGCCGGGCAAACATGAAAATGAGCGGGGCAAACACGAAATTGAGCGGGGCAAACTAGGAATTGAGCGTGGCAAACATGAAATTGAGCAGGGCAAACTCGAATTTGAGCGGGGCAAACATGAAATTGAGTGGAGCAAACTAAGAAATCAACGAGGCAAACATGAAATTAAGCGGGGGAAACATGCAATTCAGTGGGGCAAACTCGAAAATCAGTGGGGCAAACTTAACAGATAATTTCATGGCTTGAGCCCAAATATCTAAACTTATCCAATGTTTAAATGGACCACAGTATATGAAAATTTTGAATTGAACTTCTCATGTTCATCATTTCATAGGGGCCACAAAAGTTTTGGATCAAGCTTACAATTGTATTTTCTATTAATCCATGTCTGTATGATCTTATGAATATGTTTGATAACAAACAAACAAGTTATCCCAATGAGCATGTTATCCATGTTAACACAATGACCATGGTGATGTATTATTGACATCCTTATACATTGGTGATCTAATCTTCACATACTATGATTGATGAGTTTATAAAGGCTAGTTAGTAAATTTGAAATGACAAATATGGGTCTTATGAGATACTATCTTGAATCAGGATAAATTAAATAGATGATATAATTTTTACATTTGAGAACACGTATATTCAAGGGAGGGAACCTTGACATTAAATGAGGCAAACATGAAATTGAAAGGAGCAAACATGAAATTCAGCGGGGGAAACATTAAATTCAGCGAAGAAAACATGAAATTGATCGGGGCAAACTTGATTTTCAGCAAAGGAAACATGAAATTCAGCGAGGCAAATCATGAAATTCAACAGGTGAAACATGAAATTTAGCAGGAAAAATTGCAAATTGAGTGGGGCAAACATGAAATTCAGCGGGAAAAACTAAAAATGAGCGGGGCAAACATGAAATTTAGCGGGGGAAATATGAAATTCAGCGGGGCAAACTAGGAATTCAGCAGGGCAAACATGAAATTCAGCGGGGGAAGCAGAAAATTCAGCGGGAAAAAATGAAAAATGAGCAGGGCAAACATGAAATTCAGTGAGGGAAAAATGAAATTCAGCGGGGCAAACTAGGAATTCAGCGGGGCAAACTAAAAAATCAGTGGGACAAACATGAAATTGAGTGGGACAAACTAAAAAATTAGCGGGGCAAACTAGAAAATCAGTGGGGAAACCTAGAAAATCATTATGCCCACTGTTTCCCGTGGTATGATCCACTTGATATTTTGATATGCTTCAATTTGGGGCTCAACCCCTTAAATTAGATAGAAAAAATAGATGGATGGCATGGATATACTACAAGAAACGGATTGGCTACTCCCCCTGCCACCAGCCAATGGCTGGTGTTTGGTGCTTTATGGGCCCCATCATGATGTATGTGTTTCAACCATGTCGTCCATCTATTTTTATAGATCATTTTATGATATTATACAAAAAATGAGGTATATCCTGATCTCAATTGGACCACATTACAGGAAATAGTGTTTAATGAACATTGACCATTAACAACTTTTTGGTGGCCATAAAAGTATTGGATCAAGATGAGCTTTGTTTTTAGCCTTCATCTGGGTCTTTATGACCTAATAAACAGATTGGATTTCAGATAAACAGTACAGTGGGCCTCAGGAGGATTTAAATTATGGATATCCAATCACTATTGTTTTCCTGTAGTGTGGTACATCTAAGATTTATATCCCTCTTATTTTTAGGATAAAACCCTAAAATGAACTTTAAAAATGGATGAACGGAATGGATGAAACACATACATCATGGTGGAGCCCACAGAGCACCGACCACCAGCCATGGGGCTGGTGTCAGGGGGAGTAGCCAATCCGTTTCCTATACTGCATACATTCAATGTGGGCCCAACTGAGTTTAAAATATACCTGTGGTGCATGCTTTCTTCACTAGACCGACCATTTTTAGAAGAAGATGAAATGCTGATAAGGGGGGCCCACAAAAGGTTTTATGGTCTTTCTAACGGAGCAAGGAAAGGGGGTGAAAGCAATGACAGTGAAGCAGCAGTGGAAAGGGAGAGGAAAAGCAAACAGTTGAAAGGGAGAGGAAAAGCCACAGCAGTGACAAAGAGGGGTATTTTCGTCCTGAAATTTGGTCTCCACACGTGTAGGTCTAAGTTCCAAAACAAATTTTGTAGTGTTTCATAAAAACAGCTGGATAAAAGGTGGGGTCCACAGTCCCAAATTTCTCTTATAAAGGTATCAAAGGTGGAAATCAATAATCCCACTCTTTCCTGTGGTATGGTCCACGTGAGATTTGGATGTGCTTAAATGTTGGGATCAACCACTAAAATGATCTATAAAAATGGATGGACGGTGTGGATAAATGACATGCATTCAAGGTAGGCCCAATAGAGTTTACTCAGTACGATAAGAGTGTACTGGTGGTGTGGATAAACACATGCATTCAAGGTGGGCCCAACAGAGTTTACTCAGTACGATGAGAGCGTACTGAGTAACTCCATTCATTTTTCCAGCTCATTTTAAGGCATGATCTCAAAATGAAGCAAATTCTAATCTTAGGTGGACCACACCACAAAAAGCATGATCTAAAAATGAAGCAAATTCTAATCTTTGGTGGACCACACCATAGAAAATAGTGATGATTGAATATCACTACAGGAAATAATGGTGATTGAATACTCACTACTAAAAACTTCTTCAGGCCATTGGAATGTTTATTTTCCATTCAACTCATTGGTAAGATCAGATCCTTACTCTTGCTCTGGTGGTAGACTCCTTAGGAGTTTCAACACCCGGTCAAGAGTTCGAGTATCCATAGGTGGTGAAATCCCACTACGGCGTGAGTGTGTGGGGGTGTGTGTTAAAAACTCGTTGATAAGATCACACTAATCTGGATGAGGGGACCACACAAATAGTTGATCCAATCCGTTACTTTGTGGCCAACAAGAAATGTTTAATAGTCAATCACCACAATTTAGTAATTTCACTCCATTTTAAGTAAATTGTACAATTCATGATAATTAAAGAATGCTATGCATTGTAGCGAGTAAGACATTTCAAGAAATCCTTAACAGCGCATGGTGCATGACATTTTATGAAACGAACTCTCTATGGAACTCAGGCCAATGCACCCGTGCAAGACCTTTTAGGGAGCACTATATTACATTCTTCAATTCGAATTCAATACTCATATGTAGGGGTGTATATCGAGTCGAACCGAGTCGAGTTGGCCTCAGCTTGACTAGCTCAGCCATTAGCTGACCTTAGCTCGAACTTGGCTTGGCTTGGTCCTCAAGCCTGACTGGCCAGCTCGGCTCAATTCGGTCAGCAGCTTGGGCCAGTTCGGGCCGAGTTCTAGCCAAGATCGAGCCAAGTTTGCCATTGAGGCATTTCCACAAACACCTGGACTGCACCTTCAAAATCCCTCTGTATTTGAAACAAAAGCAATGGTTTTATGGATATTCTATCAGACACCTTCTAGGCAACATAAAAACAAAGAAAAATCAAGAAAAAAAGGGTATTTGTTTTATGTACATACCTTCCTTGTCACCAGCCACACTTTGTTGAGTCATTCTATCAAACACTCAGTGAGCAACATCAATGGCAAAGTAATCGAGTCATCGAACTGGTTCGATCCAAGTTCGATTTGAGCTAGATTCGATCCGAGTCGAGTTGAGCTGGGGCCTGTTCGAACTCGGCTCGAACTCATTTTCGAGCTCAAAAATTCAGCTCAACTCGGCTCGAACTCAGCTTCGAACTGAGTCGAATCGAACTTTTTCGAGTCGAGTCTAGCAAGCTAACCGAGCTAGCTCGGTTCGTGTACACCCCTACATATGTTACGAATGCAATATTCTAACATACAACCAAATACAAGATATAAACGCAAAATCTTTATAAATTAAGATGTAAATGTCAATGTATTTAATAATTTTGATTAAAACTTCTTACAAAACGCCAAAGTTAGACGAGTTCACAAGGCGGGAGGATCACCCACTTAATTTGGCACGAGTGAACTCGAACTCGCCTCAGATCATTGTAACTCAACTGCAAATTGGCTGTGGAATCACTCATACTGTACTATCGACTACTACTCTAGGGTTCTAAGCACAGATGGACTGTATTTAAATTGAATCTGAGTCTGACTTGACCAGAGTTGGTGTTAACTGCGTGAGTCCATTCGCTAGGTCAACTCAGTTTTCCCTTTCTCCTTCTCTTTCTTCATTCTTTCTCCTTCTCTTTCTCCTTCTCTTTTTCCTTCCTCCCTCCACGTCCAACAAGAGTTGCTGGAGTCAGCAATGCAAATAGACTCGGTGAATTACTAACTCGACAACTCTCTCTCTCTCTAAACACTATTTTCTCTCTTGTTTCTTTCTCATCTTGATGTGATCTGATTCCTGACTAATCCAGAGATTTATACAGACTAGCTATCAGTTCTTCTAAGATCTTTCAAAAACATCTTCACAACAGGTTAGCATCGGGTCGATGCAAAAAGATTTTCGAGCATGATTTTCAAGTGAAAATATTCTATTTTCAAATTTTGGTTTGCATGTGGTATCGGGATTGGACTTTTATGGTTAGATGATGGTTGTGTGGCCCACTTTATGAGTCACTACAAGAAAAATTACATTTACCAGCGGTCAAAAGAGTCGAGAAAGGTTTTATCGGAGCTCAGACAAGCGTCGAAAAAGGGGCGCGTTGGCGAAGGATTTATCGATGCTTATCATCCTTTACTGGTGCTTTTGCTAGTCATCGTGATCGAGTAGATTTTTCTAGCACCCATTCTCCTTTTACTGGTGCCTTTGGTGGCCACCGGTAATCATTGAAAAAAGTGCCTGAGAAAGTTTAAAAAGTAGTGGCAGAAGTCTGTACAAGTGCCGCTAAAGTATTCTGAAGCACGATTTTTTGCCACCATTAATCACAGAAAAATGCCTAGAAAAGCTGAAAAAGTACCAACAAAAGTCTTTTCAAGCACCAATAAACGTCTTCCGAAGTGAGGTAATGGTTTGAGAGGCGTTGGTTAAAAGCCATGCAAACCGCAACACAGGCCAATAAATTATTATTATTTGATTGGAACCTGTATTTTTTAAAAATATTTGTAACCTAAAAAATGTTGTGGTACAATTGAAATTGATTGTTAAACCAAAATTGTATTACTTTATAGTAAGAAATATAAACTATTTACAACAATAAGTTGAAAATGGTCTTGAATACACAAAAATAAATAAAAATCCTCCATGTGGTCCACTCCTAACTTGACCACGCTGCCGAATGAAACGTAGATGACTGAACTGGTTTGCACTCTCATCGAGCCACTTCATGCATATGCTGGAGTCCGATTTCAAAAGATCCATATTGTAATCATTGTTGTCTCCCACTCGCTTATCTAGGAACATGGATGGCATTGTTGGGCTGATCGTCTTTGTGTTCCATATCTGCACGATCCACTTCACCACTTAGTAAGGATTTCAAACATGGAAAAGTCCATTAAACGTATAAATCCAAGTAGCAAACCTAATATTAATCTTAGTATGAGAAGAAATCAACACAATTTTAGCATGAGAAAAATTCAATAAAATTAGACTGAGTAACTGGGAGCAATTGTAATTTTTTAAATGTTGAACTGAACTGAAAATCGTTTCAACCCTAGAAATTTAAAATGGATATAAAACATGTTGATCATGCACCCAACAATTATTGCTACACTCAAAAGGTTTAAAAAAATTACTTCTCACTTGACAAGTAAAATAACTCAATCAAAACTCCTTGTCTCATGTTGGACTTGAAAGAAACATTAGCTTTAATTTGAGGGCTAATCCACATTATTCATAATATAAACAATCAACGATTTCTATCCTAATTTCCCAATTATTCAAATAAAGAGAAATTTTCACTTCATATTCCAAAATCCAACTCAAAACTTGCAAAATCAAAACAACCAGAATAAAAGTGCAAAGTTGAACAAATTCCAACACGCCCTTATATTTTCATGTGTTCCTTTGCAGAAGTATGGCCAAAGAGCCAAAAAGATATAATCACAACATCTTCAAAATAGCTAACAAAATGGAGACTTGGATACAGTGTAGTGGCTTGAGCATTGGAAACCATACAAGAAGGGAAAGAATTTCAAGTGTACAATTTACACAAAATGTAAAATAAAAGAATTTCCTGAAATTGGGACTGGTTTTGGAGGAATTCAAACTAAGCTTCCTGGCTAAAGACATGATACATGAATTTTATTCAAGACTACCATGGAGGAAATACTATAACGAGAAAAGTATATCACCCGATACATCTCATTGAATTTATAATCCATAAAAATAGGGAAAGATAAAATCAAATACCTTAGTCAAAGCTTCGCTTGATATAAGAACACATGTTTCCCTATAAGAAACAACTTTTCGCAAGGGCTTCCCTCGACCGAGAGCTGCTTCCTCCTCACTCTGATATTTCTCTCACCTACAACATAGTATGTGTGGAGTAGATTTCCCGGAATCCATCATGTGGACCCGTGTACGCCTGAGAAAACCAAGCCGCTCCTGCCTCTTTCACCTTCTCCCTTCTTCAAATGCCAATGTCACACCCAACTCTAGTTGTAACCGTCCATCATCTGGGATAACCAGATCCAGACTGTTCACCAACTCTGAATCCTAGTTAAACCCCCATTCGCATCCACCCGCTGATCAAAACCATATGGTGCTGTGATGCCCTGGCCCTCCAATACTTGAGTATTGGACATCATCGATCGTCACCTGTATATATTTTCGATTTAGTATGCACTTACTCGAGCATTTGTATGTGCTTGGGATGAGAAACCTAGGGAATTGACGGAACCTCTTGATCTCTAGAAACCGTGTGTAGTTGACTGGTGAGCTCGAATGACTAGGAAACCCCGAGTGAACTCAAGCCTTAGAACCCTGATAGCTCTCGGGTGAGCCAATCATATCCCTTGGCGATCAAATAGACTCTCTGGTACCAACTGTGCGACCCGAATCATTAGATCCCCAGTTCTAAGACCCTATACATAGATAGCCTAGCTTGTATCAAAACATGTTTAACCAAACCCTAGGTTCTTGTGTAACCTGCCAAGTCTTTTGCGCTCGTTTTGTAGACACCACGCATAGGGAGTCACACCTAATCTCGCGTTGGAATCTCAGGCCAACCTCAGAACCCAACCGAACTATTCCTCGAACATCAGTGTTGTGAAGGGCCCCATAAAGAGTAGAATTCGGGCTTGGTCGGACTAACCATTTGGTTTATCAATTTGACCGATCTGAGTAGCCTAAGGAACCCAAGAATCCATGTCCGGTTGGTTCGACCGGTAGTTTTATCGGTTCCCCCCGGTGTGACCAGTACCCCAATGATATGACTGTCGGACTGTATTTTTGTTCTATCTAGTGCCCTAGTAACTTGTCCAACTGAACCCTTTAATTTTGACCTCCATTTCATTTTGGTCATTTTCAACCATGAGAGAGTTAGAGAAGGAATGTGAGCTTGGAGCTCATTTCGTCGGTTGACTTCCGCATTCGGGCAATCTCCATCGTTGTAGGCTAGCCTAGTCTCTTCTGCTGCAGAAATTCTTAAGACCGGGCCGTGTAGATCTTGTCCTAGCACGGAAGCAAGCCCTCTAGCCCTTTCATGTAAGTTTTCTCCCTCCATCGTCGTCTATTGGGCAATTATCATCATGAATTCCTTGTTGATTCTATAGATTTTCTGAGAACCCAACTCTAGGACTCGTGCATGTCTAATTCTAGGTTTTCCGGCTGTCAAGGGATGTAGACCAACCACATGCGTATGCCACGCAATGACATGGTGGCATCCAATCTGATTGGGGCCCGATGTTGGGGTTTACATCACTATAGCTAGCATATTTAGGTAATCTAGTAAAGGATTGCCCTAATGGTCTTAATTTGGGTTAATTCTGATTCTAAGTGTAGGCTATGTAACTAGGATTCGGTTTTTCCAATTTTCCTAAGCCGACAACCATAGAACACGTTGCTATCGTGAGTCGCTTGCACTAGAGCGTTCCTAGCTTAGAAATCTTAATAATAATCAGGTGAAGATTTACCTTTCAAGATTTTTTGGTTTAAAAAAATGGTATTTATCTAGTAATTGTATGTATAATACTAGTCCATTCTTATTATACATGTTGTGCTGATTATTCATGTATAGATGGTTTGGATGCTGAATTGGTTGTTTTATGTTGTGTTGAGTGGATTTATTTATCATTTATAATAGCCTTACATATAAGTTAGCTCTTGCATTATGATTACTTTCATGAAAATTGTAGCTTGGGATGGCATGATGTTGTATGCCACAAAGAAAGATGGACCAAATCCGTCCTAAATTGAAATTAGTGATGGTCCACTGCAATTCTATCAAAAATTAATCGATAGATGATATCCGTTGCTAAATTTCAGCGGATTTCATTAGTCGCCAATAAACGATGGCTTTTATTCTTAGCAAAACTTGAAAATCCATTGCAAAGATCCAAAAAAGCACCATTTTACAATGCATTTTGTTCATCTTTCTAAAATGTTGAGACAGATATATTAGGTCCGCCACTAATGTTAGGAGAAAAAGAATGTTCAAAAATTAGCAACGGTTTTACTCGATCACTAAAATTTCTATAAATACAAAAAATAATAATAATAATAAAAAGTCGTATTGTTACGTTTTGAAACTATTGAACCTGATTCAAATTTACAAAAAAAAAACTATCAACCCTTAATTTTCTTTTTCAAAAAATCATTTCCTTTTTTGAAATCTAAATTTTTTTTTTTTCAAAATTATCAACTTTATTCAAACTTAATTTTTTTAATCTAGATTTTTAGAAAATCACAGTTTTTCTCAAAATCTCAATCTTTCTCAAGCATTGTTAATTCTTCGTTTTAAACTTCTCAACTATTTTTTTTTTTAATTATAATTTTTTATAAACTTCTCAATTTTCTTCTTTCCAAGGGTAAATTATTTAACAAAATCTTGATTATTTTATTCTTAATTTTTTTCGAACTTCATTTTCTAAAATCTCAATTTTTAATAAAATACTACGTAGTGGGATTTTTCATGTGATATTGTAAAGCATTTAAATATCAATTTTAAAGAAAAAATAATTAAATAATAATTTCCACTCAATTGATATAAAAAAAAATCAATTGTTATAAAAATAATATGAGACATACAATTAAACAACTGAAATTCTATTAAAAATCACTCATTAGACTAGAATAAAGTACAACTTTCCACTAAATTCTACAATATATATATATATATATATATATATATATATATATATATATATATATATATATATATATATATATATATATATATATATATATATATATATAAAAGAGGATGGGGAAAAAAATGAATATATGATGGACCAAGATCTATTGCAAAAGCAAATAAAATTCGTTGCAAAACTTATGTTGCGACGAACTAAATCCGTCACAAATTTGTGACGGGCCGAATCCATCGCAAATTAGCGACAGAATTCGTCGGTTGCTAAATCCCACCACTCAATATTACTAAATTTTCATATAAAAGATGTGCACGATGGACAAGGATATACCAAGTCTTTTTTACGACTCGATAAGAATAAATCAATAAGCTTAGTGTTTAATTTCTAAAGAACGCGAAAATCGATTGATTTCATGCTCAACATGAAGGTTGAAATCCTCATTAAATTGGTAAAGCTCAAGAAGATAAATTAAATCTCATAGGTTTAGAGGCTTAGAATGAGAGATATGATTGAGGAATTACCTAACTTCTAAATGCACCAAAAACTTATCTTTTAGCCCAAGAACCAAAAGCCCTTTTATAAGAAACTGTGTTCCAACAACTATAAAACGGCTGGTTAATGACTCTGTCAATTGGATCGAATGGCCCTCTGATGAGATCAAAGGTCCTTCAATAGGATTGAAATAGTCCTTAATGGGATCAAGTAATACGAATTTCCAACTGAAATGTTGCTGGATAGTTTATAGGCTTCATACTTGATGCTATCGAGTGACACTTCGATCTCAACGAGTCCTATCAACAACCTGTCGATAGGATCAATATCCACTTAAAAACTATTGTTTTGGACATATGATTTCATAGTAACTTAGCACATCTTTTAGCCTTATCATATTCCAATTGGGTAAGGGTAAGGGATGATCGAACAAGGTTTACTTATTATGGTTAGGATCATCTAGTGACACCTTATTTACCCATTCTTCATTTCTTGATGCTCATTGTCTTCTTGTGTCTTCAGTCTTCAGCTTTCAAGGGTTCCACCGACTACATGAAACACAGACTCACATGATTGACAAACAAGGTGCACAAATCAGTATACTAACACAAGTTTTACTGATCATTACATTAAGAACACATTTCCATAGGGTACCATGCAATATGATCCATTCCTTCTTTAATTTGGCCATATTTTCTATAGGCATCCTTTTCCCAAGCCATGGCTGGAATGGTTAGGGTTCATAACAAAGATGTTCCTTTAGAACCATAAACAATCCATGATGGTCCCTACTCAATTGATGGATCAAACTGTTGGTTAAACCAATTTTTGTTGTAAATGATCTTAACTATCCATATTTAGGGCCACTCATCAGCAGTTAATATTTGTCAAATTATTATGATATTTTCCTTGTAGACCATGTGATGTGCTCTGAAGCTTATGAACAACGCACTTCAATGGATCATATCAGCTGCATTTGTAATCCACTCTGACCATCAGGTGTGTCAGCCCATTGCAGGCCTAAGGACAAAATAACCACATTCATGATTCAGGTGGACCACATGAGTGGAAATGGTGTTCAAGGTATGCCAACCCTCCAAATTATTTCCTTTTGTGTGGCCCCAGCAGGCACATTTTTCATGAGGCGGATTATGATTGGAGTGAATTTACAAAATCATCATCGTGGGCCTTATAAAAAATCGAGGGTGGGCGCCCCTCCCCCAATTGTCTTCTTTGGTTTGGCCCGTCTAAATTATAAGTCAGACTGATTTTTGGCCCGGGCACTTCAAAAAATCAAGGGTGGGGCGCGCCCCCCCTCCCTATATATATATATATATACACACACGCACGCACACACACACACACACACACACACACACACACACACACACACACACACACACTAAACCACAGGCATGTAAGCGCCTGTCTATGCAACATGAGTTAGGCAACTGTGTGTATAATATAATCCACCCATTGAAGCAAGCCTGATCATGTATATATCTACTCTTGTTTGACTTGAAACTTAAACCAAAGACCTTGAAATCGATTGCATCTAGGTCTTTTTTGCTTCTTTCTTTTTCTTTTTGGTTGGTCTGGTTATTCAACAATGGATCATCATTCTCAAAAGAACTTGCACCAGATACCTTGGGCTAAGTCGACTTAGCTCCACACTCAGGATGACAGATTTGAATTGTTGGATCAGCGTAATGAGCCTCTGGATTTGGATGGCATTGTTAGAAATTTCCTTCATGTAAAGCACACGTTTCACCCAATCAGGATGACTGATTTGAATTGTTGGATCAGCGTAATGAGCCTCTGGATAAACATTGATTCCACACATTAGACTGTACATATATATCATAACAAGAAAACACCATCTTTATGTTTGAAGATTTTCATACAATAAACACACAGTAATAATGTTCTTTCCATTACACGCCTACAGCCTTGATGATTTTCATCCACCCAGTCATACCTTGAGATCCATCAATTGATGTAAGGTAAGCGCATGGAATGGCTCTAGAGAGAAAGAAGGCCCACTAACCGACAGCTCCTTCGCCACGTGGTGCATGGTTGGTCTAGAGTCTGGATCCAGCCGAATGCATGCAAATGCCATAGACGCTGCCAATATGACTTCCTGTGCAACCTCAGCCATTGGATCTGAGAGACGTTCATCCAACATATCCTTTAACAGTATATCTTGACTACTTGACAATGAGAGAGATGAGATGAGCTCCCCGGGATGCTTTCCCATCATCACTTCAAGTGCTACAACACCAAAGCTATATATGTCACATTTTTCAGTCATTCTCATTGTATATGCAAGCTCTGCAAGAAAGAAGGTAGTTGAATCATGTTCTCTTCTCTTTATTAGTCATCAACATCTAAACTCTTAATAATATATCAAAACTCAAATGGGTTTCTTTAGCTAGGTTTCATATCTTCTAGGTTTTTGTGATTTTTAATTAACTGCTTATAATATGCCAATTGAGATTCAACAAGAAAGACCATAGATTCAATGGCTAGGATTTTCCAATCTTTGAACTTCTTTTGTTGCATGTGGAATTCATTGTGTGGAACATCCTATCAATGGTTTGTATCATAGAGCTGTGGAGGCCTTGTACAATAGAGAATACCTAACCATCCACTTGAATCTCTTGGCAGAGCATTGCTACCACATTTCCCGATGCTTCATTGTCACATTTACTTGTGAGGGCTAGAAGCAATAAGCTTTTTCAATCATTCTTAAATAGTCATAATTTTATTCACCATTGTAAATTAATCCAGACCATCTGAAAACATGGCCCATACTGTAAATGGAAAAAATCCATTAAATTACCATCAGAAATAAGTATTGTAACTAATGTAAAAACTTTAAATTAAGTATATAATTGCCAATAAAAAAATCGAAAAGCTTAAGAAAATAATGGCCAATTGCTAATAAAACTATTATAGAATGTAGAATGTACCATCAACTAACCTGGAGCGATGTATCCGTAAGTGCCTACGAGTGTAGTCCAATTGGATGAATTGGGTATGAGTAATCTTGAAGTGCCAAAGTCAGAGATGGTAGCTTCAAGTTCCGAATTCAACAGGATGTTGTTGCTTGATAGATCTCGATGGACAATCGGCAAGGTACAATCATGGTGCATATAAGATAAAGCATGGGCCACACCTTTAATAACTTTCACCCTTACAGTCCAATCCAATTGTGCAGCTTCTTTGTCGTTGCTTAGGATGCTAGTCAAGCTTCCCCTTTCCATGTACTCATAAACTAAAAATGAGTATCGAGCATTGGAACAGAAGCCATAAAGGTTTACAATGTTGCGATGACGAATTTCTGTTAATGCCTTTATCTCATTTCTAAAACTTCTTTGATCAGATTGATCCCCACCTTCGAGTGGGTGAAGTTTCTTCACAGCTACTACCTGGCCCGTTGGTAGATTTGCTTTGTAAACTTTTCCATACCCTCCAGTTCCAATGCAGTATTTGTCATCAAAATCCTCTGTTGCTTCGATGATTTCTTCAAACACGGCAATCCCATCATAATTCCATATTGAAAATGGATTTCTTCTGCTCCTTTCAAGAATCCTTGTTTCTATATTTCTTCTTCTTCGGTAATAAATGGAAGAAACGCCGATGATTACAGATAAAAGAAACAAGGCCACCAAGAGAGGAACAACAATGAGGATGACAACTCTTTGGCCTTTCCTTCCATCGCCACGACTTACTGGAGAGGCATTGCAAGGTCGCAAACTTTGCACTTTACCACACAAGCCTTTATTTTTAATGAATGCCTCGACAGGAACGTTTTGAAAGGCTGTGCTGTTAGGAAGAGGACCTTCCAAAGCATTGTATGAAAAATCAATGGATTGCAAGCTGAACATCATTTCAAAAGAAGGCGGAATAGAGCCTGACAACATGTTATGGGAGAGGTTTAACTTTTCCAACCTAATTAATTTCGCAAGTTGTGATGATATCTCTCCACTGAGGGAGTTATGACTTAGATCTAGTAAGCTCTGTAGGTATACTAGGTTACCAATCTGAAAAGGAATGCTTCCATTCAAAACATTTTTGTTCAATTTCAAATACCGGAGTTTGGAGCAATTCCCTAATTGAGGTGGTATTGGACCACCTAGGTGATTCATTGACAAATCAAGAACCTCCAAATTTGATAGGTTTTCAATCTCTAGTGGTACCCGACCTAAAAGCTGGTTATCATTTAAAGTCAAGTTGAACAAAGAAGTCAGCCTCCCAAGTTCCTTTGGAATATGGCCTACTAGATGATTCGAAGAAAGACCAAGCACTTCTAGCTTCTTCAACTGCCCAATCTCTGGAGGAATTCTACCAGTGATCTTATTCCTAGATAATTCTAGCATTGTCAAGTTTCGGCATTCAGCCCAGTTCGGCGAGAGTTCACCAAACAACATGTTATCACTAACATCCATGAATTTAAGATGTGGGTATACACCAAACGCTTCCGATACATTTGTAGTTAATCGGTTTCTATTGAGTCGCAATCTTGTTAAGCTAGTGCAATTTCTGAAACTTCTTGGGATCTCACCAGTGAAATTGTTGTTTAATGCAGTGAATACTTGAAGAGATCCACCTTTGCATAACTGAGGCAAATAACCAGAGAAGTTGTTGTCACCCAAGTGGAGATGAGAAAGATTTGTCATGTTTGTCATTTCTTGAGGCAAGGAACCAGATAGTTTACAGAAAATAAGAGACAAAGAAGTAAGATTTTTCAAGTTTCCAAAAGTGGAAGGGATTGGACCAGTAAGATTGTTTTGGGACAACTTCAATTGAATGAGATCTTGTAGATTCCCAATCTCTGGAGGAATGGATCCAGATAATCGATTATTGACCATTAACAAAATGGCAAGCTTTGTCAAGTTACCTAAAGTGGAAGGGATGGAACCTGTTAAAAGGTTAAAGGACAAGACTAACTCATTCAAATTCACAAGATTCCCTATTTCCAAAGGTATAGATCCACTTATTTTATTTGATGACAGATCGAGGGATGTGAGATTGTAAAGATTGCCAATATGGGCTGGGATGGTTCCATTGAGACTGTTGCCACTGAGATTGAGACGGAGGAGGTTTGGAAATGATGGGAAGCTTAAGTTATCGAGCTTACCTTGCAAACCCGCTCGTGGTAACATTATCTCTATTACACTTCCAAGGCTGTTGCATGAGATTCCAATCCATTTGCATGGAAAGATTGTGTTGGTGGTAGCATTAGCAGTAGGAAGCGACCATGAATGGAGAGCTTGTGCTGGCAAGAGGCTGGTTTTCCATTTCATGAGTGCCTCTGCTTCTGAAAGTGTTGGTGCTGTTGTTGCTATTGTAAATGATGTTGCATGGGAAGAAAGAAAGGCTCGCAAAATGATTAGAAAAGGAAGGGAGAGAGATTTCTGTATGGCCATGTCTGTTGTTGATAGCTCACGGTGGATGGATCTTTAGTATTAAAGCCGAGCATGACAGTCTCTCATGAGAGAATAAATAAATAAATAATAAAAATGAAATAATATTTTATAGATTACGGATCCTCTGTTTGCGTCAAGCACGAAAATTGTGACTGAGACGGACCAATCACTATAAAGCAGGAAAGTCGTGGTTTTGACAAACAGAGGATCCGGACGTATTGCCACACACGGTTTACGGGTTTAGCTAGCCAGCTCGTTTCTTGAGATAAGCACCGGGTTTTAGTGGATCACTGACTCTTGGGTCCCACCATGATGGATGGTACTTACATCCACGCCATCTCATTTTAGGGTATAATTCAGAAAATGAATCAGATACAAAGTCTCAGGTAGAAAATAGTTCCGTAAATAGTGGTGTTGAATAACCACTATTAAAAACTTCCTTTTGGCCACCGGAATATATGTTTATTTGCCATCCAACCTGTTGATAATGTCATAAAGAGATGGATGAAGGAACCAAATAAATATCAGCTTGATACAAAACTTTTATGGCCCAAGGAGTTTTTAATGGTCAATCACTGTTGTTCCATGTTATATGGTCCACTTGAGATTTGGATCTACTTTACTTTTGGGATCGTGGCCTGAAATGGCCATCAAAATGGATGGACCGGGTAGATGTAAGGTACATACATCATAGTGGGCCCTATAACAGGGATCCACCGAGGAAGCAGATTGCCTAGTGTACCTCGCTCGCAACGGCTATATAGATGCTAGAGCCGGGCATCGGACCGAGTCAAATCGGATTGGATCCAACTCGAGCCGGTCCAAGTTCTGCATGGCCTGACCCGAACTTAGACCGATCCGGGACCGAGTCCGGGTCATCTGACTCAATCCGATCCAAACACATACTGCCTTGGACCAATCCGACTCTAACTTGGTCAGGAAAACCAAGTCGGATCGGATTGGGCCAGGTTCGTATCGGTTGTTTTCCTTCTGTACGAAAACTTTTGTGGCCTATAAATAGGTTTTAATTTCATTCATCACTGTTTTTAGTAGAATGGTTCACCTGATATTTGAATCTTCTTAAATTTTGGTATCTTGTCCTTAAATGATATGGAAAAAAAGATGGACAGTGTTGATATACAACAAATACATCAATTTGGGCCCCACGCAATTAGGGTAAGTGGGTAACACTAGTTTCTATACAACAAATGCACCTTTGTGTTGGAAATTTTGCCCTGCAGAATCACACAGATCTAGAACTAGGATAGCAATTCAATGGCACCAACCACACACAAGAGAACTCAGATTTAATGTAGAAAACCCATGCGGGAAAAAATCACGGCATAAAGCAACAGATCTCCACTATGAAAATAAAAATTACAAAGAGAGAGGACTTACCCGATTCGAACAACCTCGAATCTCACCCTTGCTACACCCTTTAATTTCCCTAGAACCCCTTTAGAAAACTTTCTCATACCCTAGAAAAGCCCTAGGAACACCTATTTATAGAAAGGACTCAGATTTTCGCAATCCGCAAAATCGCAGAACGAATCTGCGTAACCTACGACTGGTCGTAGGAGAGCTAGGACTGACTGAGCTACGAGTGGTCGTAGGGGAGCTACGACCAGTCGAAGGACCCCTACGACCGGTCGAGCAATACCTACGACCGGTCGAAGGCGGTGAAGACTTTCTCAACAATCTCTACCAAGTCTTCACCCTTCAACCGTGTAGCTCTTTGACCTCTTCTCTTATTTCTGTATCACATTATAGCTTCTTGTGCACACTCCGTCTTCCTTTTACTTTATCGCCAAGCCCAAAGAAGTTACACAGAACTTGAACTTCTCTGCAAGAACAATCTAAGTGAGCATGT
This sequence comes from Magnolia kwangsiensis, assembly GCA_037074715.1. Lineage (NCBI taxonomy): Eukaryota > Viridiplantae > Streptophyta > Magnoliopsida > Magnoliales > Magnoliaceae > Magnolia > Magnolia kwangsiensis. The sequence continues at coordinate 84,576,984 of CM073588.1, forward strand.
CTGCGGATCAAAATCTACGTGCCCAACCACCTTACTCCTATCTTCTCAAAAGAAAAGACGTAGTTTTCTTACCATCTCACCGCTACCCAGTATTGCTTGCAGGGGTACTTGCTCACAACACTGATAACCTATGAAATAACCAGTCTAATCCAGACCATTGCATACACTACCAACCGCATTCGAATAAGGCTCATGAGATATCCTACTTTTTCTCATCTATTTTGGGACAAATCCTAAGAAAAACTTAAGGAGAAATACGTAGGGAACGCTCTCCGGCTTTACCTGACCCATCACATCCTTGATCAATACCTACACACAAGGTATTCGTCCTGTGATTACCAAAGCCTACTCCTCTTTCAGTCTCAATGCCAAGAACCATTTTTGTAGCCCCCCAATCCTTCATCCTGAATGTCCCACTTAACCGAGTCTTCAGTACATTGATTTTAGACATGTCATAATTAGTGATCTACATATCATCAATTCCTGACTCATCATGAAGGAATCAAACCACTGCCTAGGCGACAGGTCGAACCACGACCTCTTGTAAAGTCTTTTCTCAACCCCTTTAACTTTGAACCGCTCTGGTTGTTTCATGTAGATCTGCTTTTCACTTTCCCTTACAGAAGTGAAGACTCCACATCCATCTTTCCAGATCAAGATCACATTGGCCAACTAGCGCCAATCACGGATCTAATAGACACCTGTTATGCCGTCGACGCAAATATCTCTGAGAAGTCGATCCCTTCTCTTTGAGCATAACCTTTTGCTATCAACCTCGACCTGTATGTATGTTGTATCCTCCTGAAGATCCACCAGCATTCTGCCCACTGGAAGTTCAACCCGCTCTCATATGTCGGTTTAGTACAACAAATCCATCATATCGCCCATAGTCATCTTTCACTTCTCAGCACCAGGCTCACCTAGAGCCATCTGAATAGAAGATGAATCCCCTGCGATATTGGAGTCGTCCACGTACCTCACCGATATCCTACGATCATGCCGTGTGATTCTTCTCACAGGTGGCTGCTCCACCTGCTCTGTATCCCTGTCCGTGCGTATCAGCCTTCCTGCCCTGCCCTCTCATGTGGCCATACCCAGCAAACCACACACGTGCAGAGGTGGAATTTGCTACATCCACTGTAGCTCCACCTTTTGAAGTACTCCCGATCAACCTGTACAAGTTACCGAGTCATTGCGCTTTCCTGATTACCCGTGCCCCCTTACATACTTTAAGAGCACCATCAATACCTGTGTACTTGCATCCTTTTGCCTCAAGCACACAAAGAGAAATCAGATTCCGCTTCAAATCAGGAACATGCCTCACATCTGTCAAGGTATGCTCCACCCCATCAAACATCCTGATGCGCACAAAACCAATAGCCACAACATTACAGGCAATGCCATTACTTATAAATACCTGTCCATCATCGCACTCCCTGTAGCTGGTGAACCAACTCCGATGAGGAGTCATGTGAAAAGATGCCCATGTGTCTAGCATCCACTCGTCCTTACGATCATCGTATGACCGTCTGAGCGAAGACACATATAAAATATCATCATTACATCCACTCGATCTATCTAACGTGGCAACATTGACCTCCCTGCATGAAGCCTCAGAATCTTTCCTCTTCAATTTAGGATTTTCACAATCCTTCTTCACATATCCTTCCTTCCCACAGTTCCAGCACTTTACCTTTCCTTTGCCCTTGCCCTTGGATTTGGATCTAGAACCCGAAGAACCTATACCTTGTCCAGAATTCCTACTTACTGTAAACAGTGTATCAGAAGATGTCCTCATGTCGTCGTTAAGCTTTCTCATAACCTTCCCTTGAAGGGTTGAGATAACGGTGTCGACACTCAGGGTTTTATTCATGCTGCACATAGTGTCCTTGAATGACTCATAAGACACCGGAAGAGAATTCAACAATATATATGCTTGTTCTTCATATTTCATTACTTCCTCCATATTCAGTAATTTGTAAACTAATTTATTAAAGTTGCTAATGTGAGCCTCCAGATCTCCACCCTCTGCCATCTTGAAGTTATACCACTGCCGCTTCAAGTGCAGACGATTTTCAAAGGATTTTTTCGCATAAACATCCTCTAACTTCGCCCATAACTTAGCTGCAGTTTTCTCCCTCATGACATTGTAGAGAACCTCATCCGTGGGACATAAACGGATCGATGATAAAGCTTTCTTATCAAGAGTATTTCAATCAACATCAATCATAGTAGACTTCCGCTCCTCAAGAGCACCATCTTCACCTTGCTTGATTAAGGAACTCATCATTTTGATTTTCCATAACTCAAAATTATTTTTCCTGAGTACTTCTCAATCTCATACTTAGCGCTTGCCATTATTACTAGTCCCTCAAATTTAGATCTGTGTCCCAACGATCGCTCTGATACCACTTGTTGGGAATTTTGCCCTACGGAATCACACAGATCTAGAACTAGGATAGTAATTCAATGGCACCAAGCACACACAAGAGAACTCAGATTTAACATGGAAAACCCTTTCGGAAAAAAATCACAGCACAAAGCGACAGATCTCCACTATGAAAACAGAAATTACAAAGAGAGAGAACTTACTTGATTCGAACAACCTCGAATTTCACCCTTGCAACACCCTTTAATTTTCCTAGAACCCCTTTAGAAAGCTTTTTCATACCCTAAAAAAGCCCTAGGAACACCTATTTATAGTTTAGGCAACTTTTCTTCCGCATCCCGGTTGCGAAAGGACTCAAATTTTCGCAATCTGTAAAATCGTGGAACGAATCTGCGTAACCTACGAATAGTCGTAGGAGAGCTAGGACTGGTCGAGCTACGACTGGTCGTAGGGGAGCTACGACCAGTCGAAGGACCCCTACGACCGGTCGAAGACGGTGAAAACTTTCTCAACACTTTGTTTATATACTGATTTTGCTGCCATTAACTCTTTTCTTTTGGATCCTGTAACTTTTAGAACCAAAAGTATTAGTTAGTGGAAAATGATAGCTGACTACAAGGATGGACTGCCATGGGAGAGCAAAGGAGCATAATAACATGAGAATGAGGTTTCATGTGTTTGCAAGAAGGTGATTTTAAGGGCTAAAGTGATGTGAATAAGCATCATTCCCCAACAAATGATGGATCATTGTCACTCCTTTCTTTACAAAGTAAAATGGACTAAAGAAGAGTTAATAGACAGAGATGGTGAAAGAATGAGAAAAGATGCATTGATATGATGAAAAATGTGCTTTGATATAGATGTGTGGCAAATCTTTAGAACTGAACAGATGATCCGGATGAACGAACCAAGTGATTGAAAATGAACTAACCTTCCTAGTGAAATCAACACCTAATTCAATGAACTAAACCTTATCAACAAAATACAATCATTTCCAAGTATGAAAACAAAACCCAAATGGAGCCTGCTGAAGAATCAGATAACTATGATTTAGCGCACCCTAGGACTTAACAATCGGACTGAAATATCACCATAGAACTACTAATTTGGTTGAAAATATCTTGAAATTTCATGTTATTTGGTGCAACCAAATGCACCCTAAAATTTGAATTAGCATATGTAATATTTCTCTTTTTCATTCTCTCTGTCAAGTACACTAAGCACATGCATTCATATTGGCATCTTATGGGTTTTCCTCTTGCTAATTTCTGCCTCAAGCAACAATGCATTTTCTTAAGCATTCCCACAACCCATTACACACAGGTCTCTTTGTTTCTAGAAGAAAAAAGTATAAGAGTTCTAGAAGGAAAAAGTAGAGAGAGAGAGAGAGAGAGTGACTCGTACTATCAGATCCCTCACTTTTATTTGCATGAATTGCAGCTACATTTGTAGCTATGTTGTTTTTCGTATTAAGCTTCAGCTATCATTCAAAAGATATATATATATATATATATATATATATATATATATATATATATTGAGATTTATAACTGAACCATATTTGCATTTTTTTAATCTTTGAATTTCAGTTTTGACAACAACAGCCTACTCAATGGACCGGAGCTGAGAGGATTGGTGCCATATGATTTTGGATGTGGAAGAAGTGTTCAACGATCTCATTGGTCTGAGTATGGTGTTCTGCGATCCTTACCATCCATTCACAATATCGCCCTCAGGATCCTTATGATGTTGGCTATATATGATAAGGTTTTTAATTTAAGAAAGAAAGGTATATGGCAATGACTTCTACGCCTAATTTCCACGTGTTGACCCAAATGTAAAGAGGATGGCATGGATTGAATGGGGTCACCCAAACATCCATGAGAACCATGACTAACCAACTTAAAAGGTACCAATCCATTGGTGTCTAGAACAAATAGTAAACTCAATGACTAAAATTGGTAACTTTAAAGATTGGAGCACAAGTGGAACAAACTGTAGCACCAACACATTTGACAATAGGGAGCAACACCGAGCACTAAGAAGGATCAAGGTTGCCAATATATTAAGGTCTTCCAATCTTGCAACCATAAAATTAGAGAATAAACATTCATTCTTCCTCACTAGGAACTAATTTAGCATACAAAATTGAGCTTTGGTAATCCCACATGTGTGTACAATTCCACTAATGCAAAAAACCACCACATACGTAGCATGACAGACAGTGAAATATCCAAGCCATCCATCAAGTGGACCTCACCATGTACATATTAGTACCAAATAAAAGGCAGTTCAGTCAATAGGTGTGCCATCATATTAGAAATAAGTGGACAGGTTAGAAAACTTTCAGCCATTTTTTTCACAACTGCACATTTATTAAGTTAATTGTGGCCCATCTAAAAAATGAACCGACCTGATTCTTGGGATACGGAATCTACATAGTGGTACCTTTCTGATGGATGGCTTGGATATTACACCTATTTGCCAAGTTAGCAAATATGGTTATGCGTGCATTTATACACACAAGTGGGCTTAGCAAAGCTCTAGAAAAAATTTTCATTCTAAGAAATCTACTATCAATAAAAACCAGTGATTATTTGACTCATCAAGCTTTGAATCTTCAACAAAAACCTCTACATGAAAAATCTATGGTAAAGTCATGCTGAAAACATTTCATTATAAATGAAAACAAAAATTATTTGGAAGAAAAAAGTTAAAAATAAAACTTTATAATTTATTCATTTTTGTGACTAATATTAGAACCAAGTCAATCCAAATCAAGCATAATCTTGCTCAATGCTACAAGAGTTGAAGTTTGACATGAGAAAAATGAGAATCTTACTGCTCCCTTTAGGAATAAATAGAGTATAAGAAAGGACAAAATAAACTTACCTAAGCAGGAGAACACTAGAACACTCCAACTCAACCGTAGACTACTACGTAAGAATCATTTTGCTGCCACTGATACTCGATTTTTAAAAGGCTTTACTTTTGCATGTAAAAGATTAGTTATTACAGTACTAGGGCAGTCAACAAGCCAGGCTTGGGGTTCATTTAGGGCTGGATTTCGTATTGATCCAACTAGGCCAGTTGCACAGGCCTATTAGGCTCTCCCTTTTCTTTTTCTTTTTTGCTCACCCCAAGCCGGTCCATTTACAGCCCTCTATAGTACTGATAGAAAAAATATTCTATCCTAGAACCCCCTACAAACAACATCAACACAACACTCGCACACACTCTCCTAAGCGGATGTTGCATTTCATCTGAATCAATGACTATCGACAGAATCAATTATATTAACTTGGCTTTTTTTCTTCTTTTTTCTAGATGGTGTTTGCACTCAGTAAATGATGCTTGGCCAAACCAAGTAAGCTAGCACTATGACATTCAATCATATTTTCTAAGAAGAAAAATATCTTGAAAGCTGATGGTAGCTACCTTGAAAATCACCATCAATAGCCCACAAAACAAAAGTTATGGAGACAATGTGTTAGATTGCACCATTATTTCATGAAAATATTATGATATTTTATGTCACATTTGACATGATATTTAGTGCAACCAAAATGTTAAGAAGTTGTATGGATAAAAAATTGTTATGGTTGCGGCAAATACAATGAAATTTCATGACTAATTAGTCTAATTTGGTACAAATTTTTATGAAATTTAGTACCAAACACACTTTAAGCTAAAATTTTAAAAATAATAACGAAAAAGGAAAGAAAAGAAGAAAAAAAGAAAAAGAAAAAGATTAGGCTAGAAAAGCAAAGAAAGGAAGAGTAGCATCCAAACAAAAGAACATTCTTCACTTCAAAAGTAAATAAACCATGTCCAACATCATGTCCAAAATCAAAAGTAAAAAAACCTAACATGCACATATTGACATATAGATTAGGTAAAACTTTCATACATTTAATACCCTCTATATGATGAATGCTTTTATGGCATGTAACTAAATGAACTTTGTCCATAATAGTAACCCCCTCCTCCACCTCTACCTTCGTTGTCAGATTCATCATTCAGTTCTCTTTTTACTGATTCAATTGCAAGAGAACTCTTGGGTGACTCCGAGCTGGATGTGTCCAAAAAACGGTCGTTCATCTCTGCTGAATCGGATGGTGGGGATCCCTTCCCATCGTTCTCATTCATAGATATAAGAAGTTTTTTCAAACGCTTTTTATGATCCGATTTGTACGAGATTCTCAACCGCCTATAAAATGCTGCAAGACTTTTAGGAAACTTTAATGGTTTACTTGTGTCTATTTCAGTATCATGTTGTTTCGAAGGTAGATGTTGTTGTCTAGTACTTTTTGATATGTATGCCATTTGCATGCTTTTTTTGACGGACTTTTTAAAATCCCGATCTTCTTGCTCCTTTAAAATTCTCTCTTGTTCTTTTTTTCTACTAATTGTGGTTGTAGAAGGCTTGGAAGCAGAGCCAGAGGCAGTTGCAATTCTTCTGTTAAACCCTTCTTCATTTATAATAGGCCTACTTTTATATATTCTTTGATTAGTTGTATTACTTGTATTTGCAGGATGAGGGTTGTAGGAAGTCTTCGTATTAAAATCGAGAATGGATCTAAATAAATCTCTGACTTCTTGAGGAGTTTTGCTACATGATGCGGCGTCTCCTTCCTGACAAGCCAAATGTAATTTGAGTCGATTTGTTTTGTTGACAAACTGTTTTCCACACAACTTACCTTTCAACTTTATCTTTCCATCCTTGAAGTAGATTTGGATTCTATAATCCCAAATATCCGTCGATGCATCATCTTCTGATGACATATCTAGTATATATCTAGTTAGATTAGGACAAAAAAAATAATAATTGAAAATTATGAATGAATGCAATTACCTAACAATATAATAAGAGATTTAAACAACATTATATAATTGAATAATACTAATGAAAAAGGTGAAATATTTATCCACCCATAAGACATAATAATAAAACTTCAATGTAACTGTTTCAACAAAATTACAAATAATATGATATAACAAAAATAGAATGCATCAAAATCATATTGCAGCTGCAGGTACTGTCTCATCAATCTTGTCACTCTCCTCTTCATCGAACTCCTCATCAATAGAGTTCTCTTTCTCCCACATCGGACGCAACCAATCCTACTTCAACTGATTCAGGTGTAAGTCAGCTTGTATACTTTCTTACGACCCTACTCCTCGTACTAAAAGCAAATTCTAAAGCGACAGTTGAAATTGGAATTAATAATATGTCGCATGCTATTAACGGGAGCACAGGGTACTGTAACTTACCAAATCTTGTCCTCCACCACTCCAAAATATCAAAATCATCGCCTTTATTTAAAACTAGAAGATCATTCATGAGATAGTCTTCAAGTTCTGATCTAGCCATCCGTACTTGAGTCCCTTTCAGTTGTATATAATAAGACATGAAATCATTTGTCATGTCTTCTTCCGATTCATCGTTAAAAACTTACGGTGGATACAAAAGCTTTAGATTAAGCTGATATTAGGCCGTAGGAGGCTTTAATGATAGACATTCAGTTACCACAATTTTCCTACTATGTGTATTTTTATCCACCTTATTTACGGGAAAAGAGTATTGAAATGATGTGTAAAAATGGATGTATGGTGCTGATAAAACACGTAGATCATTGTGGGGCTCACAGATCACCAACCAGTTGCGTCACTAGCCAAACCTCCTCTAGTGGTCGGTGCTCGGTGGGCCCTTGATGTATATATTTTATCTATGTGGTTCACTCATTTTTTTCATATCATTTTAGTGCTTGGTACAAAAAAAATAAGGTAGATATAAATATGAGGTGAATCACACCACACGAAAACAGTAGTAATTGAATGTCCAACAGTTAAAAATCTCCCACGGCCACTATAATGTTTATTTGGCATTCAACCTGTTGATTATGTCATATAGACCCGGATGAACGGGAAAAATTAATATTATCAGTTTGATTCAAAACTTTTGTGGCCACCAAGTAGTTTTTAATGATAGGTATTCAATCAACGATGTTTCTTGTAACGTGGTTTACTCGACATTTGTATCTACTTTATTTTTGGGCTAATACCATACAATGAAGTGGAAAAATAGCTGGACAGCCTGGATGAAACACATATGTCATGGTGAAGCCCACGAAGCTAATGGAAGGGTAACTAGCCAATCAGCCTCCGGAGACTAGGTCCCTTTTTCATATGAATGCGTGCGTATTGATTATGTGTACTGCACATGCTCGCGTTTTCAATGACAATTGTTTTCATTTCTTTAAGTCCGGTTTGGTGGCTTCTCTACCAAACCTTGTGGAATAAGTTGCTCTGGCAGTGCTACGGGTGGGACCACAAAGCTAGTTGCTAGCTCATTATTTCATATGCTGCCAAAATCTTTTCTCTAGCCTATTCCCTCCCAGATCAGAAAAAGAAGATTACCCCCCTTCTGGGAAGTCCCATAAGCCACCTTACGTATGCTGAGGTTCCGCCCATTCAAAGACCGCCTTGGAAAGTCGACCCATCTAGAAGAAGCCGTCAAATTAGGAGTAAATTGGCCTTAGAAAGTCGACTCACCTGGAAGAAGCCAGTCGTAGGAGTAAAGTCAGATTTAAGGACATCAAGTTACCCCTTTCGGGCAAAGAAATATGGGGTCACTTGGCCTTGCAAAGCAAGACTATGACTTATTTACCTTTCCTTTTTCCTTGCAACCCTCCCGTTGGGTCATGTGAAGCATGATCACATGACTAATTCTTTTTACAAAAATAAGATTTTTTTAAAATTGCACGCCCCTTAAAGTAGAGACCACGTATAAGTATGGGCAAGAGAGTGCGCCTAACCCATTCCTCCTTAACTACTGAGATCCTTACCCAAAATACAAGCCATAAATATGACTCATTTAGGCCAATTTTTTTTTACAATTCTCCAACCTAAGGTAGTTTCTCAAGCTCTAGCTGATCATGGATACATGGCTTGTGGCGGCTCCGGTCTTCTAAACATAATACGCAGAGGAGTAACAATCTAAAATTTTGGGCACGAGTTTACCTATGCATAAGGATGTACGGTTATACTTTTACACTTTTAACTTGACACTTATAGATCCATTAATATTTATATAGTTTAACCTGAATCGAATCATAGGGAGCACTTTTCAACCATTGATTGACAAGATAAATCATTAAATACCCTAATATTCTTACCTGTAAATTAAAACTAACAATTGATATAACCTATCACCATCAGATGAAGATATCTAACCATTCATTTTGAATTTGGACCACCTGATCAAAGTAAACTAATTACCAAATCTTCACATCCACTTGTTCACACATCAAATTAAAATTTAAATCCGCTCATTTTATATTTGTCACTTATAAATATACTTAACTTACCGTCAAAATTATGATCTAAGCATTTTACATCGATGAATCATTCACTTGAATCTAACGGTATACATTTCTAACATATATCACATCCAAAAACTACTTTTTACGTATCTTTTTATAAAATTGACCGTACAATAACCCGTAAGTATGATTAATATCATAACCATCCAATTACTTAAATTTTAGCCTTTCATCTTCTCGTCTATCATGTTTGTATCTGCCAAACGGATCATCGAAATCTCAAAATAAAGTATTTGTTTGAAAGATTATAGGACATATATTACAATTACCGGTAAGTTTTCACATTGAACGATAATACACGTTAATTTGAATTATAGGTAGTTGTGAGTCATTAAAAAGGCATTATGGTTAATTTGGTGAGATCAAAGCTCAAACTTTACTTATTGATAGAGCAGACAAAATGATGGGCTATGATAAAGTCTTATCTGAAACTAACGGTGTGAATGAAAGTTATTTACATTAAAAAAAATTTCCAAAAACTAAGGGATGTGGGACTTCCGATCTACGTACACACACACACACACACACATATATATATATATATATATATATATATATATATATATATATATATATATATATATATATATATATATATATATATATATAACGAGTAAAGATAACACCAATGTGTTTTAGTATCAGACATTATCTCTTAACTCATTTAATTGTGAAGTCAAACACATCACCCTTTCATCATAGTAGGACCCACTGAGAAGATCCAAACCGATCATCAGATCTGGCCACATGAAAAATTCTAATAATAGACATGTTTAAGCTGATTTTCAAACTTTATGGCACACATGATTACCAAATAAACTCCATTTTTAGTCCATAAGTTAACAAAATCCGAGAAGTTGAATGAATGGGGTAGATTTTCCTAGTGATCTACACTATCCCAACTATATGACCCTAGTCACTATCAATCCAATCCAGCCAACCATCTATCATCACCACTCAGTCATACATTGTTAGATATGTCTTATCCTTTGGTCCATAACCTAACATGATATAATAAAGCGGATTAGCGGAATAGATTACTCATAAGGAACATAATAGACCCCACATATCAATGGGAAAAACAAATGACGTTAAGAACTCAAGATTTAAAATCACGCGCACGAAAGATTTTCTTCCTTGATACGATTTATTTAAAAAACAAACCTGCCAGCAATCCAGGAGAGAACATCTCTAACAGAATCATTCCTTCTTTATAAGGATGGACATTTCTCTCTGATCATAAAAAATAAAAATGAAGAGAGAAAAGATAAAATGAGAAATATTAGATAAAGTGGAAGAACAATTTGAAAAGGTTAGTATTTATTTTATTTTAATTTAGATTTTTATTTTAAATATGTTATTATGCTTTGACTTTGCATGATGGACGGTATGGATCTACCATGGGTACAATGCGTGTGCACATATGCATGATGCACCTTTGAGCACCGTAAGCATGTAACTAAGAAAGAAAATGAAACACGTAAATACTTCCTTTTTATTTTACTTGAATTAAGTGTTAGGCTTATTTTGCATATGGGGGCCCGATCAATTCAGTCCATTACATTCTACGGACCAAAATATGGAAAATCTCCAAAAATTAGGCTAAATTAACTTTTTGGTAGGCCATAATATGCAAAGAGAATTCATGATGCATTCGTCGTTGGAATATCCATTGGGGCCGCAGGGAGTTCTGATGGAGATAACCAATTATTTTAACCATTAAAAAATAACTGGGTAGACCAATGAACAACTCGGGATCTTACATAGATAGTTAGGAGGCTTTGAAATAAGAAATGTATATGTTTTAATGGTGGAAGAACGGTCGGTGTTGTTTATGGTAGTATAGCCCACCAGAATAACGAATCTACCTCATTTTTTTTACCAATGTCCTAAAACGATGTTGGTAAAATAGTGAATAAGATAGATCTTATGTACACATATTATATATGGACCATCATGAAAAAAAAATATAATAATATAAAATGGGTGTAAAAACACTCCAGCATGCAAAAGTGAAGTTGATCTATTCACCGTACCAGAATTAGTCCGGATTGATGGGCCTTCTATGCAGGGCTTTCTTGATGTAAGTATCAAATTGGTACCGTCTAATAATCTTGTCACTTAATAAAAGACATGTGGTTGAAAATTTTATTCGAAAGAAAACTCACGTGGACCACAATGCCTTAAACAGTGAAAATTAAATTGTCACCATTGAGTAATCGTGTGGGCCACAAAAGTGTTGTTTTGAGAAGATTTTTGGGCTCGTCCTTTATGAGGAGATTACCCATCTCACTCATGGTTTAGATTATCATGGGACCCATTACAAATATAAATAAACAAATAAGTATATAAAAAAATAAAGTTTGATTCCAGCGTTGAAACAAAGTGCGGGTTCTAACATTAGAAACCATCTTGGGTCACCAGATTGTGGACCCACAGTGATATATTTATTATATTCACTCTATCCATTTGATTTGGAAGGTTACCGTGGATTAAGAGTGTAACTTTAGGACATATTCAAAATGTATGTGACCCACATAGAAAGAAAATAATGTTAGTTGTACAATAATCATTTAGGTTATTATGGGGTCCTGCAGATTTCAGATTGGATTGAAATTTCTTTCCAATGGTCCATATAGTGATGGTAACCATATAATCAGTCCAGATCTCTGTAAGTAGGACCCACATAAAAAAGTGTGTTACATATATATAATTTAAGATATTTCAACATTTGGATGTACGGTAAAACTTATATAAGGTATATGCATGTTTAGGACAAAACACACATAGGCTAAATTATGTATCATCATGGCATGCTATTACAAGATCCAAGCCATCCATGTAGTGGGTTATCTTATAAAATATCTAGCCTGCCCTTTTTGGCTAGGATAGATAAGATAAACCATATCCATTAGGTACATTACCTTGTAAAACCTAAGCACCACTCCCATGTATGGCCTTAATAATCAAAACAAATCAAGTGAAGGCAGTTTTTCGCTGCATCGCATCTTCCAGTGTCATGCACGTCGGGGGAGGGCATTCATAGTATCCAAACATCACATAAGTATTTATCATTAAGTTTGTTTGGTCCACCTTCATATTCACCGTCCATGTGGGGCTAACCTTTAATGTAGATTGTTCATTGTGTGGGCCCCAACTTTGATGTAGGTTGTTCATCACGCAGGGTCCACCGTGGATGTGATTCATTCATCATTAGGGGCTAACCTTTAATGTGCATTGTCCATTATGTAGGGCCCACCTTTGATGCTAGTCATCCATCATGTAAGACCCACTATCAATGTTATTGTCCATCATGTGGGGCTTACCTTCAATATCCACCGCCCATCTTGAGGATTGTCCATCATGTGGGCCTTACCTCCAACGTGGATCGTCAGTCATGTGGGGCCCTCCTTGGATGTGGGCCACTCATCATTAGGGCTGACCTTTGATATGGACCATCCATCTTGTAGGCCCTCCTTCATGCAGAGTTCACCTTAGATGTAGGCCATTCATCGTTAAAGGCTGACCTTTGATGTGAAGTGTCCATCCTATGTTTGCCACCTCAATGTGGGCCATCCATCATGTGGGGCTCCACTTCCATGTCCATTGCCCATCATGTGGAGCCCACCTTTGATGTGGACCCTCCATCATGTAGGCCCCACCTTTGGATTGGGACATCCATCATACATGATCGCTTAATTTGAATAAGGCTATTTACCATTTGGGGCAAGCCTTTGATGTGGACCATCCATTATATGGAGCCTACCTTTAATGTGGATCGTCTATCATGTGGGCCTCACCTTTGATGTGGATAGTTCATTAAATAGGGCCTCTTTTGATATGGACAGTGAGAGAGCTTCCTTTGACATGGACTTCATGCATACAAAGAGAGCTTCCTTTGACATGTACCGTTAGAGTGGGAGAGAAAGTAGATAAGTAGTTAGTAAAAAGCTTATTAAGATAAATAGATTTAAGCAAATAAGTTACTTTTATAATGATTCTTACTAAACTAACTTAAGTAAAAAATATAAAAAGTAATTTATTTGATGGTATCCAAACAGGCCCTAAGAATCTCTTTTCCTCTCTTCCGGTAGTAGAAGTCGTTATTATGCATTGCAACTAATTAAGTTTGTTGGGAATCGCACGAAAGAAAATCTAAATTCAATCAAACAAGACGAAATCAAAAGTAAACAAAACACGCGAAGAACACATGAATTTTACGTGGAAAAACTCTCATGGGAAAAAATCACAGCACAAAACGATAAGCAATCCACTATAAAATGATATAACAATATATGATGCACTTACAATGATTATGACGTCAGAACAAATTTAGGTATTCTTAGGTGGTTTTCGACATATCCACTTTTTGCTTAGAATTGCACACGTGGAAGACATTATCTACACATTGTAAGGGTATCAATTACTTATAACAGAACTTATCCCTCATAAACCATTTCTTAATTTTCATAAGTATAAAGCAAATAACCTATTAATATCTACTACATTGATCTAGAATATGGATAGACGGAGTGGATGAAAGAAATACATCAAGGTGGTCCCACATTCACATATTCACTGACCTTAATGCATTTAAGATCCACTGAAACTGTGCCCGTCCTAAGAACCATTGGTGTGGCTTCGTGGATCATCGGATGCACTGAGGTGCCTGGATCCCTGATTATGGGGCCTACCTTAATGTTTGTGCTTTACATCCACGCTGTCCATCTATTCTTACAGTTCATTTTAGGGCATGGTCCTGTAGACACCCCACCCAGGCTAAATCTTGAGTAGGTTAAGACTGTCCGAGAACCATGATCATACCTTAAACTAAATCCCTAATCCCAACCTAAATTGAACCCCAACCCAAAGTGCCCAAACTCCCAAACCGCAACTTGAAACCCCGATCCAAACCGTTCAGCATGTACACAACCTCGCTTATACCCTATACCATGACCCAGATCCCCCTTACCCAAGCCAAAACCCACTTTTCTGAGCCAAAAAATCTAAAAAGAGACTTCTGAGCGAACCCGCACACTGTACAAAGCTCGCACGCATGAAACTTGCCCGAATTGAGCCCGGGCGGTAGTCTGACTACCGCCTGCGGTACTTCAAGTGCTGCCGCTCGCGGGCCACATGCGAACAGCTGTCCCAGCATACAAAAGTCAACTTTTCTTCAAAATTATCCTTCCAAATTTTACATTTATCCTTTTACCGCCCTCCGTAGCAAATGAGAGTGTGCCATGTGGCATTCCTCTCTCTCCAACCAACCATAACTTTCCATGTCATCCTTTACCCCTCCCAAACTCAGAAATTACCAGCATGCCATTGGAGAAGGCTATAAATAGCCCTCTCCCCTTCTCATTTCCACACACACACACACCAAGAACCACTCTTCACTTCCAAGCTCAAGTGAGAAGGAGAGTGAGAGGGAGAGAGGGAGGAAGAGAGTGAGGGTGAGGGGGAGCTCCAAAGCCATCAAGTCCAGATTTTTCAGCTATCTCTTTAGCCCACTCATTGCCTTCCTAGCCATCCTGACCTCCCGGCCTAGCCTTGTTGATCATGGTTCAACCCATATCTTAGCCTACTAAAGAGATCAAGCCAAAGATCCATTCTTTCTACAAGCATCCATCATGACATTTACTCCCTTCTCGACCCCCCTGCTTCTCTAGATCTCTAGTGAACGTATGCTCTTTGGCTTGTCGTACATCGGATCTTGTCACATCAGAAATTCCTAGTGATCTAGTCCATTTTTTACCTCTTTGCATAAGCATCATCACATTCGCCCTCTAGACACGCCGTTGGACGTATGCTCTGTGGCTTGCCGAAATCTCAGATCTTGTCACATCAGAAATCCACGTGTGTGCCTAGTCCCATCATAGCCACAACATCCATCATTCCTTGAGATTGTTTTAGCATACTGAGTAGAGACCGTACATTTGCGCAGGCAGAGAGGGTGCCTAACACCTTCCCTCTTTGTAACCGAGGTCCTTTGCCCGGAATTCCGGATCGCAGACTAGGAGTCAATCTAAGGTAGGAAAGTCTCTGGATTTCCCTCACCTTGTGTATTTCGTGGTTCTAGCCGACTGGAGGATTTCGAGATTTTTCGGCTAGTGGCGACTCCAACATCCATAATCAGCCTATCACTCTTAATCAACAACATAAATAGCAAATCAACGTGGGCACTGATTTTTCAGTGTCTAAAGAATGGTGACTCCACTGGGGAATGTTCTGCTAGAGCACACTAGCCGAGACCCAACTTGAAAACGTGTGGTACTCTAATCTCAAGGGAAATCATCATTCGCATTCATACAAAACCCAAAAAAATCTTTTGGCTTACTCTTGCGTAGATATATATCAGAACCATGACCACCCGATCCCGGGCAGTCATAACCTCTCAAGCTACCCATGAAGAAGAGCCAGCAGCTCAGCTAGCTCCCAAAACATCAACACCCGCGCCCACATCGACATCGACACAACCACTACCAGAGGCTCCGGTAGACCCACAAGCCAACACCACCATGCAAGAAATGGTCCAGAGTCTACGGGCAGTACAAGAGCTGTTACATTGCCTAGTGTCAAATGTCACACCAAACACACAGGCAACCCATCCTAGCGTACAAAACAGCTCATTCCCTCAGACTCCTTTTGCCTTCTCCCTGGTTCCTCCAGCAAATCCCGTGCTCCCTCTCCCGAAAGAGTAGGCACAAGAACAACAGCAACCAGCAAATAGGAGCAACCCTCTCACACATCCTTACTCAACACATCACAACAATCAGGTTACAACACAGGCTCCCCCTAACGGGAACCACCGACAAGAACTGACAGATGCTAATGAAGGGGGCCAGTTTCGAGTCCAACTCACTCCCCCTAACAGGAGCAATGTCCCGGACTTGGCAGATACCCTAGGCGGGAGCCATTTCTGAACATTACACCCTCCTCTGAAAGGGAGCAGTGTTCAATTCCCGCCACCGGGAGTCCATCTTCTTTCCAACAACATCCTATCATCGATCATATGAAGAAGAAGCAGCACAAGCCCTATAGCAAGGGGGAAGATACCCACAACAAGGCAAGTCAGAAATTGAGGAACTGCGAGAGCAATTACAAATGGTACAAAGTCAGCTTCAAAAACAGAAAGGAGTGGATCATCCATCCACTAAGTTCAGGGACATTTGTCCCTTCCCGGATGCCCGAGTACCTCCAAATTTTGAGGTACAAAAATTCAAAAGGTATGACGGTAGTGGGTGTCCCACAGCACACCTGAAAGAATTTTGCAGGGAACTCAATTCGATAGCAGGGAATGATGGAGCCTTAATACGGCTCTTCCAGAAATCCCTTAAAGGCGATGCTTTAGATTGATATATCTCTTTGGACAGCCATCAAATCAGAACCTGGGAAAAGCTCTCTCAAGCATTCATTGACAGGTTCTCATACAAACTGAATATGGCTCCAAGAAGGTCCGACTTGGCTGCCTTGAGACAAAAAAGTGACGAATCCTTATCAGCATACGTAGGACGATGGCGAGCCATGACAGCTCGGATGAGAAACCCGATCGATGACGAGGAGTAGATATCCATGATTGTACACTCGGTAAATCCTAGTATTTCAGGATATCTAATCTCGTACCCATACGTAAACTTTTCTCAACTCATCCGAGTTGGAGAACAGGTCGAGGCAGGGATCAGAGCTGGAACCATTTTTCCATGGCCACATCAAATCTCTACAATCAAAAGAAACAGAGTCGAAGGGAAACCTGTTGGTTATGGGAATGGGAACGGCACTGCTCCCGCACAGCGCACTACAGAAGTTAACAACATTATTGCTAACACTCAAGGTAGTCAATATACTCCACAACAGGAGCCACAGCCTGACAGGTAATACCAATCGCAACCAAACAGGCAGTATCAATCACAGCAAGCCCAGTAGGGATATCAGGGGTAGTCGCCTCAACAACAGCAACAATAGCCTGGGGGAAATGCGTCAGGCCCATACAAGCAGGCAATGTTAGGGAGGAAGTTCACCCTTTTAGCACAAACATACAGTCAGGTTCTGATAATGCTAATGCAAAAGCAACTCCTGACACCTCTCCAACCTCGACTTCCTCCTAACCCCTTGCCACCTAGTTACAATGAAAATCAATACTGTGCATATCACCAGGCTCCTGGCCATCTGACGGACAGCTGCTTCGCCCTGAAACATGCGGTCCAAGATTTGATCGAAAGCCAAAAGATTGCAATCACCCCACAGGCTAACAATTCAGCTCAGGCCAACATTCTTCAAAATCCTCTGCCATCGCATTAAACAGGACCCAGCACATCTGGCGCCTCTACTGTCAACCACATTGAAGGAGGGCAACCCAGGTATTTTTCTCCACATCATTCCATACAAGCAATCATACCAGACACAACAAACCGGGCATGGGAATACTAACAGGCACCATCGCCTGGGCCTCAGATATTCCTCGAAGCAGCATCAGCAGCACAACCCCTCGTATTCTTGGAAGCAGCACCGGTCGTTCAACCACTCGTGACCCTCGAAGCCGCACCCAATAAGTCACACTTGCAGCATCTTACCTCTCAAGGGGTATATCCCGCATGTCCAAAAAGGTCGAATTCTGAACCTATCATTCTCCCAATAAGTCTCCTCGATCTATCTTTGCTGACTTTAGAAGGGGCACCCCCGATTCAAGGTCCCAAATTCCTGATGCCTCACCAACTGGCACACGGCCAGAGGACCTCTCTTGTACATCAAAAAGTGGAGGAAAACACCAATGTCAAAACCTGCCAAACCTCGATGGTACCTCAAGAGAAACCATCAAGCCTTCCACAAACTGTCACCACCACGATCCCTCAGTCTCAGGAACCCCTAATATACTTGGAAGGAAGGACGGTCCCATCCTACAACCTGAAGGCAGTCCCATGACATTACCTAGAATGTGCTGAAGTAGGTAACAATGGGAGATACTTTATGAGAGATAACCAGAATCCAAAGGAAACCCAGGGAGCCTTGTCGGGAACCACCTGCAAAACCGACGCTGCTTATGACATAGAAGCCCAGCTCAAAACCATTCCCACACAGGTATCCATCTGGGAACTCTTATGCACATCAAGATCGCATCGAGAAATCTTTGCGAAGACTCTAAATGATGCACATATCTCTCCTAATGTACCCCCTGAAATGGTGGCAAGTATGATTGGACAACTCCTTACACCATGAGCCATCACTTTCTCTAATGATGAATTACCACCTGAGGGACGCAAGCACAGGCGCTCACTGAATATAGTGGCCCGCCACAAAATTTTCAAAGTCTCACTTGTGCTCATTGATAATGGATCTAGCCTTAATGTTTACCTTCTAAGGACTGCTGAACGGTTAGGGATAAAATCATGCTCTTTCGGGCCCAGCACTATGAGTGTCAGAGCCTTCGATAATTTTCGAAGGCAGGTTGAGGTAAAGATTGACATTAAGCTACAAATCAGACCAAACCTGACCCTTGTCACATTCCAGGTCATTGACATACCTGCCTCGTTTAATCTTCTGTTGGGGCGGCCATGGCTCCACGCTGTTGGAGCCATTCCCTCAACCCTCCATCAAACAGTCAAATTCTCTTCACGAAATCAAATCATCTCAGTGTTGGCTGAGCCAGAAACTTTCCTTCCAATAGCGGTTAATATCCCAGAAGCTGACATCCCTGTGATCGACATCCAGCATGAAGAGGGCGATGTGTCATATCACAGCTTCGAGTTCGAAGTTGTAAATTCAATCGGTAATCCTTGCCCTCTCGCTGCTGAACATGTAATTTCCCCCGCTGAACGATTAATCTGGAACTACCGTACTGAGTTCCATGAAAAAAGTATAGTAGTACAACCAGCACGGGACAACATGCAGAGATAGGGGCTAGGGTATCAACTAAAACCAGAGGATTAGGCAGAGAGGCCAAAGAAAGGTCAATCCTTCAAGTACACACCCCTCCAATTTATCAAGGCTGGAACATTTTGTGGAAACTCAATGGTTTCCCTTGAGGACCATCACCAGCAACTCAAATTCTTTGATCATTCCCACCCGGAGTCTGTTTGGCCACCCATAAGATGGGACAAGATTCTCGAGACAGCAAAAACATATCTGACACAAAAGACAAGGGGCACGGAAACAGGTCCACCCATGCGGGATACAGAACTAGGAATGCCTCTTGAAAGGGATACAGGCAAACCCAGAAAGACACCCATTCCCGGACACAGTCAAAGGAACATGTCCCCAACACCAGCCCAGCAACACAAGGGGCAGAAGCATCCCATCCATTGGATTGACAAAGGGAAGTGGCCTACCCTTGACTGGACAGACATCAAGGTCCCATCGCAGGACTAGCTAGAGGAACCAGAAGAATTCCAGCTCTTGGGCGAGAAAGTCGGATCAGATTCTGAATCTGAGCCCAGCCCAGCAGACATCATGGTCATCAAAGCAAGTGACCCACAGGAACACATAAGTTTAGACAGCAAGATCGGAAGGGGGAAAGAATCACCATGGACAGTTATCCCCCTAATAATCGAGTCGGTCGGTGGATCTTCTAAGGATGCCGACCTCGAAAAAAAAATGCCAATGTAAATAGCGGTTGGTACCCCGGACTAGGACAAGATCAATCTTGGTTCGCAATACCATCTTGTTCGGGACCTTCAGGTAGCACAAAAAAAATTAAGAAAATTCCAAAACCCAAAAACATCATATATTCCCAAAAACATAAAAAAATCAGATATTTCTCAAAATCACAAAACATCAGAAAATCTTCAAAACACAAAAATAAGAAAAAAGCTTTCAAAAGCCACTGTGCCAAACATCCCACACATACCGCAAGAGTTCGAAGTCGACTCGTATGATTTCGATCTCGAGTTGGACTTCGAGCTCATGGTTTTGGATGAAGCCCCAGATGAGGGAAATGATGATACAGCTCTCGAATTCGAAGACTCCCTCGAAAAGTTTGAAACAAAAGTCAATGTTGTAGCAGATGACTTTAAAATTGTGAACTTAGGGACAGCGGAACTCCCCAGGGAGGTGCGCATCGAAAGATTGTTGTCTCCAGAATATAAGCAGAGAATGATGGAGTTTCTGAAACCGAGGTTGTCCAAATTTACTTTCTCGTACGAGGACATACCTGGGCTTGATGAAGATCTGGTAGTGCACCATCTACCGACAAAGCCAGACATGAAGTCAGTCAAACAAAAGCTATGGAGAATGAAGTCAGAATGGGCCCTGAAGGTCCGTGATGAAGTCATCAAGCAATATAATGCGGGATTTCTGGTAGTCTCCAACTACCCGGAATGGCTCGCAAATATCGTACCAGTTCCAAAGAAGGATGAGAAAGTCAGAATGTGCATCGATTTTAGAGATCTCAACAAAGCAAGTCCTAAAGATGACTTCTCTCTGCCTCACATTGACACATTGGTAGATAATACTGCTGGACACAAGATCTTCTCCTTCATCGACAGATTCTCCGGATACAATCAGATTAAAATGGCCATCGAGGATCGCGAGAAGACCTCCTTCATCACACCATGGGGAACTTTCTGCTACCAGGTCATGCCCTTCGGATTGAAGAATGCAGGAGCTACATATCAGCGAGCCATGACTGCCTTATTCCACGACATGATAAACAAGGAAATGGAAGTCTATGTGGACGACATGATCGTCAAGTCTCACACAATCGAAGGACACTTCGAAGACCTCGAGAAGCTCTATGATGGGCTAGAAAAGTTCAAGCTCTGACTCAATCCACAACAATGTGTCTTCAGGGCAACCGGGGGCAAACTGTTGGGCTTCATCGTCAGCAACGATGGTATTCGGGTAGATGAAACTAAGACTAAAGTAATCATCGAAATGTCACCACCCAAATCAGAAAAAGAAATTCGAGGCTTTCTCGAGCGAATCCAATATATTAGCTGATTCATCGCACAGCTCACCCCAATCTTTGAGCTCATATTTAAGCTTCTGCAGAAGAACTCACCAAAGGAATGGAATGATGACTGTCAAGCGGCCTTCGACAAAATCAAAGGGTACCTGCTAAACCCTCCAGTGCTCATGCCACCTGTTTCAGGAAAGCCATTGTTGTTATACGTCTCCGTCGCAGCAGAAGCAATTGGATGCGTTCTTAGCCAACACGATGACACAGGAAGAAAAGAACAAGCGATCTACTACCTGAGCAGACGATTCACGACCTACGAAGCCAAATATTCCAGCTTAGAAAAGACGTGTCTCGCCCTAGTCTGGGCAACACGGCGGCTACGACAATACATGATCGCTCACCTGGTCCTTCTGCTCGCTTGCATGGACCCATTGAAGTACTTGTTCGAGAAACCAGCACTAACGGGTCGGATTGCAAAATGTCAATTATTGCTTTCTGAGTTCGACATCACCTATGTCACTTAGAAGGTAATCAAGGGGCAAGCACTGGCTGATCATCTAGCCGTACATTCCCTGCCCGACTACCAACCATTGAAGACCTTCTTCCCTATAATGCCTTGGAAAAATTCGTACTTAGATTCGAGTATCAACTTGATCAGAAATCGCGTAGGATTAATTACTTTAGAAAATAAGCGTAAGTTAGCTAGCGCTACGCTAGAGTAGCTGTGAAATAGTCCCTGATCACTTTAAATACGTTCTACAAGACCTAAAACTTGTAGAATCCATGACGCTATAATACCCTGAAACCTAGGATCAAAATCTAAGCCGATTTGTTCTCAGGAACCTTTTGAAACTTTGTATTGGATCTAGACCGCGCGTTGAAAGTTCGATACCTGCAATCTTAGACCGTTATGACCGCTTAGCTGGACTTGACAATCATTTCAAAAATCAAGCCCAACCGACGTTCAGAGGCTATTTCATTGAGCCTGGAGTGAAGAGAGTGAAAAAGGGTTAGATTTGGAAATTTTAATCCAAATCTGACACATGAATTGGCGTATTATTATTAAGGGTTCTGACCGTCAGAATTCAACCAAATTACACCCTCGGATCAGGAAAAATTTCTCTTTCATATCATGAGACTTGTAGACCTGATCTAGGTGCGATGACCGCTAAACTGAAACTGGACCGCCACGTGCGATCTGGGAACTCTACCGGACTAAAAAATGGGTGTGAGTAACATCCAGTGACCATGAGCTTAAGTCCGATCGCGTTCGGCCATGGGACCTCCCGAACTACTTATTTAGACCAGAACAGCCCCGATTTAGTTACACCTCAAGTAAACATTGTTCCCAAGCCTAATTTGGGAAGGTTTTAGGCTATAAAAGGGCTTTAAACCCTCACTTATCTCACCCATCCGAATTTGCTAGAAACCCTAGTTAGAGAGAGAGAAAAAGTGAGAGATTGTGAGAGAGTGTGGGAGAGATCTTCCCGCCACTTGCTGCAGCTGCTACACGTGCCTAAGCATCGCGTTCAAATCACTTTTTCGGTGATTCCAATGCATTTCTAGGTAAGAAAAATCCTAACCACTTGCTGATTTAAGGTTCCGTCAATTCCAATAGCAAAGTAGCTTATACATCTTGTGTATTAGGTCGCCGGTTCGCCGTAGACGAAGCGTATACGCTCCGTTCGAAATGACACACATCTAGGGTAAAAGGTGAGGATTTTAGACGCTTTGATTTACTGTTTTCAAAGCTTTCAATGTCGTTTAATAGTAGATGATCGACGGCAACGCCGTTTGACATGTACAACATGCTGTCCGTTTTTCGTTTCGTAAACGTATGGAGAATATGAGATTTAGGGCATTTTAGTCATTTGTAGGAATTACTGTTTGCATCCATATTTTGCTGAAATGTTTGTCATGGCTTTTTGTCGTGTTAGGATATTTGAGACTGAATTCTCAAGTAATATGCTGATGTATATTATTTTTACTATGTTGGCTATATGTATAGATTTCACTATATGTATGAAATGCATGTGTTGTATGAATTGCTTAAGTGGTATGTTATAACATGTTTCAACATGCTTGTATTGTTGTATTTCATTTCTATTACTCTCATATGTTTACTGATGTTGACTTACAAATGTTTGGGGCTATGATTAGTCCAGGCAGTCGGTAGCAGAGTATATTCGTGGTTGGCTTATATTTTCCACGAAGGACGCGTCGATGAATGCGAGTCGTGTTTTGAGTTGGCAGCAGTGGTTAGGCCACGCGAAGTATTTCATGCACTTCTGTCGTTGACTTAAGATGCGCTCGTACTAGTCGAGCCCGTCAAGTAACCCGACTGGCCATTGTATGTTCACCCTGTATGAGTTATAACTGCTTGAACCTAGGGTACTGAACTTACCATTAGAAACCTTGTTAACCATGGTACCTTGATCCATAAAGACTTATGAGCCGGGCATGGTGGTATGGGACACCGTGGTCGAGCTGTCGGCCTACGCTGGGGCCACAAACCTCCCCGTAGTGACCAGTGAACACCTATGACTCGTGAGCCGATTGTGGTGGTATGAGACACTAATTCGAGCTGTTGGCCTACACTGATTGGTGACGAGCCCTTTGTAGTGACTGCGAGCGTATTCTGAATATACGGGAGGCGATGACCCTTCCGTAGCGATAAGAGTACATTAGGCCTGTATTGATAAGGTGATGGGGGAGCGGTACAACGAGTACGAGCAACAGCCCTTGCAGCGACCTACAAATGTAACATCGTATGTGAATACTAGGAGTGACGACCCTAGACAGGATCTGTGTTAGGAATGATATAAGCAAAGTACCTTAGTTTCCCAATACTGCTGTATGAAAAGGAATAATAATAACTTGGTAATCATATCCACATCACATTGCATGTGCCTGGAAGATGTGGAGCACTGAGTGGTACGCAAGCATGCCGCGGACACAGATGTGCCGCATGAGGGAGAATGTCGGTGAGGGCATCCATCATGTCATGTCATATTGCATTAACAACAGTATCTAGGAATGTTTGATTAATTGTTTTACTATTATCGCATGATTGATTTGAGAATATGTTAATCTCTGCTCTATTATTCCAGTGAGTTGATCACTCACTCCCACGTTACAGGATGGTGTTTGCAACACCCACCAGACCCTGTCTTAGATGCAGGTGAGGCGGCGATTCAGGAGGCAGAGCCAGATTACGATGAGGACTAGGACGAGTTCTCATATATGCAGTTTCACGACAACTTTGCATAGGTGGCCTGGATTGGCGGGACATACTAGTTGGACTTCAGACATTTTGATTTCTGTTTATTACATGTATATGAGACTCAGTGATGTATTCATACTTTGGAGACAGTTGAGATTTATTTTATTTTTCATACAGTGATATATATATATTCTTCAGTCTTCCGTTTGTGTTTTATCACTGAATCTGGAGTATGAATTACAGTTTTGGTATAATTTTACTCATGTGAATGCTTTAACTCAGACAACATTGAATCATAATCATATTTGTTGCATAAGTGATGGTTTGAAACTCGGGAGTCGGGTTTATACACGACCCCTGATTTTCAGGGTGTTACATTCCCTGATGAGGACATTCTCCTAATTGAGGAAGAAGAGAAAAGAGAGGCAGGAGAATCGATACTCTTCTTTGCCGGAGTTGCAACTCGAAAGGAAGTGGAGTAGGTGTCATACTCTACTCTCCCGAAGATGTCCCAGTTTCCATATCCAGAAGACTAGCATTCCAGTGCACTAACAACATAGCAAAATACGAAGCATGCATCGCCGGTCTAAGAGAAGCCATAATCCTTAATGTGAAGAAATTACAGGTCTTCAAGGACTCGCAACTCATCATCAATCAGACAAACGGTGACTAAAAGACCAAGGACGAGAAGCTGATCCCGTATCATGTCTATCTGGAGAATTTAATCGAAGAATTTGAGGAGATCACTTTCTCTTACATGCCCCGAATAAAGAATCAATTTGCAGACTCTTTGGCTACCCTCGTCTCAATGCTGGAAATCCCAAGAGGAGTTGCTGAATGGGAACTCACCGTCAAACTTCAGGAGGAACCTGCTTTCTGCCTACAGATCAATGAAGCTGACCTTTCCTCAAACGATCGGCCGTGGTACACAGACATCAAGGAGTATCTCGAACACCAGAAGTACCCAGAAGGAGAAACTTCGACAGATCGTCGCACCATATAACGACTAGCGTCGCACTTCGTAGTTACCGGCGGCATCCTCTACAAGCGATCCTTCAATCAAGTCTGCGTGGATGAAATAAAAGCAATGCATGTCATGTCAGAAATCCACGAAGGACTATGCGGCCCACACATGAATGGGCACATGATGGCGAAAAAGATCTTGCGACTTGGCTACTATTGGCTCACAATGGAGATAGATTGCTGCAAGCATGTCAAGAAATGTTTCAAGTGTCAGGAACATGCAAACCAGATCTATACCCCTACATCTGAACTCTACAACCTGACATCTCCATGGCCCTTCTCCGTATGGGGGCTAGACACTATCGGCAAGATCAGCCCTAAAGCCTCAAATGGGCACGAATACATCCTGGTAGCAGTAGACTACTTTACCAAATGGATAGAGGCAGTATCCTATACTACCATCGCAACATCTCATGTGGTCAAGTTCATAAAGAACAACATCATCAGTCGTTATGGGGTCCCTCAGGTCATCATTACTGACAACGGAACCCCATTGGTCAATAAAAGGATGGGCGATTTCCTCGACAAATTTAAAATCCAGTGCCATCGATCAAGCACCTATCGTCCCTAGATGAATGGTGGGGTTGAAGCGGCAAATAAGACCATCATTGTATACTAGAAAAGATGGTGAAAACATATCGCGACTGGTCGGAGATACTTCCCTACGCACTTTGGGCCTATCGAACGTCTGTACGATCTGCTACAGGCGTAACTTGATGTAGAGCGGGTCGCAGACAATTTCATGGCTAAGATGGATCAGAAAAGGCACGGTCGGCGACAGAAGTGATCCAGACCATCGGACCTTAGATCGGGCGTATCTCACAATCCGGAATGAGTTATCCGACGTAAAATATATGATTTTGGGGTAGAACGAGCTACTTTAGCCAACCAACCCCGCTACGCCGGGTTGCGCAGCCCGGATTTGCGAAAAACCCCCTGATCGACGGTCGTTTCCTCGTTTTAATTTTGTTTTTACTATAAATAGTAAGTTTTAGTTTGAGTATAACTTTTCATCCGTTGGGCTTTAGGAGTTGTGTCCAACATGAAAAGTGCTTAGGATAATTAGGAGAACGGTTTGTTGAAGCCAAATAGGACACTTACTATTTTTGTTCGAAAACCTTGCGCACTAGTAGACATCGTGACCGTCTATAAATAGTAAGTTTACTATTTATAGTAAGTTGCGAATTCTAGGAGTTTTAGTTGTAGTATGAGTCTGATTTCTTTCATGTTGCTTGGTTCCCTTATTTAAAGGGGTGTAAACTCGTTTTTAATAATTCATCAATCAATTTCGAATTTATTAGAATTATTTCTATTTTCCTGCTTTCTTTCCTCGTGGATTCGAGAAGTCTCTGTGAGGAGTCCAGAGAAGCTCCGTGGATTCGGAGTAGTTATCCTTGAGGAAGACGGTGATCGACCTCATCACGTTCATCCCTGCGTCATAACTCCATATGAGCTTACATACGGAATGGAGGCGGTATTACCAGTTGAGATTGAAATCCTATCACTGCGGATATTACTAGAAAGCGAAGTCGAGGAGGGCGAGTGGTTACAAGAAAGATACAATCAACTGCATCTGGCAAATGAAAA
Source organism: Magnolia kwangsiensis (assembly GCA_037074715.1). Lineage (NCBI taxonomy): Eukaryota > Viridiplantae > Streptophyta > Magnoliopsida > Magnoliales > Magnoliaceae > Magnolia > Magnolia kwangsiensis. Next base: position 84,604,484 of record CM073588.1, read on the forward strand.
GCGCATGCGGGCGCTAAGCCACTCCCGATGTTATCAAAGAAGGATCGCTCGGGCCTACAATAAAAAGGTCCGCAAAAGAAGTTTTAAAATCGACGACATGGCCATGAAGCGTATCTTGCCACCGCACCTACCAAATCCCAGAAGAAAGCTCAAACCCTCATGGGAAGGACCACTGATCATCCGAGAAGTGCTCCCAGGAGGCGCTCTCTGGCTCACAAGTCTGAAAGGAGAAGATCTTCGCGAGCCTATCAACGCCGATAACGTGAAAATCTATCACGGGTAATCCTACCTGATTTTGTCAATGATTACAATCGCAAAGCTGCACTCATCATTTCCCCACCCAAAAAAAAAAGGGGGGTATATCCACCACTTCCCCCATCAAAAAAACACCAATCGTCTATCCCCAAAATAAAAAAGGAAAAGAAGCAAAAAAGAAGAAGAGAAGACAAAAGCAAAAGTAAAAAAAAAATAGAAAAAGAAAATAAGACCCCGGAAAGAATAAAATAAATCCCTCCCGAAATCTCCCCCTCATCAAGAGCAGCTTACGATTGTACTCAAAGACAAGGACAGGATAGTAATCAGTTGGCCGGCAATGAAGGAAGTCTCTCCGCCTCCTCCATCACCCCTGACGCACCAAAGGGAAATAAAATAAAATAAAACACAAAGGACATGCCTAAGAAAAAAGGGCGAGTTGAAAACCCGAAAGGGCGGTTCGAGTAAAAACTGCGGGCATGTAGTTGACTTGGTGAAAACTTAAAAAGGCACCAAGGGTAAAAACAGCATAGCTGCTAAGGGATAGGTAAGATCAAAAGCCCGGGACGTAGCGAAAATCTGAGAGGACGCTACGAGTAAAAATGACCGGAAAAAGCTGGACGTAGTGAAAACCTGAGAAGGCGCTACGGGTAAAAACAGTAAGAAAAATAAAAAATAAAATAAAAGTGCAGGTACAGAAAAAGTCGAAGCAACAAGTGCCCCAATGAGATACAAAGGAAAGATCATCTACAGATCAGTTCTCCATCAGACTCTGTTCAAATCCGCGGGATGCGATCCCAAACACCTTCTTAGGGAACCAAGACCTTAAAGACACAATCTAGGATACAACAAACAACGTGGGCTGAGCCCAAGATTCTGATCCTAATTATCCAAAGTGCAAATCCAAACACAAGCAAACATTGACATTTGGCACAAACAAAAATTTTCTTTCATTCCTTCAAATTTTCTTGCAAGTATTTTATCTTCCTATTTTAAAAAAAAAGGTTAAAAAAAAAAACCAAAAAACAAAGGTTTCAGGCACGCAAAATAATTGGTCGACATCAAGCATGACAGGTAAGCCACTATCCCTCGTACATCGACAACCTCTGAATAAGCCTCTCTATCTCCATGCGCAGGTATAAGGCCTCATCCCTCTCCAGGCAGTGCGTCGTGAGCATACTCTCATCATATCACCGCCCCACTTCCAGACGACTAGCCATGTCCTCGCATGTGTGTCGGAGGACAGCAATCTCACTGATCAAGTGGTCATGGGTGGCCAACAAGAAGGAAGGATCAATGAAGGTTCGTTCATCAAAAGCCTCAAACGATTCGATAATACATGAAGAGGATGAAGCAATATCACCCACCAGTCCTGATCAGTGGACTCATCCTCCAAGTGCCAGCTCGGAACCTGTCGATAAAGAGATTGTTCCACAACCCACCTCTGATACGGCACTGTGGCCAAAGGGGGAGTCCAGGACTCAAGCTCTAGCATCGCCGCATCCAAGGACCCTGCCAGGAAATCCAAACCCGTCTGTACAAGGCAATCAAATCGGAAGAAAAGGAAGCATGGCCAAATTCAGAAAAGGTAAACTCTGGGATGTCCTTCCGAAATCCAAACTGTCGAAGAAATAGCACAAGATGATAAGAGCAGTATCCCCGAAGGCCTAGCAACAACAAAGGAGTGCGAGTTGCACTGCTGATCAGTGGCGGGCGACAGAGCCAGGTAGCCTCCCAGTTAACTTCCCATCGCTGAAGCTGAGAGAGCATACAACGATACAGTGACTCCATAGCCTCAGCACCAAGCGAAAGGCCATCAAGCAGCAAGCATAGCACGTCTCCGCGGCGGGAATCAGGCTAAGTAAGCACAGGGGTCATACAAAGATGTTCCCATAACCACACCTAGGAAGGAGTAAGTCAAACTTAAATTGCAAGCAGAAAATAAAAAAAAAAGAGAAGGGAGCAGAGTAAAGAATACTTAAAAGAACGAGTAGCAACCCCACAAGATGCGAGTACGTCCAAGAGAGCACTCAGTCAGCCCTAAGAAGAGCTCCGCCAGCACCACAGAAATGATGCTCCTGCTATGCAATATACGACGGAATACTTCCAACAAAGCTCCCAACGACGACTGCCTCCATCCTGAGAAGAGCAACTCGGCCAAAACACAAAATATCAGCGCATTCAGGCACTGAAGCTGATGATCAGATCCAGGGGTACCTCGAGAAGTAGAGCAGCGGTCATATAACATCTCAAGTGACAACTCGCCAGACCCACCCTCCACAATGGGCAGAGCCGTAAGAAATCCAAACTAGGCGATCAAATCAGAAGAATGAACTGGCTCAGATGAAGGAACATAGGGCTCCCGAGTAAGAGGCAAGCCAAACAGAAGAGAAAACTCCTCCAATGATGAGCCCAACTCTAAGTCATTAAAGGAGAACAAATTCAAGGATGGGACCCAATCATATAGCGCCGGACTCAACAACCGCCAATCTAGGCGAACTCGATGCAAGTGGAGAACCTCTCGAAAACCCAAGGAGCTCAACTCGAAGATCTCGGACTCAATCAAACTCTCAATCCAAAGATGCAATCGCTCAGAACATGTATCATGAGGCTACAACCGACAGGTTCGGACAGGTACGCCCTCGACGATCAAGATCCCCGGATCAGCAGAAGAGTCATCAAAAATGGGTATCCCCTCGTCTAGTAGGTCTATCTCATGGTGACGAAAGAAGCCAACATCTCCCATCGCATCACGCAGACTATCCTGAAAAGCAGCAACAGGCGGGCCCGAGCCACCAATAATTATCACCTCAGGAGCTGACTGAAACATACATGCCCCAGGAGCCGTAACACCCGTAGGGCCAACAAAACCTGTGCCCTGAACATCGATAACAGCTGCCTGTCTCATCCTCTCCTCAAAATCTGTGCCATAAATCTGACCTAACTCATCCATGGGAAGTCCATCATGAGTCAGATCTAAGCTAGCCAAATCACCCGGATGGGGCCCACCACCCAGCCAGGTACGATCCATCCCATCCATGCCATCCACTACCGCAATGCCACCATCCACACCACCCATAGTCATTGATCCATCAACCAAGTCATCCCTCAATATCACCATACCATCCCCACCATCCAACCCACTCATCGCATCAATAAAACCCGGAGGCCCACATGGAGTAACTCCATCAAATCCATCCAAGCCATCCATCCTCGCCAAACTCACATCCATAAACCCTGGTGGCCCATCTAGCATGGATCCATCGAACCCATCAAACGCTTCCATCCCATCCAATCCAACCTCACATCTTCCATTAATGGTGGAGCGGATAATGCCATAAATAGCATTGATCTCTCCAAAAGAGCTCATTACTCCCCCACCAACCTCCATCAACTCTTCCATAAATGGATTCCCTCCACCATTATTGGACCCACCAACTCTCTCACCACTCATGAGCCCATCATTGCTCCCATCATGGCTGGCCATAACTAACACCAAAAAAGAAAAAAGAGGACAAAAGGGGAAGAGGACAAAGAGAATGAGACAAAGGAGAATGGACAAAGGAGGTGAGCGGACGGACAAGGACAGGAAGGAATGTCCGAAAACAGGTCAGCAAGAATGAACAGGAAGAGGAGATGGTCGTTGGAAGAAAAGATGAACGGAGGCGGCACCTCGATTACCGTCTGCGGTAATCCAATCACCGCCTGCAGACATACCATTTCTGTGTCATTGATGTCATGCTGACAGGACAGAACGGGAGGAAAAAAGTCATCGGGCGGCAGTCCGACTACCGCTCGGGCCTACTTTCGGCCAAATTTTGGGTGGGGTCCACCTCGGTAGGCCGGGACCTTAGAACAAACATCCATACACCCAGCAGAGATCCGAAGGTGTACAAAAATAAAAATTGAAAGAGAATAATGTCAGCAAACTGAAGTCTGTAAATATGAAGATTGTACATCTAAGGATACAAGAAAGCAAGAAACAACAAGCTAGTCATCATCAAGAAGATATGCATCAGTATCCTGATGATGAAAGTGAGGCCCCAAGATCCCTCCTCCAGTAAAACACGTACTGTCGCCGGGGGCATAGCCAGGATGTAAAATCGGGCCGATACCATACTGCTCACACTAGGAGCTATACTCTCTAAATGGATCTACGAAGGCGCTAGCATCATAGCCCTCCAGTACAGTAGTCAGTTCTCTCTCAGGCACCGATCTCCAATCAGAAGGACCAGACGGAGGACTAAGTGGCACCATGGGACTACCAGTCAGCTGCCAGAAAAGTCTCTCTCCCAAGTACTATTTCATCACACGAGGATCCTAAAGAATACGGCGTTGATGAGAAGCCTGAAAAGCTTCCTGGGCCCCAGGAGTAAGTGCTGCATTCGATCGGAGATACGGCCTAGATAGGAACTGCAAAAAAGGAAAATCGAAGATTTGAGCAAAAAAAAAAGGGGGCAACACATGGGCAGTATAGAAAAGGGCAAGATCACTCACATTACTCGGAACAAGGGCATCGACGTTTGACCTCTAGGCAAGGTCAGAAAATAAACACGTGCGGCTGCGATTATCCTTATACCACAACATCATACGAGGAAATTGAGGCGAATGGTAGATCAAGGTGGGGGCCAAATGTGGAAAGTGGTCGAAGAAGCAGACCTGCATGAATCACGGTCAGAGGAGGACAAACTAATTCATTTTCAGTGAAAATATTACAAAAGGCGGAGATCAAAGAGGGCACCTCGATGACGGGATAGAAGCCAGTTAGGGATCGGCTGATACAATGACTGGCCTTGTCCAGCCCTTTGTACAAGTGGGCCAAGAGGGCTGCATTCCAATTATACGGTGTGGGAAAGGTGATATCTACCACGAGCGACAACAAACAAAAACTCACCAGCTTATTCCCGTGACAGAAAATCATCGCACCTATAGTATACAAAATCAGGGCACGAGCCTTCACCACAGCCGCTGCTTCGATTTCAGGGATACATCTGGCAAAGTTAAATGATAACCAGAGGAGTTTGAAACGAGGACCAGTAAAGTCCGCTGCGTCTAGCATCATCCCCAATAGATTCATCCAATCTTCCTCAGTAGGCACCAGAAGGTCATCCTCAAAAGGGACGGACCCCCATCATATCGAAGGCCCAGCTGCATGTATACGTCATATGGGGTAATCCACCACTCTCCAAAAGGAAGCTGGAAGGTATGGGTCTCAGGATGTCATCTCTCAACCAAAGCGGACAAGAGAAACATATTTGTTCGACTCAGATGGACCCGGAACAGGTGAGCGAAGGGGGTCCGCTCCAGAACCTCGAAGAACAATGGTTGCGGATCCTCGAACCAATCAAGCCAGTGCGTCCTGACCCCACATCCTCTCAAGACAGCAGGCGCACCACCTTCTCGGGCAATGTCGAACAAATGTCAACCCTCACGGGGCATGAAGCACGGATCAGGAGACTGGCGGGAGGAGCTAGCCTCATTTTTACCACAATGAGGCATGCTGCACAGATAAGGGGGGGACAAGTAAGTGTACTCGAAAGGCTCACGCTCAAAAGCCCATTTCAAAGCTCACATCAAGGCCCATGTTCAAAGCCCATCTCCAGGCCCATTTCAAAAAGCCCATGTCTAAAGCCCATTTCAAAAAACTCATGTCTAAGGCCCATTTCAAAAAGCTCATGTTCAAGGCCCACCAGGCCCATGCCAAAAGGCCCAGTACACATTTCATAAGTCCTTTCACCACGTCCCTGCATCTAGACTAGTCAAGATCATGAGGTAGGGCCCACTTTGAAAATCTCATCCACCCATCATTCAAAAACACCACTTTCACCACATCCATGCATCTAGACCGATCAAGATCATGATGTGGTGCCCATCTAAAAAATTTCATCCATCCATCATCCACAACAAGCAACCGATCATCATTTACATCATCCATACACACAAATAGGCCCCAAATCATCAATCTGACGGTCCAAATCATCCCAAAAAAATATATAAAAATAAATAATTAATTAAAGAGGAAAAAATAAAGGGTGGGGCCCCTTTCCTTATCACACCCCACTCCACCCAAAAAACTAAAAAATAAAAAAATAATAATAATGCAATGATAGTCCAACCGACCATCTGGCCCGAACAAAACAAGTTCAACAAGATTCAACGATTCAGATCAAATCCGAATGATCCAACGGTCCTGATCATGGCTCTCTCCCAACCCAAGGAAAAATTTAGCCCACCAAAATCTCTTTGAGAGGGTGGCCCACAAAGATCCAGTAGAGATTTGTTAGCCAAGATTACTTGAAATGGAAAGAAAGAGAAAGATGTAAGAAAATGAGCTAGAAAAATCTCTCCAAAAATAGCTCCAGGGACCACAATGGGTCCCTGGACGTCCCAACTGCAAGAATGAAATAGAGGAGAAGGCCACACCGGACGGACCAATGCACTGAACGGACTAGCGGTCCAAATGACACGCAGGCGGTAGCTAGACTGCCGCTCAACCTACAGAGTGCATAGGGCGGCGGGCTGTCCCCTAGGGCTGATGAGAGGAACCGATTTTTACCTTTAACCACTGGACAATGCCCAAAAAATTTTCAAAAGCAATCCCAGACTCTTAAAGGTTTTCAAAAATGGTTCCGAATTTTCAAAAGTTGTCAAAACAGCCTCTAAAGCCTTTAACAATTACCAAAAAAAGTCTTAAGTCTTCAATAGTCACCAAAACAGTCCCAAAGTCTTCAAAATTTACCAAAATAACCCCTCCTCCCAAACATAAAAATTAAAAAAAAATAATATAAAAATAAAAATAAAAAAATATTTTCCCCAGTGAGTATAACCTCAAAAAGAGGTCTGTCCCTTTTAAGCTATCAAGCCCCATTAATTTATTAGTGGAGGCCATCTAAATTTTCATACAATAAAAACCCGACGACGACGCCCTCTCGCGAAGTCGAACAGATATTTTCTAAAAAATTCAAAAAATATATGTTTTCAAATAAAATTCTCAAGGAGTCTATCTCCAAAAGGAATAGCTTTCAAACAAAGTTTTCAACATGCACACGGCGCGCAGTATACTGAGGAATCTCTCATATTCTCCAGTTGCGGCCAGTGCAAACAGCTAAATAAGATTCGATCTCTTCCGGTTCCCCCAGTGGATGATCAATTCCGTACATGATACAAGTACGATTAACCCAATCTCTATATCTGGACAGTCGTACGAATGCTAGTAGAAATGAATGGATCTATCTCTGGAAAGAATAATCAAATTCAAAGTGACAACAATCCATTATAACCAAAGTATCAGAATCAGCAGACTGCATAGCAATAGGTCACCTGCACATACCTAGTCCGGAATGTTCGAAAAATTTAATTGAGTTCCCCGTAAGGCCGTACCAATGCGCAGGGCAGCTAACCACTTTGACAATCAAACAGACTGAGTACTTCTAGGGTGATTACGTAGCAAAGGAACGACAGACCGAACAGTACGGGAATCCTCGTAAAGCCGCGACGAATGCGCAGAGGCCCTTACTTTTCAAAATCACCTTCCAATGCTATTAACAATCAGACGTGAAAGGGTTGTGATTGATGATCCGTAAAGCCGCTATAAATGCGCAGGAGGCAATCACAACATTTTCCTCAACCCTCGTGATACGTGCAAGTCATCTCTTTTCCAGACAATCGACTGACAATGATACAATGGCAAGCAACAGATTCGAGTCACTACCCTTTTTCTGATCAGAAGGGTGGGGTGTCCACTCGCTTTGACCTTCGGTTGCTCACAATCTCGGTCAAAGAGGGGCATCTGTAGACACTCCACCCAAGCTAAATCTTGAGTAGGTTAAGACTGTCCGAGAACCATGATCATACCTTAAACCAAATCCCTAATCCCAACCTAAATCGTACCCCAACCCAAAGTCCCCAAACTCCCAATCCGCAACCTGAAACCCCGATCCAAACCGTTCAGCATACACACAACCCCGCTTATACCCTATACCAGGACCTAGATCCCCCTTACCTAAGCCAAAACCCACTTTCTGGGTGAACCCACACACTGTACAAAGCTCACAGGCGTGAAACCAGCCCGAACTGAGCCCGGGCGGTAGTCTGACTGCCGCGGGCGGTAATCTAACTACTGCCTGCAGTACTTCAAGTGCCGCCGCTCGCGGGCCGCGTGCGGACAGCTGTTCCAGCGTCCAAAAGTCAACTTTTCTTCAAAATTACCCTCCCAGATTTCACTATTTACCCTTTTACCGCCCTCCGTAGTAAATGAGAGTATGTCATGTGGCATTCCTCTCTCTCCAACCAACCATAACTTGCCATGTCATCCTTTACCCCTCCCAAACCTAGAAATTACTAGCATGTCATTGGAGAAGGCTATAAATAGCCCTCTCCCCTTCTCATTTCCACACACACCAAGAACTACTCTTCACTTCCAAGCTCAAGTGAGAAGGAGAGAGAGAGAGGGAGAGAGGGAGGAAGAAAGTGAGGGTGAAGGGGAGCTCCAAAGCCCTCAAGTCCAGATTTTTCAGCTATCTCCTTAGCCCACTCATTGCCTTCCTAGCCATCCTGACCTCCCAGCCTAGCCTTGTTGATCATGGTTCAACCCACATCTTAGCCTACTAAAGAGATCAAGCCAAAGATTCATTCATTCTACAAGCATCCATCATGACATTTACTCCCTTCTCGACCCCCCTGCTTCTCTAGATCTCTAGTGAACGTATGCTCTGTGGCTTGCCGTACATCGAATCCCGTCACATTAGAAATTCCTAGTGATCTGTTCCATTTTTTACCTCTTTGCATAAGCATCATCACATCTGCCCTCTAGACACGCCGTTGGACGTATGCTTTGTGGCTTGCCAAAATCTCGGATATTGTCACATAAGAAATTCACGTGTGTGCCTAGTCCCATTACAGCCACAACATTCATCATTCCTTGAGATTGTTTTACCATACTGAGTAGAGACCGTACATTTGTACGGGCAGAGAGGGTGCCTAACACCTTCCCTCTTTGTAACCGAGGTCCCTTCTCCGGAATCCCGGATCGAAGACTAGGAGTCAATCTAAGGTAGGAAAGTCTCTGTATTTTTTTCACCTTGCGTATTTCGTGGTTCTAGCCGACCACGGGATTTCGAGATTTTTCGACTAGTGGCGACTCCAACATCCATAATCAGCCTATCACCCCTAATCAGCAACACAAACTACAAATCAGCATGGACGTCGATTTTTCAGTGTCTACAATTAAAGTAGATCCAAATCTCAGGTAGACCCCACCACAGGAAACAGTGATGATTGACCATTAAAAACTTATGGTGGGCCATAAAAGTTTTGGATCAAGCTAATATTTGTGTGGTCCCACCGCGTGTACAAGAAATCCACTCTACGCGTCTGTTTAGGGCAGGGCCCACCATGATCTATGTTTTATCCACCAGTCCAGTGGACCCCACCTCAGTGAACAGTGGAGACATTGATGACCACAGTTGAACCTTCTGGGGTGCACCGTGATGCATGCATTTCATCCCCACTTTTCAGCCCATCCAAAATCTCAAGTGAACCCCACTGCATGAAGCAATGGTGACAAAGACACCCACTGTTGAAATCGCAGGGGTCCACCACCAAATACGGACGCGGGTTAGACACTGATAATGTCAGTAGCCAAAAATTGCTACTCTAGTGACGTCACGAAGCTCTATGGACCCACCATGATGCATGTGTTGTATCCATACCATCCAACCATTTGTAGAGATCGTTTTATGGCATGTGAAAAAGAATAAGATAGATCTAAAGTTCAAGTGGACCCAGCACAGAAAACCCTGGGAGCAGTTACATCCACCATTGAAACATTTATAGGGCCCACCATGATGTATTTTTGAGATCCAACCTATTCATAAGTTAACATAGAGATAGATGAAGTGAAAACAAAAATATAAGCTTGATCGGAAACTTTCGTGGCCCCTAAGAAGTTTTGAACTGTGGATGTCAGTGTCCCCACTTGTTTCTATGGTGGGTCCACTTGAAGTTTAGATCTATCTCATTCTCTTTCTCATGCCATAAAACAATCTCTCCAAAAGGATGGACGGTATGGATACAACACATGCATCATGATGGAGTCCACATGGCTTGGTGACGTCACTTCAATGCCAATTTGACTAACCTTGTCAGTATGTAAACCGCGTCCTGAATGGTTTTGGAGTGGATTTTGAAAATACATCATAGTGGGGCCTTCTGAAGTACACGTAAGATTGTTTAATAGTGTAATTCATTCCCGAACATGAGTGTATGTGTGTATGTGTTTAGGGCTGTCAATAGGTTGGGCTTGGGGTAGGTCTTCACCAGGATTTTGAACTATTTCGGGTCGGCCAATTCAAGATTCTGATTTTTCAGGCCTAAGCCCGGCCCATTGATACCCTTATATGTGTACCTGCCATGAGGATCACCTAGTTCAAAAATCAGCCCTACCTAATCATCAATTGAGCCACACCCATGACAACAATATATAAATATTGATAAACAGCAAAATATAAGTGTGGTCCACTTAATTAGTGGATGGGGCTGATTTTTTTCATGAAGTGTTCCTCATGGGGGGCCCAATCTATCGAACGGGTTGGATGTCCCACGCACTTAGCAAACTAGAAGTTAACCGCTGGGTGGACTATAACCTGTGGTCCAACCGGATGGTCTTGGGACCTTCTCATGTGTGTGTAGGGGCACACACAGATACATGTTTTCTAAATCACAGCCTTGTAAAAGAGACCATTTATGCACCAATGCATGTGTTAGACAACAAATGTGTATAATATAATCCATCCATTAAGAATGCTTGATCATGTAAATGTTGTTATTTGACTTGAAAACTGAACCCAAAGACATGGGTACTCGATTGCATCTAGGTCCGGTTCTTAAAAAAATTGAAAATCAAGCTCAAAAGAACACTTTGGGCCGAGTCAACTCGGCTCCACTCAGTTTACTTAGTTCACTGGCCATGCTAGGTCTAGATGACATTTTAAAATTTTCCTTAATGTGAACCACATATCTCACCTGCGTCGGGATGATAGATTTGAATTGTTTGGATAAGCATAACAACTATATTTATTATTAAAAGATTTCTGAACAATGAAAAAGAAGATGGTCATAACGAGGCCAATTGAAGTTCTTTGGAGTGCCTCCTCTTCTAGAATATATATATATATATATATATATATATATAGAGAGAGAGAGAGAGAGAGAGAGAGAGAGAGAGAGAGAGAGAGAGAGAGAGAGAGAGAGAGAGAGAGAGTCATGCTTACCTGCGCACCTACGCATGCATGTGCCTTTGCACACGTGTCATGGGTGTCTAATCTGAATGGTCCATGTGATGCGGAATCCCATGAAACCTGAAGGGACTAATTTTCACCCTAATATAAAATTTTGGTAGGCCATGTCAAAGAGAAATGCAAATCAAGGGAGGAAACTGTTTTCATTTTTCATGGCCCACCAAAGTTTTGGATAAAAAATTGGGCACAGGGGGTTTTGTGAGGTGTTGTTGCACGTGGACCATTCAGATTTTGGATTCACATCACGTATGATGAGTTCTCAAAAAAGTTTGCACGATTTCCATGCAAACTGGTGGGGTTGAGCATTTGCATGTTATATATATCCTCTGTTCCAAAGGTGATGAGGAGGCTTGTCTAAGTTATGGGAATTTTGGGATATATTTGTACAACATGAGGCCCCGTTGATGACAGTTTTGGGCCTCTTAACATCAAGGTCGCATGTAAAGAAAGGCCCAGGTTATTATTATGCTCTTGTAGAATTGAGTAGTATAGGTAGATACTTTGGTTTGAGCTATAATACACCCATCTTGAGTCATTTTGTATACAAAGAGGCCGTTAACACACGCCCTTATACAAGTAAAAAGTGAGATAAGAGGAAGAGGGATGAAGAAATGATGGAAGAATCTCACTTCTATTAAATATTTCCTGATACATCACAATGAAGCCCCTATATATATATATATATATATATATATATATATATATATATATATATATATATATATATATATAGACACACACACACACACACTCGCTAAAGGTCAATTTTCTTATAGTGTGTGTGGCACTTAGGGGCCTTTCTAAACACACAATAAGAAAATTGACCTTTAGCGTATATATATAAAAACCGCAGAATAGCCAGACAAACGCTGACAAAAGAGGGCGTCGCTAAAGCTTTTATCGACAACCAACAGGCTTTACCTGTAAAGTGTTGGAAAATTGGTTGAATTAAATAGACTATTAAAATCAAGAACCAAAAAAGAAAAATAAATTTTGAGAAAGAAAAACTTATTGAACTAAGTCGAGGCGCGACTGAGTCACTCAGCTTAAAATCGAATTTGCTTCCCTTGGACAGCGTCCCAAGTGCAACAGGTTTCCAGAGCAATCAACCTCCAGGATACAACAACTATGACCCGGTCCCAGCGGTGCACTCACTGTACATGAGCTCGAACCACTTGCAGTTTAATCTGAAAGTGCTGAGTTGACTCAGCGATGAACTCAGTAATAATGTTAAAATCGTATCAGAGAGAGTTTTATAAGATAGAGTATTTTCGTATATTTTGAAACTGGAATCGGAAGTCTTTATATAGACTCTGAGGTGGTGCATAAGCACCCTTTACAAAAGGTTAGGTCCGTTGGGTTTAAACCCAACAAGGGTGACCAACTGGAAGGGAAGCATATCTCTGGTTTAAAACGAAAAGGCGCAAGTGCGAGTATACTCTCGCACATAAAGTCCTGCGAGTATCCATACACACACCCACGCAAGTACACTTACACTGCACCCGCACCCTCGCCCGCGCCCAGCCCAGCCCGTCGCGTCGCGCACACGCACACGGACACAGACATGGACACGGACTCGGCTCGGCACGGCATGGCTCAGCGTGCGCGCTCGTGTGTGGTCAATGGCATAGATTAGAACTATTAGCATAGCCCCCCCACAGGACCAAATTCACATGCCCCCTAAAAGGGGCTCAAGCCCTAGGAAAAAATACTATCTTATATACAAGATAATTAACTTTGTCAAATCCGATATGGGACAAAACCCACAACTTAAAAGTACCTCAACTTTAAAGAAAATGTGGAGGGAAAACATCAAAAATTTAAAAATTTAAATTTTAATAATATTTTAAAATAAAATATAACAATCCCCCACATGTTTTAAAATAAAACTCTTTCGGATTAAAGCTTAATAGTTGTGCAATGGTGCCGGTGTCACCATAGACTTGAACCGACATTAGAGTAAGCAAGACAGGTCTACAGGAATCAGGTGACACCATAGTCTTGAACCTGAATCCTTTTAATATAGATCGCAAGTACATGTCACTTATACAACTCTTCCTCTACAAGTTATTTTACAGTTCGGTGCGTTTCGAGCATACACCATTACCTGGATTTCATGAGTGCTTAGAGAATTCGCCTAGATTCTCATAGGAAGCAGCCTCCACCTCCACACCCATATAGGTGAATTCCATCAAGTATATGCAGCAACTGTATACACCACCAAATATATGGTTATGGATCCATTAAGAGTTCTAAAAACTCATCCTTCTACGTTGTTGCTCGCACTGTACACCATAAAAGGGGCTCAAACAACTCAGTGCAATCGTCTACCTCGTATCTTGTTGTTTACCCATTGAACCTATCTCATGGAATCTCTACTTGTATAGGTTGGGTTGCCGACACTGATAGCTCATATATTAGGCTCAGCCTCATTCCCTTCGATGTATCATTGACTAACTTTTTAAATAGTCCTTTATTCAGAGGATCTGTTATATTCTTTTCTTACCTCACAAAGTCAATAGATATGACTCCATCACGCAACGTGTGTTTCACTATGTTGTGTCTGAGTCTAATATGTCTGTTTTTTCCATTATATATTTTACTTTTTGCTTTCGTTATAGCTGCTTGACAGTCATAATGAATAGACACGGCCGATACAGGCTTTGCCCACAATGGTATATCAGCTAAGAGATTTCTAAGCCACTCAGCTTCTGATCCAGCCTTTTCTAAGACAATAAACTCAGATTTCATAGTTGACCGAGTGATACATGTCTGCTTGGTAGACTTTCAAGAGACTACTCCTCCACCCAAAGTGAAGACATCTACTAGTGGATTTTGTCTCATCTGAATCACTGATCCAGTTAGCATCACTATATCCTTCTAATACAGCAGGATAACCATTATAATGTAAACCATAGGTCATATTGCCTTTTAGGTATCGTAAAATCCTAGACAAGGCATTCCAATGCTCTTTTTAAGGGTTATATGTATATCTACTTAGCCTTCTTACTACAAAAGCTATGTCAGGTCTAGTACAGTTTGTTAGATACATGAGGCTACCAATTATTTTAGAATATTCCAATTGAGACACTATTTTCTGTATTTTTCATGAGAGTCACACTATAATCATAAGGAGTACTGACAGGTAAACAGTCAAAATGGTTAAACTTTCTCAATATCTTCTCAATGTAATAAGATTGTGATAATATAATAACACAATTTTTCCTAGTTACTTCAATACCTAAGATCACACTAGCCTCTCCTAAGTCTTTCATGTCAAACTTAGTTGACAAGAACTTTTTAATTACATTAACTAATTTAATATTAGTTCCAAAAATAAGCATATCTTCAACATAAAGGCATATAATAACATAATCATTTTCAAAAATTTTACTATATACACATCTATCTACATCATTTATATGATAACCATTTGATTTTAAAACACCATCAAATTTTTCATGCCATTGTTTAGGAGCCTATTTTAAACCATATAGTAATTTAATTAGTGTACATACTTTATTTTCTTTACCTGATATCTTATAATCATCAGGTTGCTCCATATATATTTCTTCTTCTAAAACTCCATTTAAGAAAGCCGTCTTAACATCCATCTGGTGTACCACTAGTTTATATATGAAGGCTATCGATATTAAGACTCTAATAGTTGTAATCCTAGTTACAGAAAAATATGTATCAAAGTAATCTATTCCTTCCTTTTGTTTAAAGCCTTTCGCTACCAACCTAGCCTTAAACTTATCAATAGTCTCATTTGGTTTTAGTTTCTTTCTAAACACCCATTTATAGCCTATTGGTTTGTTACCAGGTGGTAGGTATATAAGTTACCAAGTATTATTAGATATAATAGATTCTAACTCATCATTTATTACTTCCTTCCACAAGGTTGTATCTGGAGAGTTAATAGCTTTTATATAAGTTGTAGGATCATCTTCTACTAAGAATGTGAAAAAATCATCTCCTAAGTTAGTTTCTCTTCTAACCTTAATACTTTTTCTTGGTTATATCTCTTCTATTACTTTCTCGTAGGCATTTTAACTATTAGACGCAATATCTGAATCATTAACTTCTTCTATTCCTATAGATCTAGCTTTCATAGGGAATACATTCTCAAAAAACTCTTCATCCATAGCTTCTATAATTGTATTAGGATCCAGAATATTATCCTTAGTTTTTAAAACTAGAAACCTATATGCCGCACTGTTTTATGCATACCCTATAAATACACAGTCGATCGTTTTAGGACCTAACTTTCTTTTCTTAGTCTCAGGTAATCCTACTTTAGCAAGACATCCCACACTTTAATATATTTATAACTAAGAACAAGATTCTTCCAAAGTTCATAAGGTGTTTGTTCAGAAGATTTAGAATGAATTCTATTTAAGATATAACAAGCAAACAGAATTACTTCTCCCCACATATTTGAGGGTAAGCCTGAATTATTTAACATGGCATTTATAATTTCTTTTAGAGTTATATTCTTACGTTCTGTTATTCCATTCTGTTCTGGTGTATAAAGAGCTGTAGTTTCATGAATTATTATATTTTTTTCACATAATTCTCTAAATTAAGAAGATTCATATTCACCTCCTCTATTTGTTCTAAGTCTTTTAATTTTTATATTTAATTGATTTTCAACTTCAATTTTGTATTTAGAAAAAGTATCTAAAGCTTTATCTTTGTTCCTTAATAGATATACTCTATGAACCTAGAGTAGTCATCTACAAAAGTTATATAATATCTTTTTTCACCTCTAAACATGTGATTTCTAAAATCACCTAAGTCACTGTGTATTAACTCTAATAGAACAGATGATCTTTCTATTTGTTTAAAGGGTTTTCTAATGAATTTTGATTATACACATGTTTCACATTTTTCAAACTCTTCATTAGATATATTAGGTAATAAACCTAATCTTTTCATTTTCTTTAAAGATGCCACATTCACATGACCTAATCTACTATGTCATATATAAAAAGGTTCAACGATATAAACATAACTAGATATCTTCTTATTATCATTGGATACATTTACAATGAATAAACCATTGTTACAGTACCCCTTACCAACAAAGGTTCCATTTTTAGTCATTACAAGCTTATCTGAATCAAATATTAACTTGACACCAGCCTTATTGAAGAGCGAACCAGAGACCAAGTTTATTCTAATGTCAGGCACATGTACAATATCATTCAATATTAGAGTCTTTTCAAAAGTGAGTTTCAGAAGTACTTTACCTTTTCCTACAACTGGAGACATTCTAGCATTTTTCATGAACACCTGTTCATCATCTCCTGATACTTGGTAGGAGGTAAACATGCTACGATCCTTGCACATGTGCCTAGTTGCACCAGTTTCTAGCACCCACTCCAAGTTGTTTATAAGGAAGACTTCTGACACCACAGCTACTACCATGTCAGATTCATTGTCAGTTTCTGTAAGATTAGCATGCGACTTATCTTTATTTTTCTTAAGCCTACAGGTTTTGACATGATGCTCAGGCTTTCCACGGTTGTAGCAGTTTTTCTTTTTCTTGAATTAATTATTTGCATTCTTCTTTTTGAGCCTGCATTCATTTTCATAATGTCTAGGTTTGCACAGTTATGACAGTGCCCCTTTTCTTATTATTTGCCCGACTTGATTCCACAAGATTCGCTTTTGAATCTATCTCATTTTTATTTTCTTTTTTGTCTCTGATTCTATTGGCCTCCTCTATTCGTATGTGTACGATAGTGGTTTCCAAAGAAGCACCGTTCTTCTTATGTTTCATTCTATTTTTATATTCTTTCCAGGAGGGCGGTAACTTTTCTATTAGCGCTCCTAACAGAAACACTTCATCCAACTTAATTCCTTCTGTCGATAGTTCGTGAACTAGACTTTGAAAATCGTGATTTTGATTTGTGACAGATTTATCGTCTGTCATTTCATAATGAAGGAAATTAACAATTGCATGTTTCTTAACACCTGTATCTTCTAATATGTATTTCTTTTCTAAAGCAATCCATATATTTTTAGCAGACACGTAAGAAGCATACACATCATATAGTTTGTTAGATAAAGAGTTTGGAATATAATTTTTATAATTATTTTCATCTATTACTTCATTTTGATTTATTGGATCTATAGTAAATGATTCAGATAAAATGTATGAAACTTTCAGGGTGGTCAGAGCGAACATCAATTTCTGTTTCCACCGTTTAAAGGATTGTTCAGCGAACGGTTCGATTTTGGCTAACTCAGTAGAAGCATTTACTGTTATTGTAGCCATAGTCTATGTAATTCAACAATTTCGATTTCAAGATTGTTTGAAAATTGGTTGAATTAAATAGACTATTAAAATCAAGAACCAAACAAGAAAAATAAATTTTGAGAAAGAAAAACTTATTGAATTGAGTCGAGGCGTGATTGAGTCACTCGTCTTGAAATCGAATTTGCTCCCCTTGGACAACGTCCCAAGTGCAACAGGTTTCCAGAGCAATCAACCTCCAGGATACAACGACTATGACCCGGTCCCAGCGGTGCACTCACTGTACACGGGCTTGAACCACTTGCAGTTTAATCTGAAAGTACTGAGTTGACTCAGCGATGAACTCAGTAATAATGTTAAAACCGTATTAGAGAGAGTTTTATAAGATAGAGTATTTTCGTATATTTTGAAACTGGAATAAAAAGTCTTTATATAGACTCTGAGGTGGTGCATAAGCACCCTTTACAAAATGTTAGGTCCGTTGGGTTTAAACCCAATAGGGGCAACCAACCGGAAGGGAAGCATCTTTCTGGTTTAAAACGAAAAGGCGCAAATGCGAATATACTCTCACACATAAAGTCCTGCGAGTACCCATATACACACACCCACACGAGTACACTTACACCGCACCCGCACCCGCACCCACACCCAGCCCAGCCCGTCCCGTCCTGTAGCGTCGCGTCGCGCACGCGCACACGAACACGGACTTGGCTCGGCACGTCACGGCTCGGCGCTCGCGCGCGTGTGTGGTCAATGGCATATATTAGAACTATTGGCATACCCCCCCCCCCCCCCCCCCCCACACACACACAGGACCAAATTCACATGCTCCCTGAAAGAGGCTCAAGCCCTAGGCAAAAATACTATCTTATATACAAGATAGTTAACTTTATCAAATCCGATGTGGGACAAAATCCGCAACTCAAAAGTACCTCAACTTTAAAGAAAATGTGGAGGGAAAACACCGAAAATTTAAAAATTCAAATTTTAATAATATTTTAAAACAAAATATAACATAAAGTCCCGTCGAAGTGCCAGTAACAACCTGACAAAGCGTCGTATAAACCTATTGTAGTTGAAGCGCTAGTAAAAGGCCTCCGACCAAGCCAAGTACCAGTAAAAAGGCATGCGACCGTCAATACATGCCATGGAAAATGCCAGTAAAACCGGCAAATAAGTACCACCAAAATTTGTTGACCGCTGATATAGGTGTTGATTGCTGCTAAAAAATCTTTGAAAAAAAACCATTTAGTTATTTATATTTGATTGAAATGTGTTTTTTTTTATAAAAATAATAATAATAATAAATTAAAAAAAAAAAAAACATATTTGATACCTAAAAAATGTTGCACATCACAATTAAAAATGAATATTAAACAAAAATTGTATTACTTTACAATAAAAAATATATATAATATTTACAGAAATAAATTGAAAATGGTTCTAAATACATACATACGTACATACATACATATATATATAGATGAAAGGCTTGTTTCGCATGCAAAGCTATTTAAGAGATCTTAATCTTTAATACATAACCATTGTTAACATGGACTCGGTATGCATTAGAGATTAAGATCTCTAATGCATAAGTTTTGTTAACTAAATGAGATCAACTCATTTTTAGGTGTCTACCAAACTGGCAAACAGGGCGTTAGCATATATTTAAGATGTATCAGGAAAATGAAGAACATATCAAACATTGGTTGATACAATTCAACCCTTATTTACATAGTTTAGAACCTCCATCTTTTGAACCTTATGATTTCTTCGATGCAGAACATTATTTGGATTGTGATGGCTTGGATGACCAGAATCAGCCAAAGATTATTTCAAACAGAGATGTAAAAGAATAGCAATACAAGAAAGTAGCATAATCAGTCACATAATAAACTAACATATAATTAAACAAGTGGCACTAATGGGATTAATTTCAGACACGTATATCGGATTCTTTCCTGTGAAGACTAATATGCCAATGTAGGGAACTAACTTCATAAAAAAAGCTATCTGGCAATGGCTCACAAGCTTTGAATTGGTGCATAAATTTCATGGGGGTGGTCCCAGATCTACATTTAAAAACCATCCACTGCAAAATGATCAAACTCAAGCATGCCAAATTCAATTATCATAAACAGTTGTCCACAGTCTACAATAGAATAAAGAACCAAGATTTGAAAACATAATAGATGATAAACAGTCTAAGCTGCGTGCAAAAGGGATAAAAGAAGTAACAAAGACCAAACAAAACTAACCCGTGCATGAGTATAAAATTCATTTTAGTGCAACTTAAACAACGATTGTAATCAATATATTTTCCATGAATTATCGAGGGTAAATTATTACTATATAATGAAACCATTGCGTAATTGGGAAAGGAAAAGTTCCAAATCAACCTTCACAAGATCTCCTAGTTCCTCACTACACTCAAGCTTGCCCTCAGCCAACCAATTCTCAAAAAGAGTTTTTCTTTTTTTATTCTGGTTCACAACTAGGTGGGATAATTCCAAAGACTCAAAAGGCATTGAGTTTTCCTCTATTTAACAATGTCCCAAAGTACCGTAACAGTGGTGGTGTTTGCCCAGCTTGCACAGGAACGCACTGCACAATATCAACAATGTTAGCATATTCTGATAAGTACATTTTCCTCAAGTATAAAGTACTTCCACATTTCTATTTCATGCATTCTTTTAAGAAAGGTAAAGATTTCTTTTAAAATGTCACCATCGGACCCCAATAAAATGGGTGATATAGCAAAACATACTCCCCAAACACAAAAATACAAAATGTCAGAGAAATGCAAGGAATGAAGCGACATGAGTCGTAAACTATAAAAACACAACAGAAAGATCAAATTACAGAGGTTCAAAACCCTAATGCATCAATCAAGGACAAAAGCTCCCCCAAAAAAAGGACCAAATTTTTGAAAAAGTCAAACAAACGGTAAAAACAGAACCTGATTTACAAAATCCCAAAGAAAGCCAAAGATTTGCAGGGATTTCAAGCAATTAGATAGAAATAAGATGAAACGTAGAACCAAACAAGCTACAGCTAGTTTGCAACCACAGTGGTCTCCACCACCTCTCACCAAAACCAAAATCATGCTATCAAAATCAAGAACAAATTCTCCACAACAGTAATTACTGGCATCTGTGAATGCAATATGATATAAATATGACCTTAGGCCTTTGATGCCTTCATAAGGTAGTTATATTTTATTTGGATCACCAGAATGATAAACATCATGGGATTTTATTGATAGGCCTAGTTGACCCGCCAAGGACTGAGACAACTGAACCCAGTAGGCAAATCTGCGTCCAATTCTGGTTTTGCATACTAATGACTCAAACTAATCCAGACAAAATGAAAAGTTAATTCAACACACAAAGGCTAGAAAACAGCAAGTATATTCAATACAGATAATAACAGCTAATAACATTATATCTTTTTTACTTTGGGGCCTTGAAGGACCTCCCACTTAACGCTACAACTTGCATTCGGTCACCTACATGTACCCATAGACAATTTAAGGTTGATCACACAAAAGAAATCACAACTATAGTACACTAATTTCAATGACGTCTTAAAAGAAATCTAAATTTTGACAGAAAAGTATCACTCGAAGGCTTAAAAACCAAACACAACATCTGATTTTAAGCATGAGAGATGAATGAGTTCCAAATCAGATTGGACTTAGGCCCTCATTGAGTCCATGTTTTCTTTGATTGTTTAAGTCCCACCCCCAACCTATGCTGTTACTCCACATGCAAATAAGCCCAGGAAGAACATATGTTGTTGGTCCACATGAAAACAGCTACCATAGGCACATGTTTGCTAATGTACCAAAGCAATAAAGACATGCAGAATGAGAACTCATACCTGATAGTCACTGAGATGGGCTGCCATGGTTAACCCTCCACTGGATGTCTCCTTTTGAACATTGGGGACTTGAGTTTTCAAAGCATTATCAAATGTCTCAGTGAGTTTGAATTAAAATACTACCTGGCCTGTCTAGCCATAGCAACCAAACCAAAGTACATAACTCCTAATCAATTAGTTAGTATACAAATTTTAACTGAATGAAATTTTTAGAAGAGCATCTAGAAATCCCCTTCATCTTACAAAGGAAGATGGGCTTGCAAAAGGCCAAGGTACTTAATCATTTAGGAAAACAATTTTGATGATGTATTGAAAAGGAAACCATCAAAGCATTTAAGCAATTGCTCCCAAAAGATTGTCCAATAAAACACAATTTCTAACTATACGACTTTAAAGTATCAGGTTTGGCCTATGATGTGCCTTATGTTACAGTTATAATATCAAATACAACGTGTAGAGGCATTTGGGAAATTTCCTAAACTAGCAAAAACAAGATAACAACTTAGATATTAATCAATACCAAAGAAATAGACAATCTCAGCTTGAATGACCAACATTGGCTCAGGAGATCATTCCATATAGGTGTGCCCCACTTTCAGTGAACCAGATTGTTTTTTTCAGGTGGCCTCGCCGTGGATGTGAGATGCTGCATGAAATTCCACCCATCCATTCAAAGCCCAATTGTTGGATCACTGAAATTATTCAATGGTGGAAATATTTCGTCCATCACCCATCCACAGTGGGGCCCATCAGATGAACAGTCTGGATCACCATCAGTGAGGTGCCACCTATGCTTAATGCTAACCTAAATTCAAATGCCACTAGTTCCGGCCGAGCATTGCATAACACTTCACTGAAAAAATCACTCACCAAACCAACCAAGAGCACATAATAAAGAAACAATGAAGAAACTCGGGAACCGGGAATCAGACAAACTGAAGGAAGACTAACCTGAGCTATGAACGTAAGGGGCACCGCATCTCAAGCAACATTTCCCTCATTCCTTGAGTTCGTAATCGAAACAGGATTGGCAGATGGGAAAATTACAGTCATGGAAAAATTTCCATGCCGCGTGCCTGATTTGTGCCTGTAAACAATTTAGTGAAGGATCCAGGGTTTGGTAAATTGCAATTCCCATAAGACCTTTCCAAAATCACAAAATTCCACAAGATGAGCAAAGATCACAGTCCAAAAGCCTCTAAGAAAATGAAAATGCCAGAATTTTTGGGAAAGATCCGATGGTCAGCATCAAGATCTAAGCCCTGCCAAACAGATCTGGACGGATCTAAAAAGAATCATCCAGAAAATGAGATTAATCACCGACAGGACGGATCTAAAGAATGAAGAAAATCCCGGCAGAGCCTCATTTATCGTGATCGGAGCGTTGGCGGCAGCCATGGCGGCTGGATCAATGATTCCCGACCGTCGGATCTACGGAGGGACAGGTCCAGAAGCCAGGGGTTTCAAAATTGAAAGCGGTATTGGAAAACTGCTGGTGGTTTTGGAAGCTGCGTAGATTTGGAGCAACAAACCCCTGTTAGAGAGATTGAGGAAAACAGAGAGAGGTAATTAGGGCGGCCATACTAAAGCGCCGGTGATTCATATAAAGACACATTCAGTGTGGCCATACTAAAGCGGCAGTACTAAAGCAGTGTGGCCATACTAAAGCGGCAGTACTAAAGCGGCGGTGATTCATATAACTCCGACAGTTCACCGCAGGTAAAAATGTGCCAGTAATTCCCCTATTTCTTGTAGTGACACTTCTCTTCTCATTTAATAATTTTCTACCTACTCTAACTACTCATATATATATTTTCATATGAACTTACTCCATGAACCTTCTATTACACTCGCTTTAAACTTTTAGCTTTACAAGTTGACCCAAGCCTACCCATCAAAGGCCTCCATAGCACCTGCAACAACAACGATGCTTGGTTAGTATTTTGAAATACCGTCTTAGGTAGGAGTATTAGCTAACTTAGTGGTTTTATTAGTTCTAAGTTACACATATTATCGACTCAATCACCATAGTTAATGATAAACAAAACATCAAGCATTTCCTAAATACTCTTATTAAATGCATAGATAGAATTATAAAACGATGCATGTGCCTTACAATCCAACAATTCCTCTCAAGCACGTGGGCATATATGGTAGGTCTAAATATTAAATGGATAACACTACATAAAATAATGATGTGGAACCACACACCATTGAAAACTTCCTATGGCCACCTACATGCCATCCAACTCATTTATTATCATGAAAATGAAGAAAAAAGGCACATCATCATGATCTAAGAATTTTGTAGCCCTAAAGGAGATTTCAATGGTGGGTGTTCAATCCCCACTATTTCTGTTAGTATAGCCCACATGACTTGAAATCTGAATGATGGGCATTTGTTTGTTGAATGTTGGTATGGTCCTTGACCATTTAGAATTTTCACCATTCATAATTTAGACGTTGATCATTTCAAGTTGTTGGCCCATCCAAAGTATGTAGCATTTAATGGATTTAATTAATTGGCCTACATGTATGCCACATATATGATGACTATATTGCACTAGATTGGAGGATTAATGCCTAAGGGGGTGTTTGGAGCATGGGATTAGATAAGTTTAAGTGGGATGGAATTATCAATATATAATGATTACACCACATTAGGAATTGTCATCTAATCCCATGGCTTGAAGGACATCCCACTTCATGTTTGGGAAACGGATTGGCTACTCATCTTGCCACTACCGGTCGGTGCTCTGTGGGCTCCACCATGCATGTATGTGTTTCATCCATGCCGTGCATTCTTCCATGTCGTTTTATGGTATGAGCCCAAAAATGAATTTGATCCAAATCTCAAGTGGACCGCACAGTTAGGAGGTTTTTAATGGTGTAATTCAATCACTATTGTTTTCTCATGGTGTGGTCCACCTGAGATTTATATCTACCTCATTTTTGGGGATCAAGCCCAAAAATTATATTTCAAAATGGATGAATAACATGGATAAAATACATACATCATGGTGGGGTCCACATAGCACCGACCACTAGCTACACAAAACCCAAAGAAGGATTGCAGAAACCCTTGCCCCGGTGCTGATTCCAAGAAGGGGCTTCACAACCCATACCTTATGTGAGTCCCAAACAGGACATTGCAACCATCATAGGATTTTAAAAACCACTCCCACCTAATCCCATTTAAACCCATGTGCCAAACACCGAGTATTCTCTCTCTCTTTTGTTGTTTTTTTAAATATTCACTTTAATGCTGGTATGACATGTCTTCCTATCCCTGATATCACTTGTCTATCAATAAAGATGAGTGTGGAATGCCATGCTATACTTAGGAAGCGACTTGCCTTAACCTAGGTTATCCTATAATACACAAACCACCTAGAGTGTTCCTTGACATTTGTTTTACATCCACTTCATCCATCCGTTTAACCAGCTCATTTTAGGAAGTGGGCATATGTGGTAGGTCTAAATATTAAATGGATAGCACTGAATAAAACATTGACATGGAACCACACACCATTGAAACCTCCTTATGGCCACCTTCATGTAATCCAACTCTTTATTATTATTATTATTATTATTTTAACACACGCACACATACCCCCACACACTCATGCCACAGTGAAATTTCACCACCTATAGGTACTCGAACTCTTGACCAGGTGTTGAAAATCCTAAGAGTCTACCACCGGAGCAAGAGCAAGGACCCAATCCAATCCAACTCATTTATTATTGTGAAAATGAAGGAAAAAGACACATCATCATGATCTAAGACTTTTGTAGCCCTGAAAGAGATTTCAATGGTGGCTGTTCTTTTTTTTTTCTTTCTTTCTGTTTTTTGGCAGGGTGGGACAATGCCACCAGAATTTTATTAATTGCAAAAGATGTACAACCATTTGGGCGGGTCCCTACAAAAAGATTTCAGACCACACCTATCATTTACCAAAACTCACACTAGGCTATGGACAAAAATGACTAGCAGGCTATCCACAGGATGCAGGGCCAGGCCGGGCCAAGTGGGGGAGGGCATCTCAACTACGACAAGAAGGGGAAGCTTCAGATCAGATAGTTCTGAGGCTTCCAAGCACAACGTTGTCTAGAACCATAGACCCCCTAATACTTCTCGGAAGATTTGTACGGGATCTGAAGAATCTGTTGACACACCCATCGCTGGCCAACCTAGCCAAAGCATCCACCACCGAGTTATCCACGAGGAAAATGTGCCTAAAAATGAGGTTGAGAGGATGACTCTTTTGATCAATGGCTCCCATCCTATACCATATGTTCAACGGGCAAGGGGCCGAGGGGTCGCTTGCTGCATCCACTATAATCTTGGAATCAGATTCAACGATAACATTAGAGAGGCCCAAATTGAAACAAATGATGATACCATCAAGCATAGCCTGAGCTTCCGCAATCGTGTTCATGGCTCTACCGTAGTTTATGTGAAATGCAAAGATCAGCCGCCCCTGGTGATCCCTGCAAACACCCCCTCCTCCACTCTCCTCTGGGTTCCCTCGCAAAGAACCATTAATGTTCAGCTTAAACCATCCATTTCTCGGCTTTGTCCATTTGATAATAAGAGATTTCTCTGCTGGAGCAAAACAGAAATTTTCCATACGAAAGGCTTGAAATCTAAATGATGGGCATTTGTTTGTTAAATGTTGGTCCTTAACTGTTTAGAAATTTCAGCATTCATATTTTATTAGTTGATATGATAATGGTTAAGAGTTATTTATTCCATGCCATTTTAAGTTCATCCGGATGCCATCCACCAACTTGCAAACACGTTTGGTGAGGTCTTGGAGATCGACAGCGTTTCGGCCAATGGCACATTCCAAGGTTTTGCTAGAGCTCGTGTCCAGCTCTAGCCAGGGATGGATGTGGCATATGTGAGAACTCTTATGATGAACGGAAAAACTTTTCCTATAGTGAGATTCATTGAAGATTGTAGCAGTATGTCAGCAAAAAAATCATCAACTCAGGTAAACCACAAAGGTTTCAGCTCTACCAAAGATTGTTAGGGAAGGAGTTACTTCCATTAACCCACACCAGGAACCTGTTCAGGGAAATGCCCCTGTAGCTGTTTCCCCTGTCATGCCAGCCCTTACCCCCCAGCCCACCTTAGATCCAACAGCCAATTGCTTTCTACCTGTTACCCAGAGGGCCCCTACACCCCCATAGCCCTCTCACGTCCTTGAATCCACCCAACAGCTCACTCCTTGCCCCCAACCCTCTACCTTCTCAAATCCCAACCCAGATTCATCGCACCTCAATCCTGTTTCTGTATCAGTTCACCCTACCCAACCCAGCCCCTTACCCCTCCATAGCGCTGAAGCTATGGGAAACCCATTTCAACACCTCCCTTATAGCCTATCAGACCTACCTCTGGATTTTCTGCCTTTGCTAGACACAAATTGGCTGTTATCTATTCCCCCAGTTGGCTCATCCGGAATGACGTTTGATGAGCTTCATGGCATTGCTCTTGGGAGAGAACATGGTGTGCCAGTCCCCATGCCTCAAAGCCTCGATTTGAATCCTGCCGCAGACAGACCACTCAGAATGGAAGTAAATAATGTGTGTAGCCCCCTCCTTTCCTATCAAGATCAGTTGGTAACTCCCTCATAAACCTCTAGAAAAAGCAGAAGCACACTCCCAATCCCTCACAGACAGTACAACAGGCGCAATTGTCTCAAACAACGATTGATTCTCTTCACTTGACTATGGATCTCCCCCAGTTACAAGGCAACATAACGGCAGCTCAAATCAAGGACCAGACACATCCGAGACCAATCCTAGAGGGAGTAGACACTGATGACCAATACTCAGAGGCTGCGACTTCTCCCCGCTTCGACCAGATTGAAGTTCCTACAAGCAGGGCAACTGGAACCAGAATTTTGCCCGTATCTTGGACAACATCAAAAAGGGGAAGAAAGATTTCTGGTGGAAGGAAATTCTCCAAGGGCAGAAATATAATAACTGCGGTGGAATGGAATGGAAGACTTCGAAGGATTAGGTGGAAAGCGTTCAATTTGGGAACTGTTACTGATGGATAAAGCCATTATATGGAGCACTAGAGGCGTGGCCAACTCTGCTACGTTGAGATCGGCACGTAGGTTGGTTCGGATTCACAACCCATGGTAGATAGCAATTCTAGAGCCCATGGCAAGGGACGAGAAAAGAGTTCAAGTTGGCTTAAAGCTTGGTTTTCATTCCTCCTCCAACTCGGATGTTGGGGGTAAATTTTGATACTTCTATAACTCCTCATTAACTGTCTCCATCTTATTCTCTTCATCTCAAATGATCTAATTTTCCATTCAAGCTAATAATTCCCCTCTGAATTACTATGTTCTATCGTATATGCTAAATGCTCAAAGTTACAGCGGAGAAGTTTGTGGGCAGATATCTCCATGTAGGTGTTCAGTCCCCAAGTGCAGGGTTGTGATGTAGTAATAACTCGGTAAGACCGAGGTCGAATCCCAAGGGACTGAAACTTGTACGTTATCTAAAATTAAATAGAACTAGAACTACACTAAGATGCACTCTAAATCAAATAGAATTTTAAGAAATAATGATGGAATATTTATCTAAAATTTAGGAGAAATCAGAGAAAAGGAAACTAGGGATTCAGAGGATCCACTTGTAGAGATCAGGGAGATCTTACGCCTGTTTCAAAAATCATGAAATTAACTGAACTGCCGTTGATCTAGTTTTCAAAGAGATGAAAGGAAGATGAATTAGAATGGATTCAATCGCCAAACCATGCCCAAAAAGACTATGGCAAACAACAGAAATAAACTAATTACCACCCAATCACATGTATGAAAGTTAGGAATGGTACCGTCATCCAACCATGCCCAGGAGACTATGGTGAACAACAGGACGTCCTGACGTCATAAACATGAAAAGAAAATAGAAATATTCAAAGCATCGCAGACCCATTGTAATTTCAGTCACAACAGACCATTAAGAACTAAAAATATTCCCATAATAATCAACTAAAATCAACGTCAATTCATGCATTAAAATTTAAATAAAATCAAATCTCCCATCTCACTACAAGCTTCACCTCTTAGCCCTAGCTAGGAGGATTTAGTCTGTCATGGATGGGCTCAGTCCAAATAAATAAAGAGAAAAAGAAAAGGAACAGAAAAGGGAAAGAAAAAACCAAGCTCTTCTCTCTCTCCTCTGCCCACGTTGAAACCCAAGCTCGAGCCCTCTGTTCTTCCTCCCAAGACCTTGAATGAATGCTCCCCACGTCCAAAAACCTCCTTTTATAGCTGCTGGAAGGCTGGAGTCAGTGACAAAGTTGTAGCAGGACACGGAGTGTAATTTTTGCAGTCAAGTTCGGTGCCTCGAAACACGCCACTTTCCTCGCTCAAATTCCAAAGAAACACCATCCCTTAGTACTTTCTTGGGTCCTCTACATGATAGACGATTCAGATCTGCCATATGATCAAAAATGGTGGGCCAAAACTGTCCGAAAAAGTCGATTTTCGCGGATGTGCGAAACCTTTCGCACCATTTCGCTGTTGTTGTTGGTGGGCCCCACAGAAGCATTTTCTGAAAAATCCACCCCATCCATTGGATTCAGAATGAAATTTCAGTCAAGAATGGGTGGTTTTGAACGTCCATTGACGTGTCCCAGAGAAGAAATAACTAAAAGATCAGATTTGAACACTACCGGGTAGCCCTTTTGTGGCCTCTGTATCTCACACGTGTGCACGCATGGGTGAAAAGTGACAACATGGTTTTGTAGTGCTCGCAGCTGTCTACACGGTGGACGGCTTGGATTGAGCTTATGGGGCACGTGTGTGGCCCACAGCTAATCGCAAAAATCAGTGTCGGTCGGTTACGCGACCGTGAAAAACAGAAATTTCCGTTTTTTTAAAGATGATGCGGGTCAGCTCTTGCGCTGACCCATCGTTTGGTTCGGTGCACCTCGTATGCACGTACATATGTAATGTACACACCATGTATACGGGCCCCATTGCAATGTATTTTAGAAATCCAATCCGCCCATTCTGTTCCTCATATTGTTTTACCCGTTGAGAACAATTATCAAGCATATCCAGCTGGCGGGTGGGCCCCAAATTGAAGATTGATGGGCTGATCTGCCCGTTAGGCCACTTCCGCAATGATCCAATGGATGATTTTTGACGTGTACGGTTAATTTATGGTCCTCAGGCCATGTATGAAGTTTCGAGCCGAACCGATATTGGAAACCCCGTGATCTTGCGTTCTGGATGCGTTTCAAGCCACTTGAGCTTCAATTTCTTAGTTTTCTCAGATTTCTAACCGTGTATATCTGTCAATCTTGATCCCCTGGAGTGTGTCCCTTGCCTTTGGTGTCATCAGATCGTTAAATCTCAACTTTTAACGTCCTTTTTCCATGCATGCTTGTAAAATCAACCTGCAACATAAACACGATTGAATCAGCCGTTAAGCACTGTTATGCTCGTAAATCCGGACAATATTTGAGGTCTAATATGCACTATTTGACCCTCAACACAACCCCCAACTAGCATTTTGCTAGTCCCGAGCAAATTATGCGAAAAATAAGTTAATAATTATAGGAGAACTTTCTATGAAATCGAGTGAGATTTTGAACAAAATACGAGAAATTTAATATTCATGAATGTTAGAAATTGTATTCTCCTGAGCTCAAGCGCACCATAGACTTCATAATCAAGTGTAAAGCATTAATCCATCAATTAGAAAAAATTTAAACATTGAGATCCATGGATGTATAGTGTAATCTCAGCTAATCACATTAAGATTGAATTTGTTATTTCAGGATCTCATTGGCAACCAGCAAGAGAATTCATGATAACCAAACTTAATCCAAAACTTACCTCATAGATTAGCCTATTAACTTGTGATTTTTCTATTCAAAGTAATGACAAGGAAGGGGAATCAAATCCTCACCTATAGGGAGTAAACCTATGGTGAAGATCATACACCTGACTCTTTTTAGATATCATTCATGGGGAATTAACTCCACACCTATAGGGAGCAAACCTATGGTGAAGATTAATTATCCACCTTTCCAATTTTTATACCATAATGGCAAGATATTTCAGGCTAGTTCCTTTCGTGCTTAGTGATTACCAAATTAACCCTTCAATATCAGACTGAAGTCTTAACGTGAAAGCGAGATGTGACATATGAAATCCTGATGCGATCAATGTTTAAAACTTCTAATCATGGCTTAGTAACTCGATCGTAACTGCAAAATGCCACCGATACGGAATCCAAGAGTCATAAATTATCAACATCATATATCTCACAATTCTAAATCAAGGATATTCGTCAAAATCACTTCAAATTCATAAAAATTTTCAGAAAAATTTAAAAAATTTTCACAATTGTTGCTCAAGACTAAGAAAATACTGATTAGGTTACCTAATCCCCCACCCCCAACCTAAAGTCTACATTGTTCTCAATGTAAAAGATATGAGCATGTAATGCACATGTGACAACGAAAGTAAATAAGAAGTGATGGGAAGATAGTACCTGAATAACGAATCAAGAGAGTTTCCAATAGATCACGGCATGGAAGCTTGTCAGCATGAGAGAGAGAGCAGAACAAAAATAACAAAAATAAAATCCTACCTATACCACTTTCACAGGTGCTCTCGATTGCATTTAGCGTATGCAACAAGCCTATAAACCCCTAGGTTACCCCTAGTGGACGAGTTGTAGTCTCGTGAGGGTTTGCAGTAATGTTACCCACAAACATTGAACTAACTAACCTATGAAAGTGACTATCCTAAACCTATGAAAGCGATAAACCTACCTATACCTCCATCAGACTAGGAGATCAGTCCTGGTAAACAGGAGCAATCAGAGGCATGGACATGTCCTCTGAATCAAATGTCTCAACAAATGGCTTTAATCGATGTCCATTAACTTTAAACTCCTTGCCATTGTCGGGATCTCTTATCTCGACGGCCCCATGAGGATAAGCAGTAACAACAATGTAAGGGCCGGTCCAACGAGATCGAAGCTTATCCGGAAAGAGATGTAGTCGAGAGTCATACAAGAGGACTTTCTGACCTAGCGTGAATGATTTTCGTAGAATATGTTGATCATGAAATGCCTTCATCCTGTCCTTGTAAATTCTCGAGTTTTCGTACACATCGTTCCGGATTTCTTCAAGTTCATTTAACTGAAGTTTGCGTAGCGAGCCAGCGTTGTCCAGATTGAAATTCAGATTTTTGATCGCCCAGTATGCTTTATGTTCTAATTCCACAGGCAAGTGACAGGCTTTCCCATAGACAAGTCTAAAGGGAGATGTTCCAATAGGAGTTTTGAAAGCAGTACGGTATGCCCATAAGGCATCGGTCAATCGGATTGACCAATCCTTACGATCAGGGTTAACCGTTTTCTCTAGGATATGTTTGATCTCCCTATTGAAAATCTCAGCTTGTCCACTTGTCTGTGGATGGTATGGGGTGCTCACCTTATGAGAGATACCGTATTTCTTCATTAAGCTCTCAAATGGTCTATTGCAGAAGTGTGAGCCCCCGTCACTAATGATGGCTCGAGGTGTTCCGAACCGCGACAGGATATTTTTTTTCAAAAATTTAATGACCGTGCGATGGTCATTTTTATGGCACGGAATTGCTTCGACCCATTTAGTGACATAGTCTACGGCGAGCAAAATATACAGATTTCCAAATGATTGGGGGAATGGTCCCATGAAATCAATGCCCCAACAATCAAATGCTTCTATAATAAGGATGGGATTCAAGGGCATCATATTTCGACGGGACAATGCTCCCAATTTTTGACAACGCTCACAAGCCTTGCAAAACTCATGAGTGTCCCTGAACATAGTGGCCCAGTAGAAGCCACACTGTAAAATCTTGGTCGTGGTCTTTTTAGCAAAAAAGTGACCACCACAGGCTTGTGAGTGACAGAAGGAGATGACACTCTGATGCTCATCGTCTGGTACGCATCTCCTTAAGATTTGGTCTGGGCAATATTTAAACAAATATGGATCATCCCAGAAAAATTTATGCACCTTAGTAAAGAATTTCTTCTTATCTTGTGACGTCCAGTGTGTCGGTATGGCACCTGTAGCAAGATAATTAGCAATATCAGCGAACCAAGGTGAATGGGAGACTCTAAACAGTTGTTCATCAGGGAACATGTCATTGATATGAGTTGCCTCAAGGGAATCAGAGGTATTAAGGCGAGAAAGATGATCTGCCACTACGTTCTCTACTCCCTTTTTATCTTTAATTTCCAAATCAAATTCTTGGAGTAGAAGGATCCATCGTATCAGGCGGGGCTTAGAATCATTCTTAGAAAGAATATACTTAAGTGTCGCGTGATCTGTGTAGATGATGATCTTGGATTCGATCAAGTAGGACCTAAATTTGTCCAAAGCGAACACTACGGCTAAGAGTTCCTTTTCCGTAGTCGAGTAGTTCACTTGGGCAGGATTTAGAGTCCTACTTGCGTAGTGAATAACGTAAGGCCGCTTATCTTTTCTCTGGCCTAGAACTGCTCCAAGAGCATAATCAGAGGCGTCGCACATAAGTTCAAAAGGAAGACTCCAGTCGGGTGGCTGCATGATAGGTGCAGTGGTTAACATGCCCTTAAGCTTAGTGAAAGCTTCTTGGCACTGCTCAGTCCACTCGTATGGTGTATCCTTTTGAAGAAGATTACA
Source organism: Magnolia kwangsiensis (assembly GCA_037074715.1). NCBI lineage: Eukaryota > Viridiplantae > Streptophyta > Magnoliopsida > Magnoliales > Magnoliaceae > Magnolia > Magnolia kwangsiensis. The sequence continues at coordinate 84,637,872 of CM073588.1, forward strand.
TAAAGGACGAGAGAGGAGACTAAAGTCCTTTATGAATCGTCTGTAAAAGCCTGCGTGTCCTAAGAAGGATCGCACATCTCTGATGTTCTTGGGTGGAGGTAGGTTAGAGATAAGATCGATTTTTGCCTTATCTACCTCGATTCCTTTGGACGAGATGATATGCCCAAGGACAATTCCCTTTTGAACCATAAAATGGCACTTCTCCCAGTTAAATACCAAATTCTTTTCTTCACATCTTTTCAGCACACATTTAAGACTTGCTAAGCATTCGCTAAAAGATGAACCAAAAACAGAGAAATCGTCCATGAAGACCTCTAGATATTTTCCCACCATGTCAGAAAAGATACTCGTCATGCATCGCTGAAAGGTGGCAGGGGCATTACATAGCCCGAATGGCATCCTTCTGTAAGCAAAGGTGCCATAGGGACATGTAAATGTGGTCTTTTCCTGATCCTCAGGGGCGATTTCAATCTGATTATAACCTGAATACCCGTCAAGGAAACAATAATAGGAATGACCAGCTAGCTTTTTCAGGATTTGATCAATGAAGGGCAAAGGAAAGTGGTCTTTCCTTGTGACGGTATTCAGCTTTCTGTAGTCAATGCACATTCTCCAACCAGTAGTAACTCTGGTCGGCACGAGTTCATTATTGGCATTGGCTACGATGGTGATCCCGGACTTCTTAGGAACTACCTGAGTTAGACTCACCCATTGACTATCGGATATGGGGTAAATGATCCCCACTTCCAATAGTTTGAGAACCTCGGCCTTAACCACTTCCTTCATGTTTGGATTTAGTTTACGTTGTGATTGTCGAACAGCCTTTGCATTGTCCTCAAGATATATACGGTGAGTACAAATCGATGGGTTAATTCCCTTGAGGTCCGCTATCGTCCATCCAAGAGCTCCCTTATGCTCAGTGAGAGTAGATATCAGCATACTCTCCTGTTCTTTCTCCAGGTGGGCAGAGATCACCACCGGATATCTCTCATCTTGACCTAAATAGACATATTTTAAATCAGAGGGCAAAGGTTTTAGGTCAAGCTTCGGTGGCTTGAGGTTAGACGGTAGAGGCACTACATCAGTTTGGGGCAATTCTTCAATTTGTGGCCTCCACCGGTTAACTTCAAGTACCGGTGCAGTATCAAGCATGGCACACGTCTCCCTAATTATATCATCATCAAGATCATGGGATTGGGCCAGGCACGTCTCTAGAGGATCAGAGGATAAGGTGAGAGGTGTTCTATCTTCCACAAAAGAATCAATCATGTTAACATCGTGGAAATCGTCGTCATCATCTAAGTTGCTGCCGTTATTGAAAAAGATATTCGATTCCAATGTCAAATTTCCAAAGGACATAGTCATGACACCATTCCTGCAATTGATAATTGCATTTGAAGTAGACAGGAATGGGCGACCAAGAATGACGGGAATCTGAGTGCTCGTGTCATTGATGGGTTCAGTGTCCAAGATGATAAAATCAACAGGGTAGTAGAATCTATCCACCTGGACCAACACATCCTCGATGATCCCTCTTGGTATACGAACAGAACGATTAGCAAATTGTAGTGTGGTTCGAGTGGGTTTTAATTCTCCCAAACCTAACTGTTAGTATACCGAGTAAGGAATCAGATTGACGCTTGCTCCTAAGTCAAGAAGTGCGTGATCAATTCGATAGTTCCCGATCACACATGATATGGTTGGGCAACCGGGATCTTTGAATTTTTAAGGCACATCTTGTTTCAGGATGGCACTCACTTTTTCAGTCAAGGATATCTTCTTTTGAACACTTTTCCGTCGTTTGGTAGTGCATAAGTCCTTTAGAAATTTAGCATATGAAGGTATCTGTTTTACAACGTCAAGCAGAGGAATGTTGACTTTCACTTGTTTCAACACCTCTAGGATATCATGAGAGTTAGATAGACGTTTTGGTTCAACCAACCATTGGGGAAACGGAGCAACTGGCTTTTCTAGAGGTTCCGGTTCAAATTTTTGTGGGGTGCCACTAGATCCATCATTGTTGTCCTCTTCTGGTTCTTGAGGCTTTTCGAGCCTCACCAGAAGGGTTTTATCAATAACCTTCCCACTCCTAAGAGTGGTGATGGATTTAGCGTGCCCCATTTGATTTGAAGAGCTGGGATCACCTGTCTCGTATTGCAGTTTCGGATTAGGGAGTGATTGTGCAGGGAGCATCCCTTTTTCCATAGCCGTCATACGTGAATCTATTTTTTGCATAAAATCTGAAATTCCTTGCATTGTCCACGCCAGCTCTTGTATGAAAATTTGAACCGATTCTTCTTGAGGTTTCCCCTGATTTGAATTTTGATTGAAGAAACCTTGAGGGGTAGCAGTTTGTCCGTTCCTCCAACTAAAATTCGGGTGATTTTTCCAGCCAGGATTGTAAGTGTTAGAGGGTGGTCCATTGAAAGGTCTTTGATAGTTATTTACGACATTAGATTGTTCATTCAATACATCTCAAAAGGCAGGTATTGAAGGACAATTTTTAGTAGTATGAATGTTGTAATCACAGATGCCGCAAACACTTTTATTAACCTTTTCCTTCCTTCCTTCCATGGCCTCAAATTTTCTGGTGAGATTGGCCACCTTAGCGTTAAGGTCATTATCCTCTTTCAGGAGATATATTCCTCCTTTTTCCCTTGAATGAGTCGGCCTAGACGTGGTGTTCGTTCTTGGGTAATAGTCACATGATTGTATTTTTTCCGCGAGACTATCGAGGTAATCCCATACCTCGTCAACATTTTTATTAATAAAATCTCCGTTACACATTGTCTCGACCATTTGGTGCATGGAAGATGTTAGCCCATTCTAGAAAAAATTCGTAATGCGCCATATTTCAAAGCCATGTTGTGGGCATGCATTAACCAGATCCTTCAACCTTTCCCAACATTGGAAGAATGTTTCATCTTCCTTTTGGGAAAAGTTCATGATTGCTCTCCTGAAGGTAATTGTCTTATGATGTGGAAAAATTTTCTTTATAAATTTCCTCTGCATATCATTCCATGTGCCAATGGATCTAGGACGCAGTGAATGTAACCACGTCTTGCCTTTTTCTTTCAAGGAAAATGGAAAGAGTTTCAGCCTAATAGTATCCTCAGATACATTAGGAAAGTATAAGGTGCCTATGATTTCATCGAACTCTTTCAGATGCAAGTATGGTTCTTCAGACTCAAGCCCATGGAACTTAGGAAGGAGTTGGATAACCCCTGGCTTGATGTCCATATGTCCTGTATTCTCAGAAAAAATCATGCATGAGGGCATACTCACCCCCGCCGGTTGTAAATAATCTCGTAAAGTACGAGGCGGGGGTGCCTGATGCACCTCATTCTCATCATGTACTTCCTCAACCCTTGGTTGGGGTAGTGCTTGAGGTTGATTTTCAGCCATAACGTCTTCTAACTCAGGAGAATTCAAGTGGTGTCTAGTCCTGCGATGGACAGTCAACCCCTCAACTAATCCTCCTTCAGTCACGAGACGTCGAGTGTTGTCGCGTGCCCAATGGGGCATAAAACACACTCAGCCCTCAAATTCTAACTTAAACCTAAGAGAAAGAAAGAAGAAATCTAGAAAAAGGAAAAGATGGAAAGAAGTAACCAAATTTGGAGGCCTAGGTTAAGAATCTGCAAAACAAAACAAAATAAGTTAGTTTCTTAGAGTAGAAAGTCCTAATTAAAAGTAAACTAATTTCTAGGGAAAAGAAGAAATTTCAAAGAAAGAAGAATTAGAAAGAGCTTACTAAATTAGAAGCTTCCTACAAAACAGAAAAATTGAGTTAGTTTTAAAAATCAGATAGAAGGAAGAATAGAAAGTTTCTAAAGTTAGGAAAAATTTCTAATAAGGAAAATAACTAAGTTTCTAAACCTAGAATTAAAAATTTCTAAAAAGAAAATTTAATCCTAAACTAATCCTAAAACTAATTAATTTCAGAAAAATGTAGCCGACAGTCCTCGACAACGGCGCCAAAAACTTGTTCACTCCCCAAGTGCAGGGTTGTGATGTAGTAATAACTCGGTAAGACCGAGGTCGAATCCCTAGGGACTGAAACTTGTACGTTATCTAAAATTAAATAGAACTAGAACTACACTAAGATGCACTCTAAATCAAATAGAATTTTAAGAAATAATGATGGAATATTTATCTAAAATTTAGGAGAAATCAGAGAAAAGGAAACTAGGGATTCAGAGGATCCACTTGTAGAGATCAGGGAGATCTTACGCCTGTTTCAAAAATCATGAAATTAACTGAACTGCCGTTGATCTAGTTTTCAAAGAGATGAAAGGAAGATGAATTAGAATGGATTCCATCACCAAATCATGCCCAAAAAGACTATGGCAAACAACAGAATTAAACTAATTACCACCCAATCACATGTATAAAAGTTAGGAATGGCACCGTCATCCAACCATACCCAGGAGACTATGGTGAACAACAGGACGTCCTGACGTCATAAACATGAAAAGAAAATAGAAATATTCAAAGCATCGCAGACCCATTGTAATTTCAGTCACAACAGACCATTAAGAACTAAAAATATTCCCATAATAATCAACTAAAATCAACGTCAATTCATGCATTAAAATTTAAATAAAATCAAATCTCCCATCTCACCACAAGCTTCACCTCTTAGCCCTAGCTAGGAGGATTTAGTCTGCCATGGATGGGATCAATCCAAATAAATAAAGAGAAAAAGAAAAGGAACAGAAAAGGGAAAGAAAAAACTAAGCTCCTCTCTCTCTCCTCTGCCCACGTTGAAACCCAAGCTCGAGCCCTCTGTTCTTCCTCCCAAGACCCTGAATGAATGCTCCCCACGTCCAAAAACCTCCTTTTATAGCTGCTGGAAGGCTGGAGTCAGTGACAAAGTTGTAGCAGGACACGGAGTGTAATTTTTGCAGTCAAGTTCGGTGCCTCGAAACACGCCACTTTCCTCACTCAAATTCCAAAAAAACACCGTCTCTTAGTACTTTCTTGGGTCCTCTACATGATAGACGGTTCAGATCTGCCATATGATCAAAGATGGTGGGCCAAAACTGTCCGGAAAAGTCAATTTTCGCGGATGTGCGAAACCTTTCGCACCATTTCGCTGTTGTGGTTAGTGGGCCCACAGAAGCATTTTCTGAAAAATCCACCCCGTCCATTGGATTCAGAACGAAATTTCAGTCAAGAATGGGTGGTTTTGAACGTCCATTGACGTGTCCCAAAGAAGAAATAACTAAAAGATCAGATTTGAACGCTACCGGGCAGCCCTTTTGTGGCCTCTGTATCTCACACGTGTGCACGCATGGGTGAAAAGTGACAACACGATTTTGTAGTGCTCGCAGCTGTCTACACGGTGGACGGCTTGGATTGAGCTTTTGGGGCACGTGTGTGGCCCACAGCTAATCGTAAAAATCAGCGTCGGTCGGTTACGCGACCGTGAAAAACAGAAATTTCCATTTTTTTAAAGATGATGCGGGTCAGCTCTTGCGCTGACCCATCGTTTGGTCCGGTGCACCTCGTATGCACGTACATGTGTAATGTACACACCATGTATACGGGCCCCATTGCAATGTATTTTAGAAATCCAATCCGCCCATTCTGTTCCTCATATTGTTTTACCCGTTGAGAACAATTATCAAGCATATCCAGCTGGCGGGTGGGCCCCAAATTGAAGATTGATGGGCTGATCTGCCCGTTAGGCCACTTCCGCAATGATCCAATGGATGATTTTTTGACGTGTACGGTTAATTTATGGTCCTCAGGCCACGTATGAAGTTTCGAGCCGAACCGATATTGGAAACCCCGTGATCTTGCGTTCTGGATGCGTTTCAAGCCACTTGAGCTTCAATTTCTTAGTTTTCTCGGATTTCTGACCGTGTATATCTGTCAATCTTGGTCCCCTGGAGTGTGTCCCTTGCCTTTGGTGTCATCAGATCGTTAAATCTCAACTTTTAACGTCCTTTTTCCATCCATGCTTGTAAAATCAACCTGCAACATAAACACGATTGAATCAGCCGTTAAGCACTGTTATGCTCGTAAATCCGGACAATATTTGAGTTCTAATATGCACTATTTGACTCTCAACAGTAGGATAACAGTATCTCAGGACCGTGGGCCGTAGGAGGTGATTTCAATGCAGTCTTATCGACTGCCGAGAGGAGAGGAAGTAGAAACTTCGATCAGGGCAGTTCAACTGAATTCTCTGACGCTCTAAACAATGCAGCTTTGCTAGACGCCTGTTATACAGGTAACAATTTCACGTGGTGTAACAATCAAGCAGGTAACGCGTGTGTCTAGGCCAGGCTTGATAGAGTTCTCTGTAATGGGGACTGGATCTCTCACTTTCCCAGTTTTCAGGTTCACCACCTGCCCCGAGTCAACTCTGATCATTCTCCGTTGCTCCTGGTCATCCCCAACACCTCTTGTTATGCTGTAAGGCCGTTCCGCTTTTAGCATATGTGGCTGCTCCATCAGGGATATAACAAGCTGGTAGAAGATGCTTGGTCAGAAGATCTGTCTAATCATCCCATGATCAATCTCATGCTTAAGCTCAGAAAGCTTAAAAGCAGACTAAGGGACTGGAATAAGAATGTTTTCGGCAACATTTTCTAGCAAATTAGGGGTGCTGAGGTCAACCTATCCCTTCTGGAAAACCAGGCTCAGCTCGAAATGATTGATATCAGTCAAAATTCTCTCATGGAGGCTAGGTGTCAGCTGGCAAACTTGGAGCTAGTGGAGGAAATTTTCTGGAAACAAAAAGCCCGTAATAATTGGTTGACAGAAGGTGACCGTAACACCAAATTTTTCCATCTTCAGGCCACTAAACGGTCCAGGCGAGCGGTTATTGGACAGATTTAGCTTGACACAGGGGTCTTCACCTCTGATTCTACACAGATAAAGGAAGCTGCAACTAATTACTTCTCCAAGCTTTTTTCTTCTGAATTTCAGTCCCAACGTGACCTCGCGTTGGATGGTATTCCAAAGCTAGTCAATGCTGAGGATAACGCTCTCTTGATGCAGCCCCCTCCTTGTATGAGGTCAGAGATGCAGTCCTCGCAATCCCAAGATATGGGGCCCCTAGTCCAGATGGGCTTTTAGGAACATTTTTTACAGGTAGCTGGGACGTTGTAGGTTTCGATATTCTAAAGGCAGTCACCCATCTTTTTCAAGGTGGTAACTTTCCGAGAGCCTTCACTTCCACCCCCATTTGTTTGATTCCAAAGATGGCAGCCCCGAAAAATTTCTTCGATTTTAGACCCATCAGTCTTTGTAATTGCGTCTACAAGATCTTTGCCAAGGTGATTGCCAGTAGGCTCTCTCTCTTACTTCCAAAGTTGATATCGCTTGAACAAGGGGCTTTTGTGAGAGGTAGGTCAATTGCTGAAAGTATCGCTTTGGGTCACGAGGTTTTTAGAGATGTAGATCGAAAAGTTCACGGAGGAAATATTATCCTTAAGTTAGATATGGAAAAGGCATACGATCGAATTGAATGGGACTTCCTTAAGCAGGTGCTTCAGCGGTTCGGCTTCAGTTCTCCTTGGATACAAATGGTGGAAAAATATTGGAACAATGTTTGTATCTCAGTCTTGATTAATGGGGAGGGTGCAGGTTTCCTCAAGTCATCCCGAGACCTTCGCCAGGGGGATCGCATATCGCCAAGCCTCTTTATCTTAGCCGTCGAGGTTCTTAGCCATGTGTTTTCATAATTGATTTCTAGCAGGTGCTGTACCCCCTTCAAGCTGAAGTGGGGCTGTAAGCAGGTCACACATCTTTATGCGGATGATACGGTGTTGTTTCTTAATGGTGGCAAAGCTTCAATTACGGTTATAGCAAACTTCCTATCATCCTACCAATCGGCCTCTGGTCAAAAGATTCACTACTCCAAAAGCTGTTTCCATCATGCCTCCTCTCTCCCTTCTCATAGAATTAGGGAGATTGAGAGAGTCCTTGGAATTTATGGCTCCCCAGCTTCCTTCACCTACCTCGGCGTTCCCCTATTCAGAGGAAGGACCAGAAGCATTCTCTTTCAACTGATGGTAGAAAAAATTCAACCTAAGATCATTGTTTGGTCGGCTCGCTATCTATCTCAAGCCAGTAGATGCACTCTTATAAATCATGTCCTTTGCAGCATACCCATTCACACCATGGCGGCTACCACTATTCCTTCTCAAGTTCTAGCTAAAATTGAAGCTACGTTGGCCAATTTCTTCTAGGTTTGGAAGGATGGTAAGGTCAAGATGCATTGGATAAGCTGGAAGAGAATCGCTTTGCCGAAACAGGAAGGCAGGCTGGGAATTAGAAGGCTCAAGGACATTTTAAAAGGTCTCAGGTTAAAGATGGCATGGACAGTGGTCAATACCAACGGCTCAAGCCTGTGGGCTGATTTCATGCTTTCAAAGTATGGCCCTATTCTCACTGCTGTAGCTGAAATATCCCCTCCTCACACTGCCTCCCCTCTTTGGAAACAGGTGGTAAAGATGTCCCAGATTATAGAAACAAATTCACAATGGCATGTGGGAAAGGGTGAGCTGAATTTTTGGAGATCCAACTGGACTGGTCTTAGGAATCTGGAAGATTATATCACCAACTCGATCCCTCCAGACATCCATCTCCTCAATGTCAAGGATGTCCTTAATCATGACGGCCTTCGAGAGCATCACCCGATTATCAACATGCTACCGGTGGAGATCGCTCAGCACATCAACACTGGAGGATATTGCATCTCTTCTGATTAGGACTTTCGCTTCTGGCCTTTCGATTGTAAAGGAGATTTCACAGTTAAGTCTGGTTGGGCCATTTGTAGAACTAGAGGTCAGGATTCGGCATGGGCAAACAAGGTCTGGAACCCACTCCTCCCCCTAAAGATTTCTGTTTTCCTTTGGCGCCTGCTATCAGGATCTCTTCCTACTGATGATAGAATCCAAAGGAGAAGCGTCCATTTCGTCTCCAAATGCAATTGCTGCAACCTGGATCAATCTTCCACCCCAAACTCGGAATCTATTAACCATCTTTTCATCTCGGGGTATCTTGCGAAGCACGTGTGGTCTCACGCCACAAACCCAAAAATCGGATTCACAGGAATCCCAATCGCCGAATCCGGTGCCGACAGCCTCCGTAGTACCCCATTCTAGGCTCTTAACATTCATATGCTAGATTTCTGATCCGGGATCCTACAAGGAGGATTTTTTTTGTACATTTAACTAGTAATAAGCATAACCACAAGTTTATCCAAATCATAAAGGCAACATCATCATCACATATCCACTAATATAATCATTTGAATACAATGCTAAAAGGAAAATATATATGTCAAAATCAAAGCTCCAGAAAACAGCTGCACGCTCCAAGCTCAATGCTGCTACAACCTAACATCACCTGCACGCATCTATCGTGCATAAGCTTATAGAAAGCTTAGAGGGTGGTGTAAGTGTGTGCACGAGATAAGTGTCAAGTATTCAATACAATATCATAATCATACAATACCGGAAAGCTATTAATCCATAAACCATACAATGATTGAATAAGTAGAAACACTGATAAGAGAAGGAATTATCAGCGTAAACAGAAATACTGACAAGATTATAATCATGCGATAACAGAATAAGCGGAAGTATGAACAAGTCCATAAGTTAATCAATATCAGAATACATAATATAGGACAGCTATGCAAATGATGAGTCATAGATAATCAAATGTCGAATAACAAGGATATAATGTAATACACAATTTGAAAGAGCTAACAAATATCATCACTCTCATCTAAGTCATAGGAATACAGAAACATAACAACCCACAATGCCACACGCCGAAGATGTAATAGAATATGCAGTATATGGTGCTAATAGAATGACCATGCTGGAGTGTGATGTCGGGATGATAGTACGTAGTATCACAGGCTACGGGATCCACCACAAGAAACCTCTATCCAAACTAGTATCATACCTAAATTTGGATAGTCTGACTCAACGTGGTAAACTCCTGATCTCAGGTTAGTCGCGCGCCCAACCGAAATCCTTGCCATAACAAAGATACATAACAATTAGTTGCGCACCACCAGCCCGAGTGGATAGTGAATGGATGAATGAATGAGTATGCAACTTCTACTCAGTAGTCTGTCAGCATAGTAGCCTGTCAACCGCTGGTAGCTTGCCCAGTGTGGTAGCTCGCCTAGGCCTCAGCCCCGCCCACATTAGCGTCCGCCCACGTGCACCCGCCCACATGTACAACAATGACGGGGTGTCATAATATCATGTCAGTCCTCATATCAGTATGGTTCCTCTCTGAGAAAATCACGGGGGTCTATTACACTTCACACCACCTGCCGCCCCAATCAAGCGCACAACTGGGTAAGTGGAAAAGACCTCACTATCTGCTTGTCAGTAGTCTGTCAATACCTACCCTGCTCGCCGATAGTGGACCCATTCCTCGAGCTGGTCAAACTCATCCTAGCCATGCCTACTCCCTCGGGCGGGTAAGGCCGCACCCTCTTCCAACCGACCACGACACAGTGGAGAGTGCAGCCATCTGGTAATCAGCACTCAACGTTCATCTACCCACTCGGTCTAAACGTTGGAGCATCCTCTGGAACCAAGAGGGTGTTTAGAGATTTTCACCCAGGGCCATCTATAGCGGCCCGATGCTCAAACAGATTTTCGGTGTCCCATCTGGCCATCCACGATATGCCTGTGGAGGCTACGACCCTGATGTCACTAGGGCGTACAGTAATCACAACACAATGCAAGATGCATGAGTCATACAATCCAATCATGCATCAATATTGCACTTGTCATGCACTCATGTGAGATAATCTCCACCTATCAGGGAGTCTCACATCATCCTGCCCAATGACATATGCAATGGTCAATCACATCTCATAACAAACATGCAGATGATGCGAATGGGCATGTATCATGATGTTATGATGTCACATACTCATAAACGGTATCAATAACCGGCGTCAACAATGTGGACTTTTAACCAACATTGCCCCCAAGGAATGGCCCACATAGAATCAAATATATAATGGGCACATAGCCTCACACAAGGGCCAAATATACAAAACTGGTGGGCCCTGTTCATGGGCCTAACACATATCACAATGGGCCTTGCCCATAGGCCTCAAATACATCTGGATGGGTCGCACCCATGGGCCTCAAATATACTTTGCATGTGAGTCACATACTTGGGTCTAATACACATCAGTATGGGCTACATCACATAGGCCTAATATACATCACTATGGCCACAACTCATGGGCTTTAAATACACAATAGGTGGGCCCTACACATAGGCCTCAAATATATACCACGGGTGAGCCTCAATGGACGGGTCACCAATACAACAGGATGGGCCTAATGACATGGACCCCATAAATATATCGAATAGGCCGCACCAATTGGGCCTTACATACATTGTAATGGGCCATGACCCATGGGCCTTTCATACATCACAATGGGCCTTGCAACATGGGCCTCATATATATTTAAGGTAGGCCTCAACAACGGGCCTCATACACATCAAGGTGGGCCTCAACAACGGGCCTCATACACATCAAGGTAGGCCTCAACAACAGGCCTCATACACATCAAGGTGGGCCTCAACAACGGGCCTCATATATGGGCTTAGCAACAGGCCACAATATATCAAGATGGGCCTAATCAATCATATGGGCTAAATCAATCAAATGGCCGATACGAGCAGGCCGATCAAATGGACCGATACAAATGGGTTGTACATCATGGAGTTATACTAAGCATGTTATAAAGTAATGCCCTATCCTTACAATGCAGCTGGCCTAGACGGCTTACATACAACAAGTACGGGCCTACCAATGGGCCCTAGGGAGAGTCGCAATGAAGACATTTAACCAACATTATACTCATAATGTGGACGTCAAACCAACATTGCTCCCAAGGTGTAGCCCGTAGTGAATAACATTATGTAAACTAGGTTGGGATCACACATTGCAATGGACCTTAGGTACACCCCATTGGACCTTAAATACATCAAATGGACCATGTCATACGGGCCTTTTACTCATCAAATGGGCCACATCAATGGGCCGCACCAATGGGCCTTATGTGCGTTGCAATGGGTCATAACCCGTGGGCCTTAGATTGCATTAAATGGTTCTGACCCATGGGCCTTATACATATCAAATGGGCCTAATCCCATGGGCTTTAAAATACATCAAATGGGTCCAATCCTATGGACCTTGAAACACACCAAATGGGTCTACTCTATGGGCCTTAAATTACATCAAATGAGCCTAATCCCATGGGCCTTGGAACACATCAAATGGGTCCACTCTATGGGCCTTAAATAGTTCAACAACTAGCTACATTCATGGACCCAATTAAATTCAACTGTGGTGGGCCTCAAAAGTGCATTCATTAAGCCCAACATTTAAGAAACTAAAGGTATAAATGTTCACTCCCCAAGTGCAGGGTTATGATGTAGTAATAACTCGGTAAGACCGAGGTCGAATCCCAAGGGACTGAAACTTGTACGTTATCTAAAACTAACCAGAACTAGAACTAGATTAAGATGAAATCTAAACTGAATGTCATTTGAAAAATAATGGTGAAATAATTATATAAACTTGAGAGAAATCAGAAGAAGGGAACTAGGGATTCAGAGGATCCACTTGTAGAGATCAGGGAGAACTTATGCTTGCATCAAAAATTATGGAAATTACTGAACTGCCGTTGATCTAGTTTTCAAAGAGATGAAAGGTGTATGAATTAGAATGGATTTCATCACCAAACCATGCCCAAAAGACTATGGCAAACAACAGAATTAAACTAATTACCACCCAATCACATGCATGAAAGTTAGGAAGGGTACCGTCATCCAACCATGCCCAGGAGACTATGGTGAACAACAGGACGTCCTGACGTCATAAACATGAAAAGGAAATAGAAATATTAAAAGCATCGCAAACCCATTGTAATTTCAGTCACAACAGACCATTAAGAACTAAAAATATTCCCATAATAATTAACTAAAATCAAAGTCAATTCATGCATTAAAATTAAAATAAAATCAAATCTCCCATCTCACTACAAGCTTCACCTCTTAGCCCTACCTAGGAGGTTTTAGCCTGCCATGGATGGGCTCAATCCAAATAAATAAAGAGAAAAAGAAAAGGAAAAGAAAAGGGAAAGAAAAAAACAAAGCTCCTCTCTCTCTCTCCTCTGCCCACGTTGAAACCCAAGCTCGAGCCCTCTGTTCTTCCTCCCAAGACCCTGAATGAATGCTCCCCACGTCCAAAAACCTCCTTTTATGGCCGCTGGAAGGCTGGAGTCAGTGACAAAGTTGTAGCAGGACACGGAGTGTAATTTTTGCAGTCAAGTTCGGTGCCTCGAAACACGCCACTTTCCTCGCTCAAATTCTAAAGAAACACCGTTCCTTAGTACTTTCTTGGGTCCTCTACATGATAGACGGTTCAGATCTGCCATATGATCAAAGATGGTGGGCCAAAACTGTCCGAAAAAGTCAATTTTTGCGGATGTGCGAAACCTTTCGCACCATTTCACTGTTGTGGTCGGTGGGCCCCACAGAAGTATTTTTTGGAAAATCCACCCCGTCCATTGGATTCAGAACGAAATTTCAGTTAAGAATGGATGGTTTTGAACGTCCATTGACGTGGCCCAGAGAAGAAATCACAAAAGAATCAGTTTTGAATGCTACCGAGCAGCCCTTTTGTGGCATCTGTATCTCACACGTGTGCACGCATGGGTACAAAAAGTCAGCATGTTTTTGTAGTATTCGAGCCCCTCTACACGGTGAACGGGTCAGATTTTCCATATGGTCAATGGATAGGGCCCACAAACGTCCGCAAAAACGGCCAGCGGCCTGCGTTACGCGGTGTGATTTTTTTTTTTTTTTTTTTTTTTAAGAAGAAAGTCGGTCAGCGTCTTGCTGACCGACTTAACTCGTTTGGTGCACAACGAGTGCACATGTGCACTGTACACACTCATCCCATATGGGGTCCATTGCACTGTTTTGGAGAAATCTGCACCGTCCATCTGTTTTGACTCCTCATTTAAGGCGTCAATAATAATTTTGAGACAGTTCCAGATATCAGGTGGGCCCAGAATCAACGGTTTATGGGCTGATCTGTCAGTTGGGGCACTTCCTGAGATCTTCAATGGCTGAAATTTTATATGTACGGTTAATTTATGGTCCTCAGGCGACGTATGAAGTTTCGAGCCGAACGGATGGTGGGAACCTCGTGATCTTGCATTCTGGACGTCCTTCAGGCCACTTGAGCTTCAATTTCTAACTTTTCTCAGATTTCTGACCATGTATATTTGTCAATCTTGGTCCCCTGGAGTGTGTCCCTTGCCTTTGGCGTCATCAGATCGTTAAATCTCAACTTTTAACGTCCTTTTTCCATCCATGCTCATAAAATCACTTTGCCACACAAAAATGAGAAAACAAGCCATTAGACAGCATTATATTCGTAAATCCAGACAATATCTGGGGTCTAATATGCAATATTTGACCCTCAACACAACCTCCAACCAGCATTTTGCTAGTCCCGAGCAAAATATGCGAAAAATAAGTTGAGAATTATAGGAAAACTTTCTATGAAATCGAGTGAGATTTTGAACAAAATACGAGAAATTTAATATTCATGAATGTTAGAAATTGTATTCTCCTAAGCTCAAGCGCACCGTAGACTTCATAATCAAGTGTAAAGCATTAATCCATCAATTAGAAAAATTTTAAACATTGAGATCCATGGATGTATAGTGTAATCTCAGCTAATCACATTAAGATTGAATTTGTTATTTCAGGATCTCATTGGTAACCAGCAAGAGAATTCATGATAACCAAACTTGCCTCATAAATTTCATCTTTTGATCTTTTCAACTTTTTATTTTTCCATTAATAGTCATGCCAAAAAGAGGAATCAAATCCTTACCAATAGGGAGCAAACCTATGGCAAAAGACCAATTACCTAATAATTTTTTTTGAATGTTTAACCTTGGGGAATCAAACCTTCACCTGTAGGGAGCAAACCCATGGTGAAGATTAATTGCCCAACCTGTTCAATTTTTATACCCTGATGGCAAGATATTTCAGGCTGGTTCCTTTCATGCTTAGTGATTACCAAATTAACCATTCAATATCAAACTGAAACCTTAATGTGAAAGCGAGATGTGACATGTGAAACCATGACTCAATCAATGTTTAAAATCTCTAATCATGGATTGATAATTCAAACTCAACTGTGGAATCTATCAAGTAGCTAAATCCAAGAGTCATAAATTACCAACATCATATATCTCACAATTCTAAATCAAGGATATTCGTCAAAATCAGAAAAATTTAAAAATTTTTCACAATTGTTGCTCAAGACTTGTTGCTCAAGACCAAGAAAATACTGATTAGGTTACCTAATCCCCCACCCCCAACCTAAAATCTACATTGTCCTCAATGTAAAAGATATAAACATGCAATGCACATGGGACAACGAAAGTAAATGAGAAGTGATGGGAAGATAGTACCTGAATAACGAATCAAGAGAGTTTTCAATAGATCACGGCATGGAAGCTTGTCAGCATGAGAGAGAAAGCAGAACAAAAATAACAAAAATAAAATCCTACCTATACCACTTTCACAGGTGCTCTCGATTGCATTTAGCGTATGCAACAAGCCTTTAAACCCCTAGGTTACCCCTAGTGGATGAGTTGTAGTCTCGTGAGGGTTTGCAGTAATGTTACCCACAAACATTGAACTAACTAACCTATGAAAGTGACTATCCTAAACCTATGAAAGCGATAAACCTACCTATACCTCCATCAGACTAGGAGATCAGTCCTGGTAAACAGGAGCAATCAGAGGCATGGACATGTCCTCTGAATCAAATGTCTCAACAAATGGCTTTAATCGATGTCCATTAACTTTAAACTCCTTGCCATTGTCGGGATCTCTTATCTCGACGGCCCCATGAGGATAAGCTGTAACAACAATGTAAGGGCCGGTCCAACGAGATCGAAGCTTACCCGGAAAGAGATGTAGTCGAGAGTCATACAAGAGGACTTTCTGACCTGGCGTGAATGATTTCCGTAGAATATGTTGATCATGAAATGCCTCCATCCTGTCCTTGTAAATTCTCGAGTTTTCGTACGCATCGTTCCGGATTTCTTCAAGTTCATTTAACTGAAGTTTGCGTAGCGAGCCAGCGTTGTCCAGATTGAAATTCAGATTTTTGATCACCCAGTATGCTTTATGTTCCAATTCCACAGGCAAGTGACAGGCTTTCCCATAGACAAGTCTAAAGGGAGATGTTCCAATAGGAGTTTTGAAAGCAGTACGGTACGCCCATAAGGCATCGGTCAATCGGATTGACCAGTCCTTACGATCAGGGTTAACCGTTTTCTCTAGGATATGTTTGATCTCCCTATTGGAAATCTCAGCTTGTCCACTTGTCTGTGGATGGTATGGGGTGCTCACCTTATAAGAGATACCGTATTTCTTCATTAAGCTCTCAAATGGTCTATTGCAGAAGTGTGAGCCCCCGTCACTAATGATGGCTCGAGGTGTTCCGAACCGCGACAGGATATTTTCTTTCAAAAATTTAATGACCGTGCGATGGTCATTTTTGTGGCACGAAATTGCTTCGACCCATTTAGTGACATAGTCTACGGCGAGCAAAATATACAGATTTTCAAATGATTGGGGGAATGGTCCCATGAAATCAATGCCCCAACAATCAAATGCTTCTATAATAAGGATGGGATTCAAGGGCATCATATTTCGACGGGACAATGCTCCCAATTTCTGACAACGCTCACAAGCCTTGCGAAACTCATGAGTGTCCCTGAACATAGTGGGCCAGTAGAAGCCACACTGTAAAATCTTGGCCGTGGTCTTTTTAGCAGAAAAGTGACCACCACAGGCCTGTGAGTGACAGAAGGAGATGACACTCTGATGCTCATCGTCTGGTACGCATCTCTTTAAGATTTGGTCTGGGCAATATTTAAACAAATATGGATCATCCCAGAAAAAGTTACGCACCTTGGTAAAGAATTTCTTCTTATCTTGTGACGTCCAGTGTGTCGGTATGGCACCTGTAGCAAGATAATTAGCAATATCAGCGAACCAAGGTGAATGGGAGACTCTAAACAGTTGTTCATCAGGGAATATGTCATTGATATGGGTTGCCTCAAGAGAATTAGAGGTATTAAGGCGAGAAAGATGATCGGCCACTACGTTCTCTACTCCCTTTTTATCTTTAATTTTCAAATCAAATTCTTGGAGTAGAAGGATCCATCGTATCAGGCGGGGCTTAGAATCATTCTTAAAAAGAAGATACTTAAGTGCCGCGTGATCTGTGTAGATGATGATCTTGGATCCGATCAGGTAGGACCTAAATTTGTCCAAAGCGAACACTACGGCTAAGAGTTCCTTTTCCGTAGTCGAGTAGTTCACTTGGGCAGGATTTAGAGTCCTACTTGCGTAGTGAATAACGTAAGGCCGCTTATCTTTTCTCTGGCCTAGAACCGCTCCAAGAGCATAATCAGAGGCGTCGCACATAAGTTCAAAAGGAAGACTCCAGTCGGGTGGCTGCATGATAGGTGCAGTGGTTAACATGCCCTTAAGCTTAGTGAAAGCTTCTTGGCACTGCTCAGTCCACTCGTATGGTGTATCCTTTTGAAGAAGATTACATAAAAGACGAGAGAGGAGACTAAAGTCCTTTATGAATCGTCTGTAAAAGCCTACGTGTCCTAAGAAGGATTGCACATCTCTGATGTTCTTGGGTGGAGGTAGGTTAGAGATAAGATCAATTTTTGCCTTATCTACCTCGATTCCTTTGGACGAGATGATATGCCCAAGGACAATTCCCTTTTGAACCATAAAATGGCACTTCTCCCAGTTAAGTACCAAATTCTTTTCTTCACATCTTTTCAGCACACATTTAAGACTTGCTAAGCATTCGCTAAAAGATGAACCAAAAACAGAGAAATCGTCCATGAAGACCTCTAGATATTTCCCCACCATGTCAGAAAAGATGCTCGTCATGCATCGCTGAAAGGTGGCAGAGGCATTACATAGCCCGAATGGCATCCTTCTGTAAGCAAAGGTGCCATAAGGACATGTAAATGTGGTCTTTTCCTGATCCTCAGGGGCGATTTCAATCTGATTATAACCTGAATACCCGTCAAGGAAACAATAATAGGAATGACCAGCTAGCCTTTCTATGATTTGATCAATGAAGGGCAAAGGAAAGTGGTCTTTCCTTGTGACGGTATTCAGCTTTCTGTAGTCAATGCACATTCTCCAACCAGTAGTAACTCTAGTTGGCACGAGTTCATTATTGACATTGGCTACGATGGTGATCCCGGACTTCTTAGGAACCACCTGAGTTGGACTCACCCATTGACTATCGGATATGGGGTAAATGATCCCCACTTCCAATAGTTTGAGAACCTCGGCCTTAATCACTTCCTTCATGTTTGGATTTAGTCTACGTTGTGATTGCCGAACAGCCTTTGCATTGTCCTCAAGATATATATGGTGAGTACAAATCGATGGGTTAATTCCCTTGAGGTCTGCTATCGTCCATCTAAGAGTTCCCTTATGCTCAATGAGAGTAGATATCAGCATACTCTCCTGTTCTTTCTCCAGGTGGGCAGAGATCACCACCGGGTATGTCTCATCTTGACCTAAATAGACATATTAAATTAGAGGGCAAAGGTTTTAGGTCAAGCTTCGGTGGCTTGAGGTTAGACGGTAGAGGCACTACATAAGTTTGGGGCAATTCTTCAATATGTGGCCTCCACCGGTTAACTTCAAGTACCGGTGCAGTATCAAGCATGGCACACGTCTCCCTAATTATATCATCATCAAGATCATGGGAGTGGGCCAGGCACGTCTCTAGAAGATCAGAGGATAAGGTGAGAGGCGTTCTATCTTCCACAAAAGAATCAATCATGTTAACATCGTGAAAATCGTCATCATCCTCTGAGTTGCTGCCATTATTGAAAAAGATATTCGATTCCAATGTCAAATTTCCAAAGGACATAGTCATGACACCATTCCTGCAATTGATAATTGCATTTGAAGTGGACAGGAATGGGCGACCAAGAATGACGAGAATCTGAGTGCTCGTATCATTGATGGGTTCGGTGTCCAAGATGATAAAATCAACAGGGTAGTAGAATCTATCTACCTGGACCAACACATCCTCGATGATCCCTCTTGGTATACGAACAGAACGATCAGCAAGTTGTAGTGTAGTTCGAGTGGGTTTTAATTCACCCAAACCTAACTGTTGGTATACCGAATAGGGAATCAGATTGACGCTCGCTCCTAAGTCAAGAAGTGCGTGATCAATTCGATAGTTTTCGATTACACATGATATGATTGGGCAACCGGGATCTTTGAATTTTTGTGGCACATCTTGTTTCAGGATGGCACTCACTTTCTCAGTCAAGGAGATCTTCTTTTGAACATTTTTCCGTCGTTTGGTAGTGCATAAATCCTTTAGAAATTTAGCATATGAAGGAATCTGTTTTACAACGTCAAGCAGAGGAATGTTGACTTTCACTTGTTTCAACACCTCTAGGATATCCTGAGAGTTAGATAGACGTTTTGGTTCAACCAACCGTTGGGGAAACGGAGCAACTGGCTTTTCTAGAGGTTCCGGTTCAAATTTTTGTGGAGCGCCACTAGATCCATCATTGTTGTCCTCTTCTGGTTCTTGAGGCTTTTCGAGCCTCACCGGAAGGGTTTTATCAATAACCTTCCCACTCCTAAGAGTGGTGATGGATTTAGCATGCCCCATTTGATTTGAAGAGCTGGGATCACCTGTCTCGTATTGCGGTTTCGGATTAGGGAGTGATTGTGCAGGGAGCATCCCTTTTTCGATAGCCGTCATACGTGAATCTATTTTTTGCATAAAATCTGAAATTCCTTGCATTGTCCGCGCCAGCTCTTGTATGGAAATTTGAACCGATTCTTCTTGAGGTTTCCCTGATTTGAATTTTGATTGAAGAAACCTTGAGGGGTAGCAGTTTGTCCGTTCCTCCAACTAAAATTCGGGTGATTTTTCCAGCTAGGATTGTAAGTATTAGAGGGTGGTCCATTGAAAGGTCTTTGATAGTTATTTACGGCATTAGATTGTTCATTCAATACATCTCGAAAGGCAGGTATTGATGGACAATTTTCAGTAGTATGAATGTTGCAATCACAGATGCCGCAAACACTTTCATTAACCTTTTCCTTCCTTCCTTCCATGGCCTCAAATTTTCTGGTGAGATTAGCCACCTTAGCGTTAAGATCATTATCCTCTTTCAGGAGATATATTCCTCCTTTTTCCCTTGAATGAGTCGGCCTAGACGTGGTGTTCGTTCTTGGGTAATAGTCTCATGATTGTGTTTTTTCCGCGAGACTATCGAGGTAATCCCATACCTTGTCGACATTTTTATTAATAAAATCTCCGTTACACATTGTCTCGACCATTTGGCGCATGGAAGATGTTAGCCCATCATAGAAAAAATTCGTAATGCGCCATATTTCAAAGCCATGTTGTGGGCATGCATTAACCAGATCCTTGAACCTTTCCCAACATTGGAAGAATGTTTCATCTTCCTTTTGGGCAAAGTTCATGATTGCTCTCCTGAGGGTAATTGTCTTATGATGTAGGGAAAATTTCTTTATAAATTTCCTCTGCAAATCATTCCATGTGCCAATGGACCTAGGACGCAGTGAATGTAACCACGTCTTGCCTTTTTCTTTCAAGGAAAATGGAAAGAGTTTCAGCCTAATAGTATCCTCAGATACATTAGGAAAGTATAAGGTGCCTATGATTTCATCGAACTCTTTCAGATGCAAGTATGGTTCTTCAGACTCAAGCCCATGAAACTTAGGAAGGAGTTGGATAACCCCTGGCTTGATGTCCATATGTCCTGTATTCTCAGAAAAAATCATGCATGAGGGCGTACTCACCCCCGCCGGTTGTAAATAATCTCGTAAAGTATAAGGTGGGGGTGCCTGATGCACCTCATTCTCATCATGTACTTCCTCAACCCTTGGTTGGGGTAGTGCTTGAGGTTAATTTTCAGCCATAACGTCTTCTAACTCAAGAGAATTCAAATGGTGTCTAGTCCTGCGATGGACAGTCAACCCCTCAACTAATCCTCCTTCAGTCACGAGACGCCGAGTGTTGTCGCGTGCCCAATGAGGCATGAAACACACTCAGCCCTCAAATTCTAACTTAAACCTAAAAAAAAAGGAAGAAGAAATCTAGAAAATAAAGGGGAAAGATGGAAAGAGGTTACCAAAGTTGGAGTTCCTAAGTTACAAACCTGCAAAACAAACCAAAATAAGTTAGTTTCTAAGAGTAGAAAGTCCTAATTAAAAATAAACTAATTTCTATAGAAAAGAAGAAATTCTAAAGAAAGAAGAATTAGAAGGAGCTTACTAAATTAGAAACTTCCTACAAAACAGAAAAATTAGGTTAGTTCCTAAACAAAAACTTATAAAAAAATTCTAAAACAAGAAACAGGGTTAGAATTCCTAAAAAGATTTAGAATTAGGATCTCACAAAAAAGAAGAAACAAATCTTAATATAAATCTAGAATAGAAAGGAAGAATTTAAGAAAAATTTTACTAATTTAGAAACTATCTTAGAAGTCTATAAAACAAGAAAGACAAGTTAATTTCTAAAAATTAAGAAAATCTAAACCTAATCTTAAACTAATCCTAAAACTAATTAATTTCAAAAAAACGTAGCCGACAGTCCCCAGCAACGGCGCCAAAAACTTGTTCACTCCCCAAGTGCAGGGTTGTGATGTAGTAATAACTCGGTAAGACCGAGATCGAATCCCAAGGGACTGAAACTTGTACGTTATCTAAAACTAACCAGAACTAGAACTACATTAAGATGAAATCTAAACTGAATGTAATTTGAGAAATAATGGTGAAATAATTATATAAACTTGAGAGAAATCAGAAGAAGGGAACTAGGGATTCAGAGGATCCACTTGTAGAGATCAGGGAGAACTTATGCTTGCATCAAAAATTATGAAAATTACTGAACTGCCGTTGATCTAGTTTTCAAAGAGATGAAAGGTGTATGAATTAGAATGGATTTCATCACCAAACCATTCCCAAAAGATTATGGCAAACAACAGAATTAAACTAATTACCAGCCAATCACATGCATGAAAGTTAGGAAGGGTACCGTCATCCAACCATGCCCGGGAGACTATGGTGAACAACAGGACGTCCTGACGTCATAAACATGAAAAGTAAATAGAAATATTCAAAGCATCGCAGACCCATTGTAATTTCAGTCACAACAGACCATTAAGAACTAAAAATATTCCCATAATAATTAACTAAAATCAAAGTCAATTCATGCATTAAAATTAAAATAAAATCAAATCTCCCATCTCACTACAAGCTTCACCTCTTAGCCCTAGCTAGGAGGTTTTAGCCTGCCATGGATGGGCTCAATCCAAATAAATAAAGAGAAAAAGAAAAGGAAAAGAAAAGGGAAAGAAAAAAACCAAGCTCCTCTCTCTCTCCTCTGCCCACGTTGAAACCCAAGCTCGAGCCCTCTATTCTTCCTCCCAAGACCCTGAATGAATGCTCCCCACGTCCAAAAACCTCCTTTTATAGCTGCTGGAAGGCTGGAGTCAGTGACAAAGTTGTAGCAGGACACGGAGTGCAATTTTCACAGCCAAGTTCGGTACCATGAAACACGCCACTTTCCTCGCTCAAATTCCAAAGAAACACCGTCCCTTAGTACTTTCTTGGGTCCTTTACATGATAGACGGTTCAGATCTGCCATATGATCAAAGATGGTGGGCCAAAACTGTCCGAAAAAGTCAATTTTCGCGGATGTGCGAAACCTTTCACACCATTTCGCTGTTGTGATCAGTGGGCCCCACAAAAGTATTTTCTAGAAAATCCACCCCGTCCATTGGATTCAGAACGAAATTTCAGTCAAGAATGGGTGGTTTTGAACGTCCATTGACGTGGTCCAGAGAAGAAATCACAAAAGAATCAGTTTTGAACGCTACCGAGCAGCCCTTTTGTGGCCTCTGTATCTCACACGTGTGTACACATGGGTACAAAAAGTCAGCATATTTTTGTAGTATTCGAGCCCCTCTATACGGTGAACGGGTCAGATTTTCCATATGGTCAATGGATAGGGCCCACAAACGTCCGCAAAAACGGCCAGCGGCCTGCGTTACGCGGTGTGATTTTTTTTTTTTTTTTTTAAGAAGAAAGTCGGTCAGCGTCTTGCTGACCGACTTAACTCGTTTGGTGCACAATGAGTGCACATATGCACTGTACACACTCATCCCATATGGGGTCCATTGCACTGTTTTGGAGAAATCTGCACCGTCCATCTGTTTTGACTCCTCATTTAAGGCGTCAATAATAATTTTGAGACAGTTCCAGATATCAGGTGGGCCCAGAATCAACGGTTTATGGGTTGATCTGTCAGTTGGGGCACTTTCCGAGATCTTCAATGGCTGAAATTTTATATGTACGGTTAATTTATGGTCCTCAGGCGACGTATGAAGTTTCGAGCCGAACGGATGGTGGGAACCTCGTGATCTTGCATTCTGGACGTCCTTCAGGCCACTTGAGCTTCAATTTCTAACTTTTCTCAGATTTCTGACCATGTATATTTGTCAATCTTGGTCCCCTAGAGTGTGTCCCTTGCCTTTGGCGTCATCAGATCGTTAAATCTCAACTTTTAACGTCCTTTTTCCATCCATGCTCATAAAATCACTTTGCCACACAAAAATGAGAAAACGAGCCATTAGACAGCATTATATTCGTAAATCCAGACAATATCTGGGGTCTAATATGCAATATTTGACCCTCAACAATAAATCATTTCCTTTAAGATCTTTATAATATGGTGGGCCCCACTCCTCAAAATTTCAGCCCAAGGCTAGCATAATTATAACATGTTGTTGTCCTAAATTTGGGCACTCCATTGGAGTGGGTCCAAGGCCTCTAAAACTCTGAAAATTGAGGGCCAACGTCCCTCGTCATGCATACAATGAGAGAAAACCCAAAAAGGTGGCCCACAATCAGGAAATATTTTTGAATTATGGTTTTTTATCAAGACATATTGCTGGACTGCACAGCAGAAAAAATCTGGGAGTCCAACCATCTTGGCCCATTCTTTTGGATACCCAAACGGGGTTACTTGAGGCTGAAATTTTATAGAGTAATACTTTCATATGTGGGCCACACCCCCACAAAATTTTATAATTTTTATATATCTCTAAGTATTTTAATTAATTTAAACAAAACAGACTGTCCAGAAAAATCGGAAAGACCTGGACGTCCCAACGTGGTGGGCCAGTTTGGCCCTCACCACGGTGTATACAGGGGTCCATTGGCCCTGAAATTTAGTAAGTGAGTTCTAACATAAGTGGACCACACTTCTAAAAAATTTTAGAACTTTTTGACATTTTTAAATATTTTAATTCATTTACATAAATCAATCTATCTTGAAAATCGGACTGATCTGGACACCATATTATAATGGGCCGGTCCCACCATCACCATGGTGTGTACAGGCGTCCATTGGCCCTAAAATTTTGTAGGTGGGTCCTACCATAAATAGGCCACCCTCCTGAAAATTTTTATAATTTTTAAACACCCATAGGTATTTTAATAAATTTTAAAAATCCAACTGTCCATGGTGGAATGTTGCTTAAACAGTGCAGAAAATCCAGACTGTCCACATCACTTGGACAACACCTTTGGGACCCCAATGAAAGTCAGTTGGGGCTGAAATTTGGGGACATAAAGATGAGATCCCTACCTTTCAAAAAAGTATATTTAATAGGTATGAATAGTCCCCCAAACAGTCCCAAAATTTGGTCCAAAAACAACCAGAAACTATCCAGAAAATTCTGGACAGCAACATGTACTTAGATAAAATTTATTATATAAGTTAAATAAAAAGGGAAATACATTAATGGGCCACGTACATCAGAAAATAAAATGAGAAAAAAGAGAGATAGAAGGACAATCCGGCCATAGGGAAAGGGGTTCCGCCACTATTGAGCCCTCCCGAGATCAATCACACCCGCACATCATACCTAGATTTACATTTACAACATTAATCTTGCACATGCATGGCCTCTATATGACCCAAACATAATATGATATGAAATAAAACTACTATGATGGGGCCCATAGAGAAAGGCCCCATGCATGGATCATGCATGCATAAGGTAGGCCATTAAGCAACAACCATGGGATTGTGTGGGATCTCCACCATTGATTGGTGGGTCTTACACTTCCCTCATGAAAGAAAGAAAATATCTAGGCTATAAAAATCAAATTTTTTACATCTAAAGGAGCACCCACCGTTCGATCTTCTTGCTCTTATGAGTTCCTTAGCACCTTAGCTTTGATTCCAATGGAGGAGATGGGGAATGGATGGTTAGGATGGGAGATCATGGGGTAGGAAAGTGGGCCACACTTGAAGTTTTGAAAGAGAGGGAGAGGCTTGGAGAATTTTCATACGTATGGGATTTCTCTCTTTAGATTTTTTTGAGTTTGAAAATGAGAAAGAGAGAGAGAGAGTTGTAAAGGGAGAGAGAGATGGGTGATGGATGTAGTGAGTGATGGGTGTAAGAAAATCTTGACTTTTGTGGCCATTTGTGTAAGAAAAGCATGGGTGGTGTAAGAACTTTTTGACTTTGAGGGCTTTTGGTGAAAGAGAGGTATGGGCTTGTAAGAGATTCTTGACTTTTGTAGTTGCTTGGGAATGGGTGAAAGGTTTGACATGTACTTGACATGTGATGGATTGATGGATTGATGGATTGATGTGACACCTCGTAGAGATTCTCTTGGGTTTCGCAACGCGCGGCGTTTTCTTCGCACCGAACGTTGGCCCACATCTCTTGACCAGGGTATCACCTTGGCGCGCAAGTCGCGACATCGGAACCGCAGCGACGGCGCGGTCGCTATGGTAAAGGTCTTAGATTGAGTCGATACGGGTTGACAGCATACGAATCGAGGTCGCATGCAAATATTGGTTAAGGGTCGAAGGTTGCCGGAATTCGACCGGTAAGACGCGAAAATCTATGAAATTGTACGGTCTAGGATACAGGGCTTACATGTGGTCCATTTTTAATGGCTTCTTCAGGTTCAACCTTCCTCATCAGGAGACGATTTGGGAAAGGCTTGGATCTTGGTGGAGTAATTAGGTTTCCCTCAACGACCCCTCCCGTATGTAGATTTTATGTTCGACCCTGATCCTTCGGGAGCTATGGAAGGCGAGAAATGTGGCGCGGTTTGATGGAATAGTCCCAATGTCTATAACATTGTGAACCGGGTAAAATGGTGGTTTTCTCAACTTAGCAATAGCCTTTCAGTTTCCGGTCCCACTAGCAGGTCAGACTTAGCCCTCTTTCAAAGACTTGATATTGCTGTTAAACCTCCCAGAGAAAAGTCTATCTAGATAATTAAATGGTCCAGGCCGTGGGATGGTTGGATTAAAGTAAATGTGGATGGGGCAGCTTTTGGAAATCCGGGCCCAAGTGGGGGAGGTGGGATCGGTAGGAGCTCCTCTGCCTCCCTCCTCTTTGCTTTCTCTTTTGGCTATGGTGTTGCTTCGAACAATTCTGCGGAGCTGAGAGCACTTCACGATGCGATGGCTATTTGTGTTACACGGGATTCAATCGGGTCATTCTGGAATCGGATTCCAGATGTGTGGTGGATGCATTTATCGGGAAATCCTCTCCTGCGTGGAAGTGGCATTATTGGTGGACTAAGATTCATCGTTTGAAGGAAATGGGTACGTTTTTGATTAACTAGATTCCGAGAGAAGGAAACAATCCTGCAGATGGTTTGGCTAAGGCAGCGACATCTGGGCAACTGCAATCCACTTTCTTTGCTGCCGCTGACCTCCCAGTTGAAGTTAGGGGTCTATACAAATTAAACAGAATGGGATTGGGTTCTATTAGAGAGTGTCATGCCCCAAACCTGAAAACTAGATTCACAGGAATCCCGATCACCGAATCCAGTGCGACAGCCTCCGTAGTACCTCATTCTCGGCTCCTAACGTCCATATGCCAAATTCCGATCCTGGGATCCTACAAGGAGGATTTTTTTTCTTTTGTGTACATTTAACTCGCAATAACCATAACCACAAGATTACCCAATTCACAAAGGCAACGTCATCATCACATATCCACTAAAAGAATCAGTTGAGTATAATACTGGAAGGAAATACATAAATAAAAATCAAGCTCCAGAAGACCGTTGTATGCTCCAAGCTCAACACTGCTGCAACTTAACATCACCTGCACGCATCTATCATACATAAGCTTATAGAAAGCTTAGAGGGTGGTGTAAGTGTGTGCATAAGGTAAGTGTCAAGTATTCAATACAATGTCATAATCATACAATACTGGAAGTATTGGTAATCCATGAATCGTGCAATGTCGGAATAAGTAGAAATACTGGTAAGATCAGGAATTATCAGAGTAAATAGAAATACTAACAAGATCATAAATCATACGATAACAGAGTAAGAAAAAATACTGACAAGTCCATGAGTCATACAATATTAGAGTACGCAAGACAAATCAACTATGCAAATGAGGAATCATAGATAGCCAAATATCATATGCAAAGGATGCAATGCAATATACATTTCTGATGAGTATCACAAATAGCGTCAGCCATAGCTAGACCATATAAATGCAGAAACACAATAATCCAAAATGTCGTATGCCGCGAATGTCATGCAATATGCGGTACGAATGGAATGACCATGCTGGAGTGTGAAGTCGGGATGATAGTACGTAGTATCGCAGGCTATGAGGTCCATCACATGAGACTTCTATCCAAACCAGTCTCATACCTAAATTTGGATAGTCAGACTCAATGTGGTAAACTCCTGATTTCAGGTTAGTCACACGCCCCAACCGAAATCATGGCCATTGCGAAGGCACACGTGACAAATAGTTACGTACCACTAGCCCGAGTGAATAGTGAATGAATGAATGAATGAATGAGTATGCAACTCCTGCTCACTAAATCCACATATCAGTACAGTTCATCTCTGAGATCATCACTAGGGTTTAGTATACTCCAAATGGCACTGCCGCTCTCCCAGCCCCACAGTGCAAGTGAGCATAAGAAACCTCACTATCCGCTTGGCCAATAGTCTGTCAATACCTATCCGGCACATCGATAACGGACTCATTCACGAGCTGGTCAAACTCAGCCTAATATCGTCCCCTACCCTCAGGCGGGTAAGGCCACACCCCCTCCGAACCGACCACGACACAGTGGGAGACGCGGCCTCCTGGTATTCGGTACTCGGGCGCTCATGTATCCACTTGGTCTCGACGTTGGGGTGTCTCCTGGCCCGGAGGTTTAGGAATTTTCACTTAGGGACATTTATGGCCCCCATATGGTAGAACCAAACATTTCTGATGTCCCATCTGACCATCCACGATATGCCTGTGGAGGCTACGACCCTGATGTCGCTAGGGCGTACAGTAATCATAGCTCACAATGCAAGATGCATGAGTTATACAACCAGTCATGCATCAATCCTGCACATGTCATGCACTCATGCGAGATAACCTCCGCCTATCAAGGAGTTTCATATCATCCTACCCAATGACATATGCAATGGTCAATCACATCTCATAACAAACATGCAAATGATGCGTATGGGCATGTATCGTGATGCTATGTTATCACATACTCATAGTCGGTATCAACGATCAGCCTCGAAAATGTAGACATTTATCCAACATTGCCCCAAAGAATGGCCCACATAGATCTAAACATATAATGGGCCCACGGCCTCACACAAGGGCCTAATATACAACACAATGGGCCTTACTCAAGGGTTACATGTACACAACAGGTGGGCCCTACTTATGAGCCTAACATACATCACAATGGGCTCCTTCGTCTGGCCCTCAAGTGCATCACAATGGGCCTCATCACCTAGGTCCTAATATACATCACATTGGGCCTTAGACACGGGCTGAATACACATCACTTCGAGCCTCAAATACAGGTCGCATGTACATCACATTGGACCCCGATAATCAAAATCGGTAATCGGCCACAACAAATCAAAATCGATAATCAGCCTCGATCGTTAATCGACAATCGGCCACAACAAATCAGAATCGGTAATTGGTCTCGATCGATAATCGGTAATTGGCCACGACGAATTAAAATCGGTAATCGACCATCAGAATGGTAATCGACCTCGATCGATAATTAGCAATCGACCACATCACTCAGAGTCGGTAAGAATGGGCCTAACAAGGCCTAATGGAAGGTCACAATGTGGACATCCATCCATCATTGCCCATCAATGTGAACATTTAACCAACATTGCTCCCAATGAGTAGCCCACATAGAACCAAACACATAGTAGGCCCCACGGCCTCGCACAAGGGCCTAATATACATCAAATGGGCCGCACCACATGGACCTCAAACACATCACAATGGTCTGACTTATGGTCCTCATATACACCACAAATAAGCCCTACACATGAGCCTCAAATACATAACATGTGGCTCCACATATGGGTCCATTATGCATCGAATGGGCCATGCATCTGGGCCTTGAATACATCAGGTGTGCTGCATCATATGGACCTAAAATACAACTCAATGGACCATGCCAAAAAGGGCCATAAATATATAATAGGCAGGCCCTGCACATGGGCCCAATATACATAACAGGTGGGCTCTACACATGGGCCTAATGCACATCACTATAGGGCCGCATCATATGGGCAGGGAATACATCTCAATAGGCCTCATCATATGAGCAGGCATATATCACAATGGGCCTCACTAAATGGGTCAGAAATACATCACAATGGGTCACGACGTATGGGCCAAGTATATATCTCAATGGGACACGACCCATGGGCCCCAATACATCATGATGGGCCACCATCCACGGGCCTCAAATACAACAAGTGGGCCGCATCAATGGGCCTTATATACACCTCAGGTGGGCCCTGCTCATGGGCCTCAAATACATAGTATGTGGGCCCTACACATGGGTCTCAAATATATACAACAGGTGGGCCTCAATGGACGGGCCACAAATACATCAAGATGGGCCTAATCACATGGGCCTCATATATATATCGAATGGGCTGCACTAATTGGGCCTTACATACATTGTAATGGGCCATAACCCATGGGCCTCGCATACCTCATAACATGGGCCTCATATATATTAAGGTGGGCCTCAACAACGGTCCTCATATACATCAAGGTTGAACTCAACAACGGGCCTCATAAACATATCAAAGGTAGGTCTCACACATAGGCCATAACATATCAAAGGTAGGCCTCACAGATGCATAGATGGGCCATAAACATATTAAGGACCTCAAATGCATCTCAATGAGTTGGGCCCTGCTCATTCTAAATGGGCCCATCTATGAACAACTTGGATAAAACACGTACATCACGTGGGGGCCACGTGAATGGACGGTGTGAATACAAAATACATACATCTAGGTGGACCCCCACCAATTTGTAGTTCACAAATCCATCTCATTCATAAGTTAACATATTGATAGATTAAGTGACGACAAATATCAGCTTACTAAAAATTTACCATGGCCCTTAAAAATTTTGAATGGTGGATGTCACTATCTCCACTATTTACAATGGTGGGGCCCACTTGAACTTTAGATCTACTCGTTCTTTAGCTCTTGCCATAAAATGAGCTTTCAAATTGGTTGGACGGTTTGGATGCAACACATGGATCATGGTGGGTCCTAAATATGGACGGCGAGGGTGAAACGAGTGGGGCCCACATAGCTTGGTGACGTCACATACACCAGCTGTATAGCTGGTGTGCGGCACGCCAGTCATTCCGCTTTATAAGGTGGGTCCATACGTGTGGCCCACTATAACATTTATTTTCCATCCAACTTGTTGGTAAGGTCATATAGACCCAGACCCGGTCCACTATAATGTTTACTTTCCACCCAACTTATTGGTACGGTCACATAGACCTGGGGCCCACCACAATGTTTATTTGCAATCCAACCCATTAACAAGGCTACACAGACCAGGATGAAAAGGAAAGGAAGAAAAAAAAAACAAATTTCATGTTGGCCCAAAATTTCTTGACCACAAAAAGGGTCACAATGGTGGACGTTTAATCAACACTGTTTCCTTGATGTGGGCCCACTAGATAAATGGCTGGATGGCGTAGATGGGACACGTACACACGGTGGGACGTAGGTCCCACCATCCAAACAATGGACGGTGCGAGCGTAACACATCCATCACGGTGGTTTTCACCGTCCACAGCCGTGGACGGTGTGAGTGAAACACATACATCAATGGTGGGTTCCACGTGGGTCCCACCATAACGTTTACTTTCCATCTGATTCGTTGATAAGGTCCCACGGACCCAAATGAATAGGAAAAACAAATTTCATATTGTTCCAAAACTTCAGTGACCTAGAAAAGGTTTTCAATGGCTGACATTCGATCCCACTGTTTCATATGATGTGGGCCACCTGAGCTCCATATAAGGCTGATTTTTTTGAGGTGGGGATCATAGTTAAAAGGGGCCCACCATATGTACGGCATGGATAAAAAATACACATCATGGTGGAGCCCACAACTAGGACCGTGGGTCCCTGGTCGTCCGCCCACCGCCCACAGCGCAGGACGCCTGCGAGTCCTCTCTCTCTGTCAGCAACAGCAGTTGTTGTTGTTTTTATTTTTTATTTTTTAAAAAATTGAGATTTGAAGTTCTTCATATGTGGGGCCCACATCAGCTAAATCCAGTTCATCCATTGCGCTCCACGGCTCAAGATCAACTAAATGAGCCCAATATGCAGCAATGTTCTAGTGTATCAAAACATCGGGGTTAGTTTTAACGGTAAAAAGAGTGTTTTTCTATGGTATGGCCCTCCAGATAATCAGATTCACTTCATTTTTTGGCTCAACGCCTAAAATGAGCTGAAAAATGAAATGGACGGTGTGGATTTGATCTGTACATCAAGGTGAGTCCTACATGAGTGGACTAGCCAAAAGCTTAAGTATAATATATTTTATTTTATTTATTTTTCTGTTAGCTATTAGTTCACCCTGTCAATACACGCACTCCATGTCCAGTGTTCAGGGACGCTGGATGGCATGGATATAACACAAGCATTGTGGTGGTCCCATATGGCACCCTGCACTTCACACTGAGGTGGGTCCACACGTGTGGGACCCACCATCCTTGGATAAAATGTATATTTGTGTATTTCCTTCAATTAGGCCCGCCTAAATGGACTACTAGGTAGGCCCACTAGGTGGACCATATGGATGTGAAACATATCACAAGGTGGGCCACGATCAAACACACAAAAAAAAGGGAGAGAGAGAATAGAACACCCACCTTAGGATCTTATCTTCTTCTTCTGCCTATAGCCTCTAGAGCTCCAATGGATAGACTTCAACGGTTGAGATCGGTCATGGAGGGTGGGATTGGATGATAAGAATGTGGGCCACACTAGTTTCTCTCCCATGGAATGCCATGGACGGTTCATTGCTTGGGAAAAATGAGAGAGAGAGAGAGAGAGAGAGAGAGAGAGAGAGAATGAGAGAGAGAGAGAGAGAGAGAGAGAGAGAGAGAGAGAGAGAGAGAGAGAGATGATGGGAGGAAAGTGATGGTGAGTGATGGATAGGTGTACTTGACATGTAAGGAAGAATTGATTTTATGTAAGGTGATGTAAGAGAGGGATGGGTTGGGTTGCTTTATACTTGATTGATTTGATTTGATTGATTCATTGTTGAGGGTCAAATATTGCATGTTAGACCCCAGATATTGTCTGGATTTACGAATATAATGCTGTCTAATGGCTCGTTTTCTCATTCTTGTGTGGCAAAGTGATTTTATGAGCATGGATGGAAAAAGGACGTTAAAAGTTGAGATTTAACGATCTGATGACGCCAAAGGCAAGGGACACACTCCAGGGGACCAAGATTGACAAATATACACGGTCAGAAATCCGAGAAAAGTTAGAAATTGAAGGTCAAGTGGCCTGAAGAACGTCCAGAATGCAAGATCACGAGGTTCCCACCATCCGTTCGGCTCGAAACTTCATACGTCGCCTGAGGACCATAAATTAACCGTACATATAAAATTTCAGCCATTGAAGATCTCGGGAAGTGCCCCAACTGACAGATCAGCCCATAAACCGTTGATTCTGGGCCCACCTGATATCTGGAACTGTCTCAAAATTATTATTGATGCCTTAAATGAGGAGTTAAAACAGATGGACGGTGCAGATTTCTCCTAAATAGTGCAATGGACCCCATATGAGATGAGTGCGTACAGTGCTCGTGCACCAAACGAGTTAAGTCGGTCAGCAAGACGCTGACCGACTTTCTTCTTAAAAAAAAAAAAAAAAAAAAAAAAAAAAAAAAAAAATTCGCACAGCGGACGCACGGCCGCTGGTCGTTTTTGCGAACGGTAGTGGGCCCCACCCATTGCTCGTTTGGCCAATCTGATCCGTCCACCGTGTAGAGGGCTTCGAGAACTACAAAACCATGTTGAGCTTTTGCACCCATGCGTGCACACGTGTGAGATATAGAGGCCACAAAAGGGCTGCCCGGTAGCGTTTAAATCTGATCTTTTAGTTATTTCTTCTCTGGGACACGTCAATGAGCGTTCAAAACTACCCATTCTTGGCTGAAATTTTGTTCTGAATCCAATGGACGGGGTGGATTTTCTAAAAAATGCTTCTGTGGGGCCCACCGATCACAACAGCGAAATGGTACGAAAGGTTTCGCACATCCACGAAAACTGACTTTTTCGGACAGTTTTGGCCCACCATCTTTGATCATATGGCAGATCTGAACCGTCTATCATGTAGAGGACCCAAGAAAGTACTAAGGGACGGTGTTTCTTTGGAATTTGAGCGAGGAAAGTGGCGTGTTTCATGGTACCGAACTTGGCTGCGAAAATTACACTCCGTGTCCTGCTACAACTCTGTCACTGACTCCAGCCTTCCAGCAGCTATAAAAAGAGATTTTTGGACATGGGGAGCATTCATTGAGGGTCTGGGGAGGAGTTGCTAGGGCTTGATCTTGGGTTTTGAACGTGAACAGAGAGAGAGAGGAAGAGTTCTTTTCTTTAAGGTTTTATTTTAGTTTTTCTGTAAGATCTGAGTTCTAGCCCACTCATGTGTGGCTAAACCTCCTAGCTAGGGCTAGGAGGTGAAGCTTGTAGTGAGATGGGAGATTTATTTTATGTTTTTAATTTAATTTTAATTCTTGAACTGACGTTGATTTTAGTTGATTATTAATGGCATGTTTTGTTTAGTCTTTAATGGTCTGTTGTGACTAAAATTACAATGGGTCTGCAATGGCTTGGAGCATGTCCTTTTTCCTTTATGTTTATGACGTCAGGAAGCCCTGTTGTTCACCATAGTCTCCTGGACATGGTTGGATGACGGTACCCTTCCTAACTTACATACATGTGATTGGGTGGTAATTAGTTTGATTCTGTTGGTTGCCATAGTCTTTGGGCATGGTTTGGTGATGGAATCCATTCTAATTTATCTTCCTTTTATCTCTTTGAAAACTAGATCAACGGCAATTCAGTAATTTTCATAATTTTTGATGCAAGCATAAGTTTTTCCTGATCTCTACAAGTGGATCCTCTGAATCCCTAGTTACCCTTCTCTGATATCTCTTAAGTTTTAGATTAATTATTCTACAAGTATTTCTCCATTGCTAATTGATTTAGAATTTATCTTAGCCTAGTTCTCGTTCTAGTTAGTTTTAGATAACGTACAAGTTTCAGTCCCTTAGGATTCGACCTCGGTCTTACCGAGTTATTACTACATCACAACCCTGCACTTGGGGAGTGAACATTGATTTGATGGGTGGTAGAGATTCTCTCGGGGTTACAACGCGCGGTGTTTTTTTGAAATGATCGCGGACCCACAACTCCTGGCCTGGGTATCGGCTCGACGCGTAATATGCGGCATCGAAACCACAACGACGGTGCGGTCACAATGATATAAGTCTCAGATCGAGCCGACTCAGACCGACAGAATCCGTATCAAGATCGCGAGCAGACACCGATTACAGATTGCGAGTGGCCGAAATTTCACCGGGAGGACCGCGAAGGTATACGGAACGGTACGGGCAAGGATATGGGTCTTATAGAGAGACCACTGGTTAGGGGATTACTAGCTGTTTATGGTGTATAGGTTTCTCCTTGGGCGTCCCTGGCTATTTTTTGTCCCAGGGAAGTTTTTTTAGTTGTAATCCTTCTTTTGATATATGGTAATATACACAGTTTTTCAAAAAAAATAAAAAAAGTTCATGGGTCATCCACAATTTCAAACGTGATCTTTTTTTCTTTTTTAACACAAGCACTCACACACTCACACCACAATAGATGCTCGAATGCATAGCCTTGTCTTGAAACTCTTGTGAGTCTATCACAAATTCTAACATGTGCACGACTCTTATAATTTAAATGATCAAAAGTTATGATTGAACTAAAACTTACTATTTACAATAAAAACAAAATTAAAATGGACATTTGACCATGATACAATGGAATCTCACAAATCTAGTATGACCAACCCAACATAGCAGGGTTGGTTAGCTAAAGTAGCTTCTCCTACTCTAAAATCATATATGATACATTGAAATACTCATTTCAATTTACTATAGACGGCTATTTTAAAGTTCTGAGATCACTTCCACCTCTGACCAGGCCTTCTCTAGTCCATCTTAGCCATGAAAGTATCCACAACTGAACCCCTCTACATCATACATGTATGCCATATATATATATATATATATATATATATATATATATATATATATATATATATATATATATATATATATATGATGAACATGTTCACTAGAACGGAGGATCAACATCTAATAGTATATTATCATTTTATTTTTTTTATCTTCTCTTTAATGGCCTTCAATGCTGATGTAAGGTCTCTTCCTACCCCTAGGATCACTTGTCATTTTCTGAATTTCTATCTTCATGTCAATGCTAAGCATGTCACCCTACCCTGAAGCAGTCTATCTATCAATAAATACGAGTAAGAATATATGCCTATATAGGGGGAGCTGCTGGCCCTAACCCGAGTCATCTTGTAAAATGCCGAGCCACGTGGAGAGCACCCTAAGGGTGTGTTTGGTCAGTCGAATTGAATGGTATTGAATTGTATTAGATGGGATTAACATGATTATTGCATAATGATTGCATGTCTAGAAATACCATAGTATTATAGCCATCCAATCTCATGTTTTGGATAAAAAATTTGCTCCAAGAAACCATCGGATTAAGAAAAATCATGTTTGGTCGACCATGAAATTGTAATCAATGGACCAAATTCACAACATATGTCATTCACTTGAACACATAACAAAATGTCACGTGTAAACGGTGTATATGGATGGACAGCATGAATAAACACATACATCAATGTGAGGCCCACATGTGTAGTGGATTTTAAAATTCACAAAAATCTTGAATAAGACCGAATGCAATTCCATCCCACTTAATCCCAACCATTCCCATCCTCTCCAAATGTTGTATGGAACTACATGGACCAAATGCAATTCTATCCCACCTAATCCCATCTAATACCCTGCGCCAAACGCTGCCTAAGAGCCTGTTTTGGCGGAGTGAATCCCATGGGATTATGAGGGATAGGATGGATTTAAGGTAATAATGATGGTAGTGTCAGTGGATTGGTTTAAGATCCATGGGATTGTTATATCCCGAGACAAGTTCACTGGGTCTGTTTGGCATGCCCCGCATATCCCGGGATTTTACCTTCTAATCTGTTCAACCATGGGATGGGATCAATTTTAAGGTAATGATGGTGATGTCAGTGGATTGTTTTAAGATCCATGGGATTGCTTATATCCTGGGACAAGTTCACCAGGTCTGTTTGACTCGTCATGCATAGCCTGGGATATTGCGATCCCATCCCTCCTAATAGCGTGGGATCGGTCTGGCCAAACAGGCCCTAAGGTTTATTTTATATCTGCTTCCTTCATCCCATTTCCCCACTCATTTTAGGACATGAACAGTTAAGTGAACCACGCCACATTAAATAATGGGATGGAAATGCTCACCATTGAAACCTTCGGATGGCTACATAGATATTAAAGGGCAACTAACCCGTTGATTCTTATGGGTATAAAGGTAAAAGACAAACATCAACCTGATTTGAAACTTCTGTGGTCCTAAAAAAGTTTCAATGGTGGACGGTCAATCCCCACTGTTTCAAGTGATGTGGCCCACTTGACTTTAAATTCCAATGATGGGCATTTCTTCATTTAATGCAAATCCTTGATGGTTTAGAATTTTCACTGTCGATATTTTAGAAATTGATTCGATGGTTAGAGTAATTTATCTAGAGCCCTTTTTAATTTTAACGGGTTGGATGGACCTACATGCATTTGTGCCACATATGATGACTATGTGCCCTAATATGGCGGATGAACATCTACTAGAGTATTCTTATTTTCTATCAGGGTCACGCCACTATCAAGTTGGCCGATCCAACCATCATGTGATGTGGACCATCTCATGGTTAATTTATTTGGATGGTTCTCCATTGTTTTCTATATTGGGGCCCACAGACATGCAAACCATGCATTTTTTGAGCCGTTTGATCAACTGTATTGGAATGGCATTGGTTGGCAGCCATCTGGACCATTCATGTGGTGGCACATTTATCTCAACTGTCCATTTAGTAGGCATTACTGTAGGTGGGGCCAGGATGAAGAAGCTACAATGGTTAGAAGATCCTACCCTCCTTTCAAACAGTCTTTTGTAAGGCATTGATCCAATGGTTAAGATAACGCTGGCAATGCAACTTTCGAGTTATGGGCCATCCAAGATTATCCAAGATGAGTCCCTATATATGGACAGTTGCAACTAGGCGTGGCTCCAGTGGATCTCTGACTGTGGGGCCCATTATGATGTACGTGCCTTACATCCACATTCTCCATCCATTTTGAAAGTTCATTTTAGGACATGATCCAAAAAATGAAGCAGATTCAAATCCTATGTGGACCACATTATAGGAAACAATGGTAGTTGAATACCCACCGTTAAAAACTCCTCGAAGGCTATTGGAATGTTTACTTGCCCTCCAACTTGTTGATAAGGGCACAAAGACCTCGATGAAGGTACCACACAAATATCAGCTTGATCCAAAACTTGTGTCCCACAAGAAACTTTTAATGGCCAATCACCACTTTGGTTTGGACTTCATTTTTTTGGATGATGCATTAAAATAAGTCATTAAAATGGATGAATGATGTGGAAAAGACTTACATTACTCTTAACTAAAGTTTTAGTTCTTAACAGAGTGAAAACATAAACCAAGATGTAAATAGAGCCATACATCAGCTGAATCAGTCCAGTTTGGCCGAGCCAGCTTGAAATTGACTTGGCTCAGTCCTTAAGCTTACTTAGCTTGACTCAGCCAACAACTTAGGCCAGCTCGAGCCAAGTTCAGTTGGAGTTATATATATATATATATATAGGAAAAGGTACTATGCGCTCAAATCCGTCCCATGAGGTCGAGCTGTGTGGGCCCCACCGTGATGCATTTCGAACATCTACCCCATCAGTCAGATGCACCATTTCATCGTGGGCCTAGGTCTCAAAAATCAAGTCAATCTGTGACTTTTGTGGGCCACACCACATATAGAAGTGGAGAGGGTCCGTGCACCATTAAAACATTCATAATTCTGGAATGGAGTCAACAACAACGTCTATCCTTACCGTCCGGATCTTGAGATGGTTGGAAGTTGGCACGCCCTAAGGAATGTATGGGGACAACACCCATTCTCTCTCTCTCTCTCTCTCTCTCTCTCTCTCTCTCTCTCTCTCTCTCTCTCTCTCTCTCTCTCTCTCTCTCTCTCTCTCTCTCTCTCTCTCGGGCGAGAGAGTTTTGGGGAAAAAATCTCTCTCTTGGGCGGGAGAGTTTTGGAAAAAAAATCTCTCTCTCTCTCTCTATCGGGCAGGAGAGTTTTAGAGGAAAAAACGGGTAGAGTAAAAGGAGTAAGGGTATTTATAGGTATAACCCTCCAGGTCGGGTCTGTTCGGATCCATTCGGTCCGGGTATTCGGACCGGATCTGTTCGGGTACAGTGCTATCCGAACCTGACTCGAAATTAAATCGGATCTGGCCAATCAAAATCGATCAGACCTTCGGTTCTGTTCGAAACGATACCGAGTCGGGTCTGGTCGGGTCGGATCCACCAGATCGGACCCAAGTTGCCCACCTCTATGAGTCGGTCCAAACTGAGTAGGCTTCACCCAATATGAACTCAAACCGAGTTGAGTCCGACTTAACCAGTAACTCGACCCATAACTCGATCCAGTCAGACTCGACTTTGATTCAAATTCAACCATATATATATATATATATATATATATATATATATATATATATATATATATATATATATATATATATATAGAGAGAGAGAGAGAGAGAGAGAGAGAGAGAGAAATGCTCACACATAACTAGTTGGACCGTGAGTTTTGGTCCAACTAGCTGGGCATTTAATGCTAATTAATGTTGAGAGAGAGGGGCGTTTGCTTCATGTTAGCCTTTTAAGAGGTCTTGGGTGGGGCCTTTAGAAAATGATATGGGAAAATACATGACTTGGGTGGGGCCCATTGTGGTGTTAATGTAAAATCCACCTTGACCATCACGTGTGTCAACCCATGTTAGATATAAGAATAGAAAATCAACTCCATCCATGGTTCAAGTGGACCACACAATTGAAAATAGTGTTCCAAAAAAGCTCACCTTTTAAAATAATTCATTTCATGAGGCATACTTAAATCTAGTATGGGCCTGATTTTTGAGTTCCATGCCTAGCTTTTGACATGACATTTAATGGTTGGAATGGATTTCACTTACTCATGATCATGGGTACTGTAAAAATCAAAGGTAGATGTCACTCCCTCTACCTTTTTTATTGGTGTGTCCTACCTAAATCAAAAGTAAGCCTGATATTTTGTCTCTAGATGTAGAATAAGATCACACATCTGATGGTCATAGTGGATCTAACATGCAAGTCAAGACATCACGGTGGGCCTAATAAAAATAAGGTTAGACATTCCTCTTCCACCATTAAGCTTCTTCTAGCTTCCTTATCAGAAGAAAAAACGAACCACGTTACGAAAAATATAAAGAGTGGTTTAAGTGCAGTACATTGCTTGTGTAACACAGTTTGTCCCTAACCATGTCACCTACCTTCATGTATGTATTGTATATCCGTGTGGTCCATTGATTTTTTCGGCTCATTTTAGAACATTGATACAAAAACGAGACAATTATAAATCTCGAGTGGTCCACACCAAATAGAAAATAGTGAAAATCAAACTTTTACCATTAAAATTTCCTAGGGCCCACAATAATTTTTTACTTGCCACCCAACTTATTGATAATATCACAAAGACCTTGATGAAGGAAAATAAAATTAAAAATAAATTTCTTCTTAATTCAAAACTTTTGGCCTACAAAAAGTTTTTAATGACCAATCACCACTATTTCTGTGGTGTGGTCCACCTGAAATATATATCTATTCTGTTTTTGGAATCATTTCTTATCATGAGCTAAAAATATAGATGTAGAGAATGGATATACAATACCCCTATCAAGGTAGGCCCAGAATGAGGGATGCACAGAACCGCATATGTACAGACTGCACCCAATGTACACCTACTTTTTTGTACTTTTTTGAAAACAAGCACCTTTTCTCTCGGAGAATACAAAGGAGATTAACAGCAGAAGAGAAAGCTTACCTCAATTTTTTATATGACCCACCTTATCATGTATTTAAGATTCACTCTGACCATTAGATGTGCAATCTCATTGTAGGTCTAAAGAGAAAATATAAGGTAGAATTGTAATTCAGGTGAGCCACACGAATGGAATATTTGAGGGGAAAACATCCACCTTTGATTTTTACCGGACCCCAATCGTGAGCATGTGAAATTAGCTCCAACCAGTAGATGCGAAAGTAAAGCCTATATGCGGGACTTAAAATCATATCCATGAGTGATTCAAACAGGCCTCAACAAACAATCATTTTAGAGGGTAAGCTTTTTTAGCATACCGTTTTTAATTGTGTGTTTCATCCAAGTTACCAATGGAGTTTATTTTCAGTCCAAAAGTTTAACATGATGTGACATATATAATGATCAAAGTAGCTTTTACATTAATAGCACAGTGGGGTTAGAGATCATTTTCAAAAGACCTCTTAAAAGGCTAACCTGAAACAAACGCATCTCTCTCTCAACATTAATAAGCATTAAATGCTCAGTTAATCGGACCAAAATTCACGGTTCGACTAGTTGTGTGTGATCATTTCTCTCTCTCTCTTTCTATATATATATATATATATATATATATATATATATATATATATATATATATATATATATATATATATATATATACCGGCCGCACCCGATCCAGACTTCGACCAGGTACCAAACGCCCCCCTTCCTCCAACTTGACTTGATGCCAAGCTATACTTACGTCATTACTGCCCACGGTTGATGAGATAATCCTTAGAGAATTACCACTAACTTAGATGTACGAATGTACATTACGATCGCACAACCACCATAATGTATGCGTTATATCCACAGTGTCCGAGGTGGGTGTTGAGCTGTTGCCATTAAAAACTTCTTGTCTTTCACGTGTTAGAAGGAACTGATATTTATGTATAACTTTATGAACGGTTGGATGGCAAATAAATGACCTGACAGGCCATAAGAAGGTTTCAACGGTGGGCGTCATTGTCCCACTGCTTTCTATGGTGTGGTCCACCTCAGCTTTGAATCTTTCTCATTTGTTAGGTCATGCGCATGCTCGATGGACAAATCTGGGTTCAGGCCCACTCCACTTGCCATCCTACATATACGTCTGGAAGCGGATTAGGTGGTGCACAACACACCAGCGATAGAGCTGGTGTGGATACGTGTCGTGGGAAGACGAGCCACTGACGCTCAGCTCCAAGTTGTACGAACGGTTTAAAGGAGGTCAAAGTTACATGGCAGAAAATGATGTATTTATTATACCCATACTGTTTATCCATTTTTTGAGATCATTTTAGAAAATGAAAAAAAAAAAAAAAGTTTATATCATATCCAAATCTCAATTGGACCACACTACAAATAACAGCTAGATAATGATTTTCACCATTAAAACATTCTAGAGCCTAACATACCATTTATTTTCCACCAAGAGGAAAAACAAATATCATATGGATACAAAACTACTTTGACCCACGGAATGATTTCAAAGGTAGACGTTCCCTACAGGTTTTTGCAGGGTAGTCCACTTAATCTTTGGATTTGTCTTATTTTTCAATTGTAGCCTTAGGACGAGGTTGTCAAAAATAAATCAGTTGGGATATAACACATGCTTCATGATTGGCTGGTGCCAACCAATGTGCTTCCATTATAAAAGAGCTGTCCCACTCCTCAATCGGAAGCGGATTGGCTGGTGTACCACCCACCAGCTAAATAGCTGGTGTAGACTCGTGTCGTGTGATACGAGTGCCGACGATCCTCCACGAGTTGTACCAAGGGCTCAAAGAAGATCAAAGTTACATAGCCCCATAATAATGTATTTATTATATCCATGAGGTTTATCCATTTTTCAAGATCATTTTAAATCATTAGACAAAAAATAAATCATATCTAAATCTTAAATGGACCACACCAAAAATAACAGCGAGATGGTGAATTTTACCATAAAAAATTTATAGGGCCTACCATAACATTTGTTTTCCATCCAAATAAAGTCACAAATACATGAATGAAGAGTAAAAACAAATTTCATATTAATCTGAAACTTGTGTGACCCCAAAAGGGTTTCAGTGGTAGACGTTCGATCTCCCGCTGCTTTTTTCAGTGTGGTCCACTTAATCTTTCTATCTGCCTTATTTTTCGGCTTGAATATTAAGACGATCTCGACAAATGGATGGACGGTTTGGATATAACACATACATCATGATGGAACCCACGGGACTTGCTGGCGTTAATACATCAGCTATATAGCTGGTGTGTGGTACACCAGCCATGTCATTTTGCTGCGATGCTATTTAAGGAGCTACACCACTCCTCAGAGAGCCATCCCCACCGTTTATCTGATGTCCCCCAACAAGGCCCACCTCTCCTCCCTCATCCCATTCAAATTCAAATACCTCAAAGATTTCACTCCGAATTTCAAACCAAAACAAAACCCTTCTCCACCACCCTGGACCATACCAACCAAATCCACGCCTACATGATCAAGACCAATCTCAATCCCAGCCGTCCGATCACCCCCGACGACCTGATCCAACCCCAACCCACACAATTCAACTTCATCATCACATCTTACATCAACCACAACAAACCCAATTAGGTGATCAACGTTTATGCGCGCATGTTTACGCCTACTTGCGTGCCGCGACCATCTTTGCCGATAATTTCACATTTTCGTCGATCCTGATAGCCCGTGGCCGCCAATCTGAGATCTGACAAGGAAAGGATTGAAAACTGAGCTTGATTGGAACATTTTCCTACATAATGCATTGGCAGAGAATCTGCTCGCAGCATGTTTGATAAAATGCCTGAAAGAGATGTAGTCTCATGAAGTATTATAATTGGAATCTACATCAGGAGTCAGTTCTTCAACGAGGCTTTGGGTCTCATCAAAGAGATGCGTATCTTGGAAATAAGGCCCACTGAGGAATATGTACGTGTTATTTACGACAATGCAATTTCTAATCCTCCATTAGGCTACTCATCTATGTTGAATCTATTCCACTGGTTTCATGCCTCTAAGTGCGTGTTTGTATGCTGTAAGTTTTTTATATTGTAAATTATAGGTAAATTACTTACAAGTGAAACTAACTTGTATATAATTCTATTTGGATGTAAGTTGTAAGTTACTTGCAGTTAAGTTAGTTTTTGTGTTTAGATAACTTATAAGTTAGTTGCAAGTAAGAGGTTATATATTCACATCAAGAAGAGCTTCAAGGAGAGAATCATTAAAAAATCTGATTGACACAATGAAAAGCTTGGTACAAAGTATGTCATTTTGTCAAGCCTTTATAGATGAATTGTCCATGTATTCAAAATACTTGTAATGTAGACCGGGAGGAAAGGAAAACACAAAATATCAACCTGATCCAAAACTTCTGTGACCCTTAAGAATTTTTTAATGGTCGATATTTAGTAAAAGTTGTTTCCTAAGTTGTGGCCTGCTTGAGATTTTCAGCTTGATAGTTTGGCCCATGCTAAAAAATGAACTGGCAAAGCGAATGAATGTCATGGATGTAACACATACAATCCGCATTCATCGATTGGACCCTGGCTGAGAGACAAAGGGAGATTAGGTCACCTATATCTTGGTCACCTACTGACTTCATTATCTTCATTAGAACATCAAGGCCACCAACCTGCTATTGGTTCCTCCAATGGTTGCCTCAATTTCTTCAGAAGAGCATTAAGGAGCTTTTGTTGCATCTTTGACCCATTAGGTGGTCCTTTAATGGATGCAACTGCATTTCTCCCTTTCTTTTTCAAAAAATAAAAATAAAAATAAAATCCACTGGCCTAT
The DNA here is from genome assembly GCA_037074715.1 of Magnolia kwangsiensis. Lineage (NCBI taxonomy): Eukaryota > Viridiplantae > Streptophyta > Magnoliopsida > Magnoliales > Magnoliaceae > Magnolia > Magnolia kwangsiensis. Next base: position 84,682,527 of record CM073588.1, read on the forward strand.
AAGAAAGTTCCCTGTAAGTGAAAACATAACTCTTTACCTTGTAACTTTTTTGCAGATTTTCCTTGAACTTAGTTATAGGTTGAGAAACTTGCCTGTAAAATTTCTCCCCCAAACACCACATATAAGTAACTTACAAGTAAGTTATATTTTACAAAAGTCTCAGGCATCCAAATGACCCTTAAGGTGGTTATTTCTTTATTCTTATTTGTCTTACCTCGTCAATGGATAGATTAGGAACATTAAAGTGGGAAATATGTATTCTTATTAATTTTTGGGCAAGACTGAATTAGGCTTGGACCCAACCAAATTTTTTGGGGCTCAGACTTGGACTTGGGCTAGGCCTATGTTAGGTTCAAACCTTGGGTTCAAACCTTGGGTATCAAGTGTCAGGCCAGGGTCGGGCCTACCTTGACCCACCCAAACATGATCCATTGCCACTTGTACTCTTAGCTGAGGGCTCCTTTGGATGCACTCACTCCAAGGGGGATTTTTGAAGGAAAAAAAAATACTAAATGAAAAATGCTCTTATGCTCTCTAAGCACTATAAGTTACATTGTTGTTGCTTAACATCTATTCACACCAAGTCAAGTTAGTTTTAGTATTAACATACTATGAAGATTGTGCGAGCACATGTCCACTTCCTCGTTTGCTCTATTTCGCTTGGATTCTTGCTTGATGCCTGGATAAGGCGTAGTATTGATTCAGATGTGACATGTTTGATTGGAGTTGCCGCTAGCCGATGAAAGCCCAAAATCTATGGTCGGTTAGAAACCATAGAATCGCATGGACTCCAACTCTTAAGAGGAACATGGAGACAGGAAAAAAATGGGAGGCAGGTGATGGGTAGACCTCTCCACTAACAACTCTATTTATTATTGAAGGACTTCACAAGGAGAAAGAAGATGGACGCAACAAGGCCAATTGAAGTTCTTCAGAGTGCCTCCTCTTTTAGAATAAAAAATAAAAAATCCTTTATTCCGAAGGTAAGGAGGCTTATCCAAGTTATGCGAATTTTGGGATATATCCATGCAACATGAGGACCTCTTGATGACAGTTTTGGACCTCTTAACATCGGTTGCATGTAAAGAAAAGCATAGGCTATTCCTTATGCCCTTATAGAATTGAGCAGATTAGGTAGGCACTTTGGTTTGAGCTACAATATGCCCATCGTGAGTTATCTTGTATGAAAATACACTCACACTCTCACACAAGTAAGAAGTGGGATATGACGAAGAGGGACGAAGAATTGGTTGAAGAATCTCACTTCTATTAAGTATTTTTTACTTGATACATCACAATGAGGCCCCTAGGCACTTAGGCACCTTTATGCACACTTCTCTTCTTATTTGATAACTTTCTACACACTTTAACTATTTATATATTTTTTCATATGAATTTAACTTTATGAACCTCCTAGTACACTCTCTTTAAACTTTTAGCTTTGTTCTTTTCTGAACATTTTCACAATAATGAATTTTCTTATAGCAATAGCCTTGCTTATTTGTGCAACTACAAAATTAGGTTTGTTTCTCAACTAGTCACATTGATAGAGTGTGAATTTGTTCCTTTTTCTTTTTCAGCTCTTTTCTCTTTTAATTAAAGAAGCCACAACGTATAGCTTCTCTTGCAGATAAATAAAGCCATTATTCTACTTTTGATAATAAAATAGTACAAAATTGGTATCACAGAAGAGGATTGTGATTCCTAAAAGGTAAATTCTTTGGCTTGAAAATCTTCAGTTAAAAGATAACCATCATACAAGAAACCATCTTTATTCTTTCAACCTACTTTTATTACATTTGGATTTTGATCACAATCTTAAAAATCTACATTCTAGATACACACCGTTTCCACACTCTGAACTATGTACATATCATAACTAAAATAAAAAAAAAACCTTCTTTGTACTCGATGATTTTCATACAATAAACACTAGTAATAATGTTCTTTCCACTACACGCCTACAACTTGGATGATTTTCATCCACCCAATCATACCTTGAGATCAATCAGTTGACGTAATGTAAGTTCATGGAGTGGTGCTAAAGAGAAAGAAGGCCACCAATAGATAGCTCTTGAGCCACGTAGTGCATGGTTGGTCGAGAGTTTGGATCCGGCGAAATGCATGCAATTGCAATGGACACCACAAATATGGCTGCCTGTGCAGCCTCAGCCATTGGATCCGAGAGACGCTGGTCCAAAATATCCTTTAACAGTGTTTCTTGACTACTTGATGATGACAAAGAGGAGATGAGCTCCCCAGGATGCCTTCCCATAATCACTTCAAGTGCCACAACACCAAAGCTATATACATCGCATTTTTCAGTAACCCTCATTGTATATGCAAGCTCTGCAAGAAAGAAGATAATTGAATCATGTTCTTTTCTCTTTGTTAATCATCAATGCCTAAACCCTTAACCATATATCAAAACTCACCTGGGTTTCTCAAGCTAGGTTTCATATCTTCTAAGTTTTTGTGCTTACTAACTGCCCATATGCCAACCAAGATGCATGTGGTACAACTGGGACATGCATAAGATGGATCAAACTTTCGGATGATCTTACTAAAATGTCGGGATGATCCACCCATCAGCCTCATTGATAAGGGACTAGCTTAATCATTATGTCTGGTCATCTGCATGTATAGGTGTCATTGTAGCTACAAGGATTGGGTGATATGGGCATTGTTTGCTAATATTAAAATGGATCTAGCATAATTACTTGTATAAATATTCTAGACCCACAAACCAAATCTCTCTCTCTCTCTCTCTCTCTCTCTCTCTCTCTCTCTCTCTCTCTCTCTCTCTCTCTCTCTCTCTCTCTCTCTCTATCTATCTAAATATCTATCTATCTCTCTAAACGTATGGGAAGCAAAGGAAAGAACCAACAAACATGCTCCACCCAAGAGTTTCTATGATGTTCTGCTCAGGATTTAAGTTTGTACTCGCAGGTCCATGGATCCAAGATCCAAACCATTGATATAGTGCGTCGTGATTCAGATGGCACATGCATTACTATTTCTCCTAATTAGTGATCCTAACCATTTTGGTGGTCAACATCTATGGTCAAAGTAAAAAAAAAAAAGAAAAAAAGAAGCAATTGTGAACATCAATAAGCATAGATTCAATGGCTAGGATTTTCCAATCTTGGAACTTGTTTGTTGAATGGGGCATTCACTATGCCGAACATCCCATTGACGGTGTGGATCATAGAGCCAACCATTCTCTTGGATCTCTTGGCAGAGCCTTACAGGATACCACATTTCCTTATGCATCATTTCTCACATTTACTTGTATACGCTAGAAGTAATGAGCATTTTCAATCATTCTTAAATAGTGATAATTCATCCATCTACACTTGGTATATATGTAAATTAATCCAAACCAGCTAAAAACATGACCCATATTGTAGATAGAGCAGATCCGAAAAACTACACATCAAAGGCTGCTATCCATCCAATTGGTGGCCAACAAATTGAGTAAATGTGAACCACACATTAGTCTCTCACAGTGTTCGAAATATTGATACTGTCGGCCGATATTATCGGTATCGCACCAGTGCGAGACGAAACTCAGCCGATAACACGCGGAAGATACCAAAAATCCAAAACTCCAGATTTCGTGCGATATTATCGTCGATATCGTGCGATGTATCGCGGAAGATAGCCAACAACCCACAACAATAAAAACCCGATGCCGTGGGTTGCCGGAAATTTTAAAAAAAAAAATGAATTAGAAAAGAGAGAGAGAGAGAGAGAAAGAGAGAGAGAGAGAGAGAGAGAGAGAGAGAGAGAGATCGGAGAGTACCTGTAGCCGTAGGCTGTAGCGGTGATCGGAAGTGGGCCATTCGACAGGTAAGTACCTGTATCCCTTTTTCTTCGAATTTTTCTCGTTATTTTCTTCATTTTTTCTCTTTCTTCGCTGATTAGAGCGTGCTTGTGTGGATTTCTCAAAGATGCGAAGAGAAATCAGGCTGGATTTCTCAGATTTCTGGGAGATTCGACGAGAAATCAGGCCGGAGAGGGAGAGCGCTCATGACAGAGAGGGAAAATGAGGAAGATAGGGCGGGAGGGGTGAAATGGGGACGGAAATGCTCACCTGCGAACCAGTTCGTACGCACTACATACGAACTTTTTTGACAACTCATCATATCTGATGAGTGTCGAAAATCTGAACGGTCCACGTGAAGCAGAACCTCGTGAAACCCTCGTGTACGAATTTTTACTTTGATCCGAAACTCCGGTGGGCCATGAAAAATGCAAACAGTTTATTCCCTTGATTTGAATTTCTCTTTGCTATGGCCCACCAGAATCTTAGATCAGGGTGAAAATTCACCCTCTAAGGTTCCATGGGATTCCACATCTTATGGACCGTTCGGATTCGACACCCATGACACGTGTGTAAAGGTACGCACGTGTGTAGGTGCGTAGGTGAGCATGCTTCGAAATGGGGGATTGGCTCGGTGTGGTTTACTGAGCATGCTCCTATCGTACTCAGCAAATTCAGTTAGGGCCCACCTTTAATGTATGCGGTCTATCCACGTCGTCCATATGTTTTCCCATCTAAATTAAGGGGTTTATCCCAAAACTTAGAACGGGAAGTGGATCATACCACAGGAAACAGTGATAACACTGATTTTCCATCGTTGAAACCTTTTTGGCCCCTGCAGTGATGTTTATCAGTCATCCAAACCGTTAATAAGATCATATGAACGTGGATGAAAGGAAATTACGAATTTAATAAGATCATATGGTCCCTGCAGTGATTTTTATTGGTCATCTAAATTTAATGGTAAACGTCACTCTCTCCACTGTTTTCTGTGGGGGGGTCCACTCGAGCTCTGGATCTGACTCATTTTTTGGCTCACGCCCTAAAATGATCTGTTAAAATGGATGGACGGTGTGGATAGAAAAAATACATCATGGTGGGACACACGTAACTTGGTGACGTGACTTCAGTAATCCGCTGGAAGCGAATTGCGTGGGGCTGGTGGTCGATGCTTTGTGGGCCCCACCATGATGTATGTGTTTCATCCATTCCGTTCATCCATTTTTAAAGATCATTTTATTGCTTGAACCCAAAAATGAGAGGGATATAAATCTCAAGTGGACCACACCACATGAAAACAATAGTGATTGGATATACCATTAAAATCCTCCTATGGCCCACTATACTGTTTATCTGACATCCAATCTGTTGATTAGGTCATACAGGTCCAGATGAAGAGAAAAAACAAATATCAGCTTGATCCAAAACTTTTATGGCCCCCAAAATGTTTTTAATGGTCTACCCTCATTTAACACTGTTTCCTGTAATGTGGTCCACTTGAGATTTGGATATATCTCATTTTTGGACTTATACCGTAAAATGATTTGTAAAAAAAGATAGATGGCATGGATGAAACACATACATCATGGTGTGGCCCACATAGCACTGACCACCAGCTATTGGTTGGTGTCAGGGGGAGTAGCTCATCCGTTCCCGGATTGCGTACTGAGTAAACAGTGTGGGGTCCACTTTTATTTATTTATTTTATCCACTCCGTTAATCCATGTTAAAAGATAATTTTAGGGCTTGATCCCAAAAACGAAGCAAATTAAAATCTCAAGTAGACCACACCACAGGAAACAGTTTGATTGAACCTCTACCATTAAAAATTTTTTGGAGGCCAAAGAAGTTTTGGATCAAGCTGAAGTTTGTGGTTTCTCTTCATCCATGTCTTTGTGATCTTACGAACAGGTTGGATGACAAATAAAAATTACTTTAGACACTAGGAAGGTTTCAACAGTGGAAATCATTATTCCACACTGTTTCCTATGTAATGGTCCACTTGAGCTTTGTATTTACTTCAATTTTGGGATCAACCCCTAAATTATCTATAAAATTAGCTTTGTATTTATAAATATCATGCATTCAATTTAAAAATAGTTGCGTTAGTTCGGTTAAACATCGCATAACTTAGGAACCTACACAAAGGAAATTTATTATGTGCATCTTTTTTTTGAGATATTATGATTTAAAAGTGTGTATTAAGGGCCTTTTTAACAATCCCCAAAGTTTCATTAAAAAATTCAACCATTTTCCCAATGTTTCCTCATGTTTCCCAAAAAGTGCGATAAACTATGCGATACAAACGATATATCCCGTGCGATAACCGATACGTATCTGTATCCCAAGGGTGCGATACATTGTGCGATACCGATATTTCAAACACTGGTCTCTCACATAACCACATTATCTGTAACAATGAGGGATCTATAGTGCAACAAAGGAAAAACATTCCTAAGCTTATCTTCAATTGCAGAGTTGTGTTAGCTTTAAATATTCAGGAATGCTTCATTATTTTTAGCCAAATAAAGTTGGGGATTGGAACACAATCCCTTGTATGTTTCCTTGTAAGGCCCGAGGGAAAAAGAAATTTTTTTCAAATACAAATTTTCTCATATTCTAGTCACCCCAAATTGCCACATTCCAAAGATAAGTAATGTACAAACTTTATATTATATAATTGCTAACAAAGAATAGGAAAGCTTAAGCAAAATAAAGATCAATTGCTAATAAAACTATTAAAGAATGGATAATATACTAGCAACTAACCTGGAACGACATAACCATATGTGCCTGCAATTATAGTCCAATTCGATGAATCCGGTATCAGCAATCGTGCAATGCCGAAGTCAGAGACAAACACTTCAAGTTCGGAATTAAATAGAATGTTGTTGCTTGAAAGGTCTCGATGGACAATCGACATGGTGCAATCATGGTGCATATAAGATAAAGCATGGGCCACACCTTTAATAACCTTCACCCTTAGAGTCCAATCCAACTGTGCAGCTCCTTTGTCGTTGCTTAGGATACTAGCCAAGCTTCCCCTTTCCATGTACTCATAGACTAGAAACGAGCATCAAGCATGGGAACAGAAGCCATAAAGCTTCACAATGTTGCAATGACGGATTTTTGTTAATGCTCGTATCTCATTCCTAAAACTTCTTTGATCTAATTGATCTTCACTTTCAAGTGGGTGGAGTTTCTTTACTGCCACTACTTGGTCCGTTGGTAGATTTGCTTTGTAAACTTTCTCATACCCTCCAATTCCCATGCAGTATTTCTCATCAAAACTCTCTGTTGCTTCTACGATGTCTTTAAATGTGGCAATCCTATCATAATTATATATTGAAAATGGATTTTTGCTGCTCCTTTCAAGAATCTCTTTCTCTATATTTCTTCTTCTTTGGTAATAAAGGGAAGAAATGCCGATGATTATATATTAAAAAAAAAAAAACCAAAGCCACCAAGAGAGGAAGAATAATGAGGATCACCAATTTGTGGCCTTTTCGTGCATTGTCATGACTTACTGAAGAGATATTGCAAGGTTGCAAACCTTGCGCTTTACCACATAAGTCTTTATTTTTTATGAATGCCTTTGCAAGAGCATTCTGAAAGGCTTTGTTGTTGGGCAGAAAACCTTCCAAGGCATTATATGAAAAATCAATGGATTGCAAGTTGAACATCCCTTCAAAAGAGTGTGGAATGGAGCCTGACAGCATGTTGTGGGAGAGGTTTAACTTTTCCAGCCTAATCAATTTCGCAAGTTGTGCTGATATTTCTCCACTGAGGGAATTATGACTTAGATCTAGTAAGCCCTATAGGTATACTAGGTTACGGATCTGAAAAGGAATGCTTCCATTCAAAATATTTTTGCTCAATTTCAGATTCTGGAGTTTGGAGCAATCCCCTAACTGAGGTGGTATTGAACCACTTAGATGATTCATTGCCAAGTCAAGAGCCTCCAAGTTGGATAGTTTTCCACTCTCGTGTTACCTGACCAGAAAGCTAGTTATCATTTAAAAACAATTTGAACAAAGAAGTCAGCCTCCCAAATTCCTTTGGAATCTCTCCTATTAGATGATTCGAAGAAAGATCAAGCAATTGCAGATGTTTCAACTGCCCAATCTCCAGAGGAATTTCACCGGTGATCATGTTCTTGGAGAATTGTAACATTGTCAAGTTTCGGCATTCTCCCCAATTCGGTGAAAGTTCACCAAACAACATATTGTCACTGACATCCATGAATATGAGATGTGGGTATACACCCAAGGCTTCAGATACATTTGCAGTTAATCGGTTTCTGTTAAGTCGCACTCTTATTAAGCTAGTCCAGTTTTTGAAGCTTCTCGGGATCTCGCCAATGAAATCGTTGTTTAATGCAGTGAATACTTGAAGAGATCCACCTTTGCATAACTGAGGTAAATAACCAGAGAAGCTGTTGTCACCCAAGTGGAGATGAGAAAGATTCGTCATGTTTGTCATTTCTTGAGGCAAGGAACCAGATAACTGACAGTAAATCGTCGACAAAAAAGTAAGTTTGGTCAAGTTTCCGAAAGCAGGTGGGATTGGACCAGTCAGATTGTTACGCTCCAATATCATCCTAACCAAATTCTTGAGATGCCCTAATTCTGCAGGAATTGTGCCTGAAATCTGATTTCTTTTAAATACAAAATTGTGAGCATGGTCAAGTTCCCTAATGTCGAAGGGATAGAACCTATCACGAGGTTATTCGACATGTCGAGCTCCTTGAGATTAACAAGATTTCCTATTTCTAGTGGAATTGAACCAGAAACTTGGTTGTTGTGGATATATAAAAGTGCAAGGTTTCTCAAATCACCTAAAGCAGGTGGGATTGGACCAATCAGATTCTTTAGATTTCCTATCTCTGAAGGAATTAAACCAGATAATTCATTTTCAAACAGATGAAAAACAGTGAGCATGGACAAGTTCCCTAAAATCGAAGAGATAGAACATGTTAAAACGTTACTGGACATGTCAAGCTCCTTGAGATTAACCAAATTCCCTATTTCTGGTGGAATTGAATCAGAAAATTGGTTATTGCAGAGATGCAAAATCACAAGGTTGCTCAAATTACCTAAAACAGGAGGGATTGGACCAGACAGATTGTTTTGGGACAACTTCAATTGAATGAGATCTTGCAGAGTCCCAATCTGTGGAGGAAAGGAGCCTGATATTTGATTTTGGTCCAAGAACAAGATGGAAAGCTTTGTCAAGTTGCCTAAAGTGGAAGGGATGAAACCTGCAAGATGGTTAATGGACAAGTCTAGCTCATTCTAATTTACAAGATTTCCTATTTCCAGAGGTATTGATCCACTTATTTTATTTTTGGACAGATTGAGGGATGTGAGTTTGTAAAGAGTGCCAATATGGGTTGGGATGGTTCCAGTGAGGTTGTTGTTATTGAGATTGAGATGGAGGAGGTTTGGAAATGATAGGAAGCTCAAGTCATCAAGCTTACCTTGCAAGCCTGCACTTGGTAAGCTTATCCCTATTACCCTTCCAAAACCATTGCATGAGATTCGGATCCATTTGCATGGTGAGATTGTGTTGGTGGTAGCATTAGCAGCAGGAAGCGACCATGAATGGAGAGCTTGTGCTGGTGAGAGGCTAGCTTTCCATTTCATCAGAGCCTCCGTTTCTAAGAGTGTCCGTGCTGGTGCTGCCGTTGTAAATGAAGTTATATGAGAAGAAAGAAAGGGTAATAAAAAGATGAGAAAAGAAAGGGAGAGAGATTTATGTGTGGCCATGTCTGCTGTTGCTTATACTCTATTATTAGGAACTTATGATGGATGGGTATTTATAGTAGAAGGTTGGTGCTACTCACGTCAGGCATAGCTGTGTTATTCTACGAGCTTACCTGAGCACACATGCGTGTGCACTAAAGCAAGGGTAAACGCCACACATGTGCTAGCATGGCATATATGTAAGAGATCTGATCCATCCATCTGGTTAGTCCGACCCTCTTATATGTTTCTCCAAAAGGAAAATCTAATTCCACTAACATCTAGGCCTCAATATTGGATCACATGTGAATGGGTTGGGGAAAAAAAAAAAATGAACTCATCCCAATATTTCAGGCCGTACATTTGTTTTGCAATTTGTATCCCACCTGGCAGATGAATCAACCTGACTCTGGAGCTAGAGTATCATAGAGCATCAATATAATGTTCTTGTTGTGATTGATGAATTGGACCTCGGATTTATGGTATGGTACTATGGTGGTACGTATGTGGCATGTGTATTAATTTTATTTTATTTTATTTTTTGTTTACACCCCCTCCCCCCCCCCCCCCCCCCCCCCCCCCCCCCCCCCCCCCCCCACACACACACACACTTACACGCACGCACACGCCGTGGGATTTCACCATTGGTGGGTACTTGAACCTTGTGATCCATTAATTTTTCATACTGCAAAGGCATTCATAAAAAATAAAGATTTATGTGGTGAAGCGCAAGGTTTGCAACCTTACAATACCTCTTCCGTAAGTCATGACAGTGCACCTAAAGGCTACAAATTGGTGATCCTCATTATTCTTCCTCTCTTGGTGGCTTTGTTTCTTTTATCTGTAATCATCGGCATTTCTTCCCTTTATTACCAAAGAAGAAGAAATATAGAGAAAATGGATTCTTAAAAGGAGCAGCAAAAATCCATTTACAATATGGAATTATGATGGAATTGCCACGTTTGAAGACATCGTAGAAACAACGGAGGATTTTGATGAGAAATACTGTATTAGAATTGGAGGGTATGGAAAAGTTTACAAAGCAAATCTACTAACGGGTTAGGTAGTGGCAGTAAAGAAACTTCCTCCACTTGAAAGTGAGGATCAATCAGATCAAAGAAGTTTTAGGAATGAGATATGAGCATTAACAGAAATCCGTCATCACAACATTGTGAAGCTTTATGGCTTCTGTTCTCATACTCGATGCTCATTTCTAGTCTACGAGTATATGGAAAGGGGAAGCTTGGCTAGTATCCTAAGCAACGACAAAAGAGTTGCACAGTTGGATTGGACTCTAAGCATGAAGGTTATTCAAGTTGTGGCCTATGCTTTATCTTATATGCACCATGCCGATTGTCCATCGAGACCTTTCAAACAACAACATTCTATTTAATTCCAAACTTGAGGCATTTGTATCACAAGGTTGCTCAAATTACCTAAAACAGGAGGGACTGGACCAGTCAGATTGTTTTGGGACAACTTCAATTGAATGAGATCTTGCAGCTTCCCAATCTGTGGAGGAAAGGAGCCTGATATTTGATTTTGGTCCAAGAACAAGATGGAAAGCTTTGTCAAGTTACCTAAAGTGGAAGGGATGGAACCTGCTAGATGGTTAATGGACAAGTCTAGCTCATTCAAATTTACAAGATTTCTTATTTTCAGATGTATTGATCCACTTATTTTATTTTTGGACAGATTGAGGGATGTGAGTTTGTAAAGAGTGCCAATATGGGTTGGGATGGTTCCGGTGAGGTTGTTGTTATTGAGATTGAGATGAAGGAGGTTTGGAAATGATAGGAAGCTCAAGTTATCAAGTTTACCTTGCAAGCCTGCACTTGGTAAGTTTATCCCTATTACCCTTCCAAAACCATTGCATAAGATTCC